>MU227026.1:7578203-7613697 GCA_018584345.1 Thuja plicata
ATGATTTGAGAAATGAATTTAGAAGAAAATAGATGATTAATTAATGATTAAGAAACCATTAATTAATAGATAAAAATTAGTGTTTTTAATGTAAAGTCACAAGCCTGTCCATTTTAGGGTGTCTACAGTTATATTTGCCCCTCTTTGAATTGATGTGCGAGTAGCGCATTGATTCAAAGAATGTCTTATGTTTACTTCAGAAAGTTTGAGAATTAAGCCCTTGATTGAACAAAATGGCTGATGAGATCAGTCTTGCACTTTCTTGAAATAATAATGATAGTATTGACTTTGAACTTGATCGAGCAAAGGTCAATAAAAAAAGATCTTAAGATACCAATTCTAAACTTGATGGAACAAGAATTGATAATATTGACTCCGAACTTGATCGAACGTAGGTCAGTACGAAGCTGCTAAGAGTTGTGAGTTATCAATTCTAAACTTTATCAAATGAGAATTGATTATACTGACTCTGAACTTGATCAAACAAAGGTCAGTATGAAGCTTCTAAGAGCTGTGAGGTATCAATTTTGAACTTGATCGAACGAGAATTGATAATACTAACTCTGCACTTGATCAAATGAAGGTGAGTACAAAGCTGCTAAGAGCTTGATAAAGATCTGAGGATATGTAGGCATAGATATCGGGCTTGTTTAGTGCTGAATCCTTCTATGCAACAGTCCCAACTTGATCAAAGTAAACTGCCATGCCCCTAGTCTTTTGATGATGAAGTTAGTTTTTCTGCTTTTTGAGCAAGAATTTGATTGATTTTAAGTGTGATCATGCCCCCTCAGGAACAAAATCAAAGGAACATAAATTAAAATCCCTTTGTAGAATGATAGATCAATGGAACAGATCAATTGGATCAAGAAAGAATCAATTAGAAGATGTGATGAAGCAAAAGTGTGTTAAGAGAAAACACAATTTTACCAAGTCGACTACTTGAAAATGTAAATTTTGAGTCCAATAAAATGGTGTATGACCAATATTGTGATGAATAATGTGGAATTTATTGATATAGAACCCGGGAAACTGATTGCATAAAGCTTGCAAATTATTTTCTAAACATATAGAGCAATTCTGCATTTTTGGGAGACTATCGTTAAATTTTTCTTATGCTGTTAAAACATTGTCTGCCCATTCAATTTTTTTCCTGACAGATCGAAGAAGAACAAAATTGAATTTTTATAGTCTAGGAAGAGTTTTGGACCTTTGAGACAACTCAAAAAGGTCAATATAAGTCTCAAAACTCACTTTTTACCCATTCATTTTCACTTTCATCAATAGTAAATCTACAGCTCTGTAGAGAAGATGGTGATCCCCGTGGAGAAACATTGATTCTAGCTAGCACATGGACACTAGTGCCCGACCCATTATGCACAACCGGTGAGTACATCGATACCTACTTTTTTATGTTTTCTATTTGTGATTTTGTCAATTTCTGTAGTAGTTAGAAGCCTTATCATTTTCAATCATATCATGCGTCCTAGGTCACTTCCCGTCAATCCCGCATCGCAACTGGTTTTCTTGCACAATTCTGGATTGCATCCTGTTAAATCAGGATCGCATCCCGTTAGGAGGTTTTGCATCATTTTTAATAAAAATTTTGTCCATCCTTTGAATGTGTCGCATCCTATAAAAATAGGATCGTGCCCTGTATCTCATGTCGTGTCTTGTCAATTCAAGATCATTTCCCAGATTCCCCATTGCATCTTGTAAATCACACATCACATATGGTATGCAAGATCACACCTGGGAAAAACAGTGTCATTTTCTGTATAGAAGTATTTTTTTTTCAATTTGATTGTTTTTCCTCTTACTGAAGGCCAAAAAGACTTAACTAGTAGATTTTATGCATAGTTTCCTTAGCTAGAATACTGATGTAAACTTGTAATTGTGTTTTGTTAACAGATTGATTTTGAGGTGGTGTCTTTTCAAGGATCTTGTCCTTCACGAGTCCTTGCCTGATCCTAATTTTTGACAGACGCTGAGCTGCAGATTATAGGGCATCTCAGATTGACATCACTTATAGATTTACCTGACATTAGGGTAAATAGAGGGTTTTTAACTACTCTAGCTAAGAGATGGCATTCAAAGCACAACACCTTCCATCTCCTAACCAGTGAGATGACCGTCACCCTAGAGTATGTGTGGTAGAATATGCATATTCCATTCATGGGTCGAGAGGTTTGGTTTGATTCGCACTTTGCCATAGAGATTTCTTCTACATGAAGGTACTTTGCAAATTCGACTATAGTCCGTCGATATCTTACTTGGGACTACATGTGCGATCATTATGATCGATTACCTGCTTATTTAGCTAGATTGATTAGAGGCATACTGATGCCTGACAGGGGAAAACTTAGAGCATATGGTCATCTCATCTCATAGATTTGGCTAGGGCAGTTGTATATTGGCCCACATGTACAAAGAGGTACACGAGATTGTATATGAGTATTCCCAGAGTATGACTATAGGGCTATTGATATTACAGATTTAGGTCTGGGAGCACATCCCAGTTATACGGTTGCTTGTAGATAGGAAGAGACAACCTGAGAAGTCATATGTATATATGTATTTAGGATTCATCAACCAGCCCCATCTGGGTAGGATGGAATACTAGCATCGTGTTTTTGATGACATTACAGTGGTCGAGTGGAGACCCTATTTATATTGTGAGGAGTGGACCTCAGACAAGTGACAACTGCCTAATTTTTTTTAGAGTAGATATTTGATTGGTCGGGCTCATTACATTGTGGAGCAGTTCATTGTTACTCATGTCCTTAGGAAGCATGGCCAGATTTAGGGTATGTCACAGAAATTTATAGCTTATGCATGGATTCGTGATGAGGAGCCACACTGGGGAGCCTGGTTGGCTTATGAGAATGCACAGCTAGAGATCAATCAGATGGTTGCAGTAGGATGGGATTAGCTTCCTGATGTTGCAAATTATGGGTGGATAGATGTATATCTTGCACATTTATTATAGTTTCTATTTCCTCGGTTTACAAAAAAAGATAAGGTAGCACCTTATATAGAGGATTCCCTTGATTATGATCCTACAGATGATGGCCTTGTGAGAGGCAGAGGAAGAGCTTAGAGAGATGGGAGAGGTGGGGGTGGCAGGGATGGTGGAATATATGGAAGACGCCCTCCCTAGGATAAAGGTCAGAGACATGGCTGAGATGATAGAGGAGATGATGGGGATGATAGGGGTGGTGGTGGAGTGGGTGGAAATGGGGAGGGAAGACAGATGCAATTCATATTCATGCCTCCATGTATGGATCTAGGTCCTTTACTGACTAGGTAGCAACAAAAACAACAACAAAGACCATCAGGGCAGGTACCGAGAGGAGGGGATGGACCTCTTGGACAAGATCCTCCTAGGGATACTAGCAGAGATACTGGAAAATATGGAGATGCATTATGACAGTGCCAGAGAGAGCGTGAGTAGCTCAAAGCTAATATTATAATGTTAGAGACATTATTGGTAGATAGGGATAGGCAGTTAGATGTTATGAGATCAGAGAGAGATGTCCATGCCTATATAGCTACTCATCAGGGACAGAGAGATGCTTATTACTTTTCCTTATATTGCATTGCAGTGCTACAGCCGTAGAGAGCTCCTCTATATTCCATTGTTGCACAACAGTCAGAGGGAGCTAAGCCTCCACCATCTCATCATGCTAGAGCTAATGCACCACCACCTCCTCCTCCAGATCAGGGAGAGGGTGGGAGTCAAACATGAGTTATTTATGATATCTGAGATATTTGTGTATATTGATCCTCCTAAGATCACCCATTGTACTGAAGACATTTGATACTTGGGTATATGTTTCATCATGATCGCACTGATACTTGTTGTAGACAGTTCCATATTTTTAATTTGATTATTCATTGATATATATTTGAGATAGATGCTTCTGATTCTGATATGTTCATGGGTTCTCTTTGTTTGATATATGTTTAGATTGATGCACATTGTGATTATGTACTTGGGGTTTTTGATAAGTTAGAATAGATTCATGTGATGACATCATTTATTCTAGTTGATTTATTACTGATATATAGATGTGATTTGGATGATTCTAGATGAATATGCAAATGTATGTTTTTGAGATTTTATTTATGCAAATATATGTATGGATGCACTTAGAATGTAAAAAGAAATGCAATGCTTGAATGATTTATTTTTTTATTTTCTCTCTTTCCCTTTTATGAATGAAAAATGAATTCCATGGAGATGCAACAACATGAATATATGAGTAATATAGATTATGTAGTCAACTTGGATTTTGAATGAACCAGGAAATGATTTTGAGCTCAAACTCTTATGTTGTTTTAAAATGAAATCTTAAATGCATCTACCTGCATACCTCTAGGACTATCACTGATTTGTATACATTGTAGCATTTTTATCATCATTGGGCATTTGTGTAATGGACATCATTGGATAGTACAACTATTACTAATACCCAGAAAGTATCATGAAAGTATGAATACTATATTTATTGGATGCAATGTCAAAAATGAACCTAAGAATCAAGGCATATAGGCCAGGATGACTTTTTAGTTATCTCCTTTTGTTTTAAGAATCTCCTTTTGTTCAAGTGTAATGTAATATATGTAACCTGCAATGACCTTCAATATTCATATCATTGGGTACATAATGTGTCGTACACCTTACTTAGAGTTTGATTAGAAACATACAAGGAAATTTGTTCAACCTTGTCATAGTTTACACATAGCAAGGATCGAGATATATGCGGCTATCCACTCATGTTGGCATCTCTTACCATAAACATCCAAGTTCAATGAAATTTATAGGATCATTGAAACAATCACCATAAGCAGAAAACCAAGAAAATATTATGCCGCCTATCCTTGTGACTCTTTGTCTTTCAAATAGATGTCATGGAGTAACTTAGAAGACATAATAAGCAAAAATTGATAATTAATCAAAGAAAATTCATAACTCCTTACATGCCCCTAGTTAGAATCATCATCAAAACATAGAAGAGTCATAATAAAACAAAGATCATTCTATATGTGCTTAGGTAGTTTTGAAGAACATTGTTGATTCATTATTCAATCATAGTAGAGAAATTATCAATCGCAACTTGGAATCAAGAAACAAGTTTGTTATGTTTGAGTAAGTGAGATAAACTTTGTTAACAATTGTAATCCAATGTAGTGTCTAGGAACACTATTTAATTAAAGTGTTAAGAAACACAAGTATGATGTTTATTACATGTAGGTGGTGTTTAAGAAACACCCTTGTTTGTGAGAGTGCCATTTTGATGCAAGTATTAATAAATACTATTTGTAGTAGAAAACCATCCTAGATAGGAACCTAGGATAACCTATAAAATGTAGACTGAACATGCTAGCAAAGATTCCCCCTACTACAGAATGACTATCCCTAAGATGAAAATGCAGACAAATCCTAGGCAAGGATAGGACATTTGTGAGGAATTTAGAGTCAACCAATAGCACATGTGTGATCGTAAAAGATTAGTGTCAATAGTGCATTGATAGATGGATCACCGAGTATAAGTGACACCTATTTTCTAGGTTTTCACCACTCGGTAAATTTTGTTTTATTTTTACTACCAAGACGCTTGTTTGCTAGGTTTTTGCCAAGGCACTTTTCTATTTTTCAATATTTTTGTACTTTTTCTCCTTTTTTTTTCATTTTTTTTTGTTTAGTATCAAGGCACATGTTTCCTAGGTTTTCACCAAGGATACCTTTTTTCAAGACTTTTTCCACTATTTTTGATGTTTTATCTTTTCCACTATTGTTGGCTTTCTTTAGGATCAATTTTCTGATTTTTTGGGTATTTTCTGAGAACTATTTCCACTGCACAGGCCTTTCAGCTAGATGTCAAGCATAGAACCACTTCAAGTGTAGAGTATTTATGGGATTAGTAAGAAAATATCCCTCAGGTGTAGCTAATTGATAAGGTCCAGTCCCAAAAAAATTTGTTATAACAAAAGGCCCCAGCCAGTTGGGTTCAAACTTGCCCTTTTGTTCTCTATTTGGCTGATTTTTAGGATTCTCTCTTAGAACAAGATCCCCCAATTGAAATTGTCATGGATTTACTTTCCTATTGTACCCTTTTGACATTATTTTCTGGTACACTTTGAGATGATTGAACACTTGTTGTCTACACTCATCTAGTAGTTCAGGTGCATGAACTCTATCAATGTGGTATTGTTCATCTATAACAAGACCTTGGAGAGATACTCACAAAGATGTATTTCTACTTCAATGGGTAGCATTTCTTCTGCGCCATAGACTAGAGAAAATAGCGTGGCTCCTGTTGGTGTTTGGATACTTGTTCGATAGGCCCATAGTGTCAAATTTAGTTGCAAATGCCATTCTCTACCAGACCTACTCATAGTTCTTTGTAAGACTTTTAGAATGTTCTTTTTTGAAGCCTCAGCTTGTCCATTACCTTAAGGATAATAGATTGAATAACAATGTTGAGTGATATGAAATTGTGTACAAAGGTCCTCGTTATATTGATTTTTGAACTGAACCCCATTGTTTGTTACAATAGAAGAGGGTATCCCATACCTACAAATGTTGTAGTTAAGGATGAACATAGAAACCTATTTTCCAATGGCTTTGATCAGTCGCACAGCCTCGACCTACTTAGTGGAATACTTAGTGGTCATAATGATGTATTTGTATCCACTTAAAGAATTAGGATAAATATGTCCAAAAAGATCAAAGACTCGTTGCTGAAATGGCCAATTTTTTATAAAAGGTACAAGTTCTCTGGCTAGAACATGGATAAGGTTTCCATGTGTTTTACATTTGTGACATGTCTTATAAAATTGCACGACATCTTTTTCCATTGTAGGCCAATATTATCCAACTCTTAATAGTTTTTTAGCCAATGAAAAGTCATTCGAGTGTGATCCACATACACCTTTGTGAACCTCTTTTAATGCATAGTCAGACTCTTCTTGTTCTAAACATCTAAGAAGAATTTCATCAGACCTTTCCTATATAATTTAGAAGTGATGAGGAGATAACGCGATGTTGTCCTAATTAAAGCTCATTTTTTATTCCTAGATAAGCCATTAGGTAAGGTTTCATAATTAAGATAGGCAATTATTTTGGCATATCAGGATTGGTCTTCATAATTTAAGGCACAAATCAGTTGGCATTCAGGTGTATCAAAGGATAGAAAGGATAATTATTCCACCAAGAAGTCATAGCGGAATTGGTGTTCCTCCAATTGTAACATGGATGCTACCGTAGCCATAGAATCTGCAGCTTTGTTTTTTGTTCTTGGAATTTGTTGGAATGTAATGAAAACAAAGTACTTTTTCAAATCCTCCGCCAGTTGTTCATAAGGCATTAGTTTCTCATATTTTTTCTAATAATCACCATTCACTTGGTTGATAATTATTTGAGAGTCACCATACACATGTAACTCCACGATTTTCCATTCCATAGTGGTGCAGGGGCACCTAGAACAGGGCCCTCACTAGTGCTTTAAGTTTTTGTTGTGTGGTTCTCTTGATAAGCTATGTAATTAGAATAAAGGTTTGAGGACCTCTTTTGTATTTGGCAAAGTTAAGTTGGGGTTTAGAAGGTCTTAGGAGTTGATAGGCACCTTGGAAGAACAGGGTCCTTAGCAAAAATTAGTAATCCAATTTGGATTTTGAAAGTTGTTTTTGAGTGGAACCAAAGACTAGCTCTTTAGATCACCACTAAGAGGGGTCCTAAGCCTTAGAAGGCTTCATATAGGTTTATAAAGCAAGGAAATTACAAACAATACAAAAGTTGCAAAAGTTGCAAAGTGCAACTTTTGAAAAGTTGCTTGACAACATTTCTCAAAATGTCTTAAAATGGTGGAGAATCCTTGTAAAGTGATGAGAACCCTAAATGTACTAGGGAAAGGCCTAAGAAGAAAATATATGAAAGGAGAAACCCTAATTTTTCTAGTATGGTGTGTCAGAGTACGTACAGAGTGGCTGGTGTAACTATTTTGTACATGGAAAAGACAACAGTGAATGAAATGAAGAGTTTTGTGTGCCGTTTTTGAACTGTTATAGCTTGGGATTGTAATTTGACTTGTTTTTAATAGATTTGTTTGAGTGATTATTGTGTAACTAGGTTTCTTTTATCAAGTTTTTTTTAATTAGTTTGTGTGTGCCTGTTTACTGTCCTGAACCAGGCAATTGAACTTGTAAGCCATGTAGCTCACTATCCCACTGTAGAATTAGTATGGCCACTTGGGGATAGTGAGTGGGTTCAATGTATGATATGTGTGCAGGAGGATGGCCCTTCAAAACAAGAGGAAGCATTTATAAGCTCTTTCCCTAGGTGAGCATAAGCTAGCCCGGTTAGGGAACTTGACTGTTGCAGAGTTTGCAAATGATAGGGTTGTAAAGATGGTGGGCCAAGAATGCATGGAATAGTTTGGGGAGTGAGTGAAGACCCCCTGATGAGAAGGAGAAGCTTGTGCCAATCCCACAAGGAACCAAACCAATCCAAGGAGTAGATAGGCCTAGAAAAGGCCTAGAAACCCTCCAAACCCTCAGTTTGTGTACAGGTATAGTACGACCTCTCAGAGACCCAAAACCTAGAAAATCTCTAAGGTTGCACTAAATAAGTGATAGTCTCTTGAGGAAGCTTGTGGAGCTCAGTGGAGGAAACTAGGGTAAAAGCCTAATTTCTCAGAGTAGGAGGGCTAATTGGGGCTCCATCCTTGTAGCCCTGTTTTGGTGGAAAATTAAGGAATTGGTAGAGAGGGTTAGTGTTTAGAGTTGTTCTAAGCATGGAATTAGAGAACTTGGAAGGTTTGAAAATGTCTTTATGACCCTGCATGATGAAGAGTAAGAAGTTGTGAATAAAGACACTAAGAAAGCTTGAGGAGTTTGTGTGTTCCTCATTCAGTATGAGAGCTTAGCACTTTGGTGAGGAGAAGTTAGGATCAAGATAGAAGAGTGGGTTCAGGATCAGGGGATCTAAGCTTGGAAAAGATCCTATAGATCCATTTGGTGCACTTACAAGGCACCTAAAGTCTCATACATAGACAAATCAGCATGAAATTGGAATTGGTTCATCCCCTCTCCCTATCAAGTGGTATCAGAGCCTTATAAAGGTGTGGGTAAAGTAATTGCAGAGCAAGGTGGATGATTTCACCTACTGAATCTAGTGGATCAAGAAAGATGGTGACCAATGTGGAATTGGCCAAGAAATTAGAAGAGCAAGAGGAGGATAACAAGTTATTGAAAGAGAGACTAGCAGAATTGGAGCGGTTGTTAAGTGGTGTTCAAGACATGACAGACAGAGTTAAGGACAAGATGGAGAAAAAAGAAGAGAAGGAAGCCAAAGAGAAGGAGCTTGAGTTGGAGGAGGAAACCCCAACACTAGACCCAACTATACCAGAGGAGCCTTTCTTAAGGGCACTAAAAGTAATGAATAGTAAAGCTTTGGAAGGCATCCCCTTTTTCAGTGGCAATATGGATCCAGATCAGATCATGGATTGGATTGATGGAATGGAGAACCATTTTGAGTGTGATGGTGTCTCTGATGCTCAAAAGGTCAAAATAGAAAAGTCAAGGTTAAGAGCATCTGCTCTAACCTGGTGGAATTTTGTGCAAGCAGAAAGAGGGAAAGAAGGGAAGAGTCCTATAGTTACTTGGAAAGGAATGGTGACTAACATTAGGTAGGCTTATATTCTTGATGATTATGAGATACAGTTGCATAGGAGAAGGTAGAACCTTAGACAAAAAGATATGGATGTACACTCTTATACAGAAGAATTTCAAAAACTGTGCCTAAGGTCCAAGGTGGTGGAAGATGAAAGCATTAGGTTGGAAAGATACTTGAATGGTCTCAAATGGTCCATCCAAGAAGATATGAGCCTTGTTACTCCTAAAACAGTCCATCAATGTTACCAAATTTCTTTAAAGGTGGAAGAGAAGGGAAAGAGGAAGCAGGATCAGGCCTCAAAGCTTAGAGGAAGAGGTAGAGATGGTAGAGGACATAGGGGAAGCTATGGAGGTAGAAGCAATGACAATAGACCTCAAGGTGATTCCAAGCTAACTGAACAAAGTGGAGAAACCAGTCAAAGGGGTGGTTCAAGTAGAGGCAAACGATTTGGAGGAAGAGGTAGATCACCAGGAGGAAGAGGACCATCTTATTTTGCTACTATGAAGTGCTACCACTGTCAGCAATTGGGGCATCCTGCCTATAGGTGTCCTAAAAAGGAATCATCTTCTCAAGGTGACAAGAAGATAGCCTATGTGCATGAAGATACTTCAAGTGTGAAGTCTCCTGATGTTCAGTTGGATTCTGAGAGGTGAAAATCTGATGATAAAGAGGGTCCTAATCAGAGAACCAATCAAGGAGGAGCCCAAACAAAGAAGGTCACTTTTCAAGGTAAGATGAAAAATAATGGGAAAAGTCTGCAAAGTTATCATAGATTCAGGATCTACTGATAACATAATCTCTGAGGAGGCCATCACCAAGCTCAAAATTCCCAAAGTACCTCATAGCACTCCTTATAAAGTCACATGGCTGAACAAAGAGCAGCATGACATAGTTAATGAGCAAGCATGGATTGAGTTCACTATAGGAGGATACAAGGAAAAGCTTTTATGTGATTTTTTGCCAATGGATTCCTGTCACCTATTACTAGGTAGGCCATGGCAATTTGATAGAAAGGCTATGCACAATGGTGAACTCAACTCATACACTTTTGTGAAGGATGGTGTGAGCTACAAAATTCAGTCTTACTTGAGCAAGACAGCCAAGGAAGTGGACCTAATGTACTGATGTTAAAGGGGGAAGAGTTCATGAAGACTCTTGAGAAAGAAGAAGGACTAGGTTATGCTATTGTAGTGAAACCCAAGCAGGACATAGAGACCAAGAAAGAAAGCATACCTCATGAAGTACAATAGATTTTGAAGGATTTTAAGGACATTATATCAGATGGAACACCTGCAACCTTGCTACCTAAGAGAATAATCAGTCATCAAATAGATTTGATTCCAGGGGAATCATTACCAAACAAGGCACCCTACAAGCTAACTCCTGAATAGAATATGGAAGTTGCAAAGCAAGTACAAGAATTGATGGATCAAGGGCTCATAAGGAAGAGCATCAGCCCATGTGCTATCCCAACTATTTTGGCACCCAGGAAAGGAGGAACATGGAGATTATGTATAGACTCCAGAGCCATTAACAAGATCACAATCCAGTATAGGTTTCCAAAACCTAGGATTGAAGATCTAATGGATTTCCTAGGAGGGGCAAGATATTACACAAAGATAGACCTTAAAAGTGGTTATCACCAAATAAGAATAAAAGAGGGAGATGAGTGGAAAATAGCTTTCAAAACCACCGAAGGACTCTATGAATGGCTAGTCATGCCATTTGGCCTCTCCAATGCTCCAAGCACATTAATGAGGCTCATGAATGAGGTGTTGAAAGACTTCACAGGTAAGTTTGTGGTAGTCTATTTAGATGACATATTAGTTTTCAGCATGAGCAAGGAGGAACATTTAAAGCATCTCAAGATTGTATTGTCTAAATTGAAAGAGGAACACCTAACCATCAATCTAGATAAGTGTGACTTTATGAAGTAGGAACTAGTCTATTTAGGCTTTGTTCTATCCCAAGGAGATCTAAAGATGGATGACACTAAAGTTGCAGCAGTATTAAGTTGGCCAACTCCCAAGAATGCCAGTGAAGTGAGGAGTTTCCATGGCCTAGCTCAGTACTATAGAAAGTTCATCAGGAACTTCAGTGGGATATGTGCTCCAATGATGGAAACCATCAAGGGTGAAATGAAAACTAAATTTGTGTGGGCACTTGCAGCAGATAAGGGATTTGAGACACTAAAGAAAGAGGTAGCTATTAAGCCTATTCTAAGGTTTCCATCCTTTGATGAACCCTTTGTCATAGAATGTGATGCTAGTAACATAGAAGTAGGAGGTGTTTTGAGTCAAAGCAATAGACCAGTGGCTTTCTTTAGTGAGAAGCTTAATGCATCAAAGCAAAATTCTTCTTCTTATGATCTAGAACTCTATGCACTTTTACAATCCCTTAAGAAATGGAGACATTATCTTTTTCCCAAGGAGCTTGTGGTGTTCACCAACAACCAAGCTTTGAGTTTTCTCAATTCCCAAGACAAGTTAAGCCATAGACATGTCAAATGGGTAGAGTATTTATAGTCTTATACCTTCACCATCAAGCTCAAGAAGGGGCAGCTCAAAAAAGTAGCAGATGCCTTGAGTAGAATGTTTCTCACTGTTCAAGAAGTCCAAATGAAAAGCATATGATTGGATAACTTCAAGGAGCTGTACCAAACTGATGAAGCCTTTGCAGAAACATAAAAGGTGTGCCAAGAATATTTGAATAGCTTCCATGGTGACTTTGTAGAGTATACATTGCAGAATGGACTCTTATTTAAAGGAGGGCAATTGTATGTTCCAAGAGGATCCGTGAGGGAGAACCTCATTCAAGAAAACACAATGGAAGTTTGAGTGGCCACTTTGGCCTCAACAAGACCTTGGAATCGGTCCAAACGTACTACTATTGGCCTAAAATTTAGAAAGATGTCAGGATCTATGTTGAGCAATGCATCATATGTCAAAGAGCCAAGGGTACTTCTACAAATGCAGGACTTTATCAACCTCTCCCAATACTATACAGACCATGGGAATGTGTAAGTATGGATTTTGTGGTTGGTTTACCTAGGACAAAGAGTGGCTTTGATAGTATCTATGTTGTAGTGGATAGATTCAGAAAAATGAGTCATTTTATCCCATGTAAAGTCACTCATGATGCAAGTCACATTGCCTATTTGTTTTTCAAAGAAGTAAGAATTCATGGCTTGCCAAGTAGTATTGTCTCTAACAGGGATAGCAAATTCATGGGACACTTTTGGAGGTCCTTATGGCAAAGACTAGGTACCAATCTAGCATTCAGTTCAGCCTACCATCCTCAAACTAATGGTCAAACTGAGGTGGTAAACAAGACACTTGGTAATTTTTTGAGGTGCTTAACCAAAGAATATGGTTTGACATGGGATTTAGTCCTTCACCAAGCAGAGTTTCCCTATAATGATAGAATCAATAGAACAACTGGCAAGAGTCCTTTTTAGATTGTCTATGGGATACATCCTAGGGGTGTATGTGAATTGAGAAATCTAGAAAACCAAGTCCCTAATAGTGGTTATGCTGAAGATTTCAGTCAACCCATGAAGGAAGTACATGAACAAGTAAAACAGTCTCTTATTGACAACACCAAGAAGATCAAAGATAAATTTGATCTCAAGAGAAGAGAGGTTCAGTTTGGAGTAGGTGATTTAGTCATGGTCCATCTGAACAAAGCAAGGATGGAAAAAGGGGTTCCTACAAAGCTGCAAATGAAGAGAGTTGGTCCATGTCCCATATTAGCCAAATATGGACAAAATGCATATAAGATTGGTCTACCAGATGATTTAGCCATCTCCCCCATCTTCAATGTAGAAAACCTTGTCAAGTATAAAGGACCACTCACTGAAGTGGATTAGAATGTGGAAGAAGCCAAACAAGATGTTCAAATAGCAGCCCTACCTCCCACAATCAAACCAAAAGCAAAGAAAGTGTTGGACTCCCGGGTGCATACAAAGACCAGGCATGGATTTTATCATGAACACATCATCAAATGGTAGGGTAAACCTGATTTAGAAGCTACTTGGGTCCCTGAGAATCAGTTTCATCTCCGGGGCATAGATCTCTCCCTCCTATCTCCAGCAGGGACTTGGCCTTTTTGTGATGGGAGAATGGTGTAGGGGCACCTAGAATAGGGCCCTCACTAGTGCTTTAATTTTTTTTTGTGTGGTTCTCTTGATGAGCTATGTAATTAGAATAAATTTCTAAGGACCTCTTTTGTATTTGGCAAAGTTAAGTTGGGGTTTAGAAGGTCTTAGGAGTTGATAGGCACCTTGGAAGAACAGGGTCCTTAGAAAAAATCAATAATCCAATTTGGATTTTTAATGTTGTTTTGGAGTGGAACCAAAGACAAGGTCTTTAGATCACCACTAAGAGGGGTCCTAAGCCTTAGAAGGCTTCATATAGGTTTATAAAGCAAGGAAATTACAAACAATACAAAAGTTGCAAAGTGAAACTTTGCAACTTTTGAAAAGTTGCTTGACAACATTTCTCAAAATGTCCTAAAATGGTGGAGACTCCCTCTAAAGCGATGAGAACCCTAAATGTACTAGGTCAAGGCCTAAGAAGACAATATATGAAAGGAGAAACCCTAATTTTTCTAGTACGACGTGTCAGAGTACGGACAGAGTGACTGGTGTAACTGTTCTATACATGGAAAAAACAACAGTGAATGAAATTTTACAACTGTTATAGCTTGGCATTGTAATTTTACTTATTTGTAATAGATTTGATTCAGTGATTATTGTGTAACTAAGTTTCTTTTATCAAGTTTTTTTAATTAGTTTGCGTGTGCCTGTTTACTATCCTGAACCACGCAGATGAACTTGTAAGCCATGTAGCTCACTATCCCACAGTAGACTCAGTATGGCCACTTGGGGATAGTGAGTGGGTTAAATGTATGATATGTGTGTAGGAGGAGGGCCCTTAAAAAATAGAGGAAGCATTTATAAGCTCTTGCCCTAGGCAAGCATAAGTCAGACTGGCTAGGGAACTTGACTATTGCAGAGCTTGCAAATGACAGGGTTGTAAAGAAGGTGGGCCAAGAATGCATGGAATAGTTTGGGGAGTGAGTGAAGACCCCCTGATGAGAAGGAGAATCTTTTTCCAATCCCACAAGGCACCAAACCAATCCAAGGAGCAGACAGGCCTAGAAAAGGCCTAGAAACCCTCAAAACCCTCAGTTTGTGTATAGGTACAGTACAGCCTCTCAGAGACCCAAAACCTAGAAAATATCTAAGGTTGCACTGAATAAGTGATAGTCTCTTGAGGAAGCTTGTGGAGATTAGTGGAGGAAACTAGGGTAAAATCCTGATTTCTCAGAGTAGGAGGGCTAATTGGGGCTCCATCCTTGTAGCCCTGTTTTGGTGGAAAATTAAGGAAACGGTAGAGAGGGTTAGTGTTTAGAGTTGTTCTAAGCATGGAATCAGAGAACTTGGAAGGTTTGAAAATGTCTTTATGACCCTGCATGATGAAGAGTAAGAAGTTGTGAAGAAAGACATTAAGAAAGCTTGAGGAGTTTGTGTGTTCCTCATTCAGTATGAGAGCTTAGCACTCTGGTGAGGAGAAGTTAGGATCAAGATAGAAGAGTGGGTTCAGGATCAGGGGATCTAAGCTTGGAAAAGATCCTATAGATCCATTTTTTGCACTTACAAGGCACCTAGAGTCTCAGACATAGACAAAGCAACATGAACTTGGAATTGGTTCATCCCCTCTCCCTATCACATAGGTAGCTTGAGCTCGTTCACCAATGCTTCATATCCTGAGATGTTATTAGTGCATGGAAACATCAGTTTATATTCCTTAAGTATCTTGTAGCCTTGAGGAGTAATAAATAGTACCCCTTCTCTAGATCCTTGTTGTGTGAAAGAACCATCAAAATACGTCTTCCATGGATATTCAGTTAAGTGCATGATTGTCTCATCTAGAAATTCTATAATCAAAGGTGCATCATCTTGTAATGGTGAATCAGCTAGTTGATCTGCTAGTACTTTTGCTTTGATATCCCTTCTATCAACATACTCGATATCAAATTCACTTAGTATCAAGACCCATTTTTCTAGTCTTACTGTTAATGTTGTTTTATTTAAGAGATATTTAAGAGGAACAGTTTTTGCAATAAGTTTCATTGTATGTGAGAGAATGTAGTGTCTCAACTTCTGGGATGCAAAAATAACTGCTAAGCAAGATTTTTCAATGATACTATAGTTGAGTTCATAATACGCCAAGGTTCTGCTGATATAATAAATCACCCTTTCCTTTTTGTTTTCATCCTCTTGGGCTAGCAATACTCCAAGCGATGTAGTCATAGTTGAGATATAGAGTAGCAATGGTTTTCCATGAATATGCGCCATGAGAATAGGAGGATTAGCTAGATATTCTTTTAATTCTTTGAAATTATTTTCACAATGGTCATCCCATTTGAAAGTAACACCTTTATGTAGCAATTTTGTAAAAGGTTGTGCTCTATTTTCTAGTTGGGACATGAATCTCCTAATGGACTAAAGTCTTCCTTGAAGCATCTCATTTGACTGATATTGTGAGGAGCTGACATTTCCATTATTACTTTTACCATTTCTGGGTCCACCATAATTCCTTTAGTTGATACAATAAACCCTAAGAGTTTCCCTGATTGGACTCCAAATGTACATTTCTTTGGATTAAGTCTTAGTTGAAATTGTTCCATCCGATCTAGTATCTTCCTCAAATCTTCAATGTGAGTCATTCTTATCTTTGACTTGGCTAATGCATCATCCACATAGTCCCCCATGTTTTTGTGTATCGTGTCATGAAATATTGTTTTCATAGATCATTGATACATAGTGCCAGCATTCTTTATCCCGAATGGCATGACATTCCAGAAAAATGTTCCCCATGCGCATGTAAATTCTATTTTCTCTTGGTCCTCAGAAGCAATTTTTATTTGGTTATAACCAGAGAATCCATCCTTGAGAGAATACATCTGATATCCTACTATGAGATCTATAATCATATCAATATTTGGCAATGGGAAATCATCTTTAGGACAAGCTTTGTTTAAGTCCCTAAAGTCTGTGTGAATCATGATAGACTTATCTATTTTAGAAACCGGTACCACATTAGAAATCCATCCTGCATAAGCGACGACCCTTATGAATCCATACTTTAAGAGTTTCTCCAGCTCCACTTTGACCAATAATGCCACATGTGGATGCATCTTTCTTAGTTTTTGTTTGACAGGTTTAATTCTAGGAGCTATAGATAAGTGATGCACTCTTAACTCGGGATCAATTCTAGGCATATCAGTATAAGACCATGCAAAGTTGATCTTCTTCTCTTTGAGGAATTTAGTAAAATGTATATTTTCTTCTTCTGATAATGATTGAGCTAGGTGAACAAATTGAGGATCTTATGTTGTTCCCAAGTTAACTGATTGTGTTGGTTCTATCAGTACTGAACATCTTTCTTGAAAGTGCTCAGGGAGGATATCAAGAATCTCATCTTTTGGCGCTTGTGAGAGGTTTTCACCATTAGATACGTCTTTTATTTTTACTATTTTAGAATCTGATACTGCCACAATGCGGTTTTCACCATCAGTTCTTTGTTTCTTTTTATTTTTCAATTGGTGACTAAGAAACTTGATATCCTCCTCTGTCAGATTCATGCTCCTTGCATTGGTGGAAGAAGGATAGTGTTCACAAGAATTTAGATAACAGGCCAAAGTATAGTCATTGGGAAAGTTCATGATAGTAGTAGGGTCTGAATTGGTCCAATCAACAAGGTCAGGATTTACCAAGGATAATGATTCAGAGTTTTGTAAGGAAAACATCACGTGGGTGTCAAGACTATTAATAGACAAGACATGTTCTGTTAAGTCATCTTCTATAGCGTTTAGATCATTAAGAGTCAAATCATCATTATTAGGGTCATTGTTAGTAATATGCAGACATAACTCTAGTGACTCCTCAGTTGAGATTTCTTCTTCTTCTTCTCTTATCATATTGAAACTCATATCTTGTATCCTTTGAATGTCCTTTAGATCTAGTAAGACACTAGTATTTCCATTAATTATCTTGGGTAGTGCTATCTCATCTGATTTTGTGACAACATTAGTGTTATGGGAAGTGTTAGAACTTTCTCCTCTCTCCAATACAGGTGAAAATTTATGAATTACATCTAACTCAATTTCCATGGTAGCATCAAACATGTGATCCCATTTTTAATCATGTGAGTCTGTGATTTCATCATCAGATATGTTTAAAAACTCAGCAATTGTTACCTGATGTACCATATTATCCATTTGTGGATCAAACTGTAGTAAATCTAGGACATGTGAAATTGTTACCAATTTCCCCCAGTTAGGATGTACATCTTGTTTTTGGGGTATTTCTTCATAAGATTATTCTAGTTTTTGGAGTTATGGAGAGTCTTCTTCTTCTTCCTCTAATTCTTGGACATCAGTTTGTGACAACAGAGGAAGATGATGCTCTAGTTATGGTACAAAAGTAGGTACATATCTTTCTCCTTGATATTGTAGATCCTCAGTATGAATGAGTATTAATCTTTCATATGTCTATGGTACAATTTATGTTTCTTCCTTGTCTTCATCACTTCCTTTGTCAACGATTGGACCATCTCTTGAGGGAGGTTGTTCTAAAATATTATTGAAACCTAGCCTTTTTTTGTCTTTGGTGTCTTTGAATTCCATGTGTATAGGCTTAATGAGTCCTTTTCCTTTATCCCCTAGAGGTCCCTTCCCTTTGTATCCTATTTTTTCAAGAAGGTCATAACCTTTTCCATACTTTTCTGGGCATATCTCAACATGTTTTACCTCATTTTCTCTTAGTTCCTCTTTATAGAGCCAAGTCAAGACTTCTTTATCTTTTTTTTCATCCTCTTGAGAAGTAGACGCTCTAACCATACCAGTTGGTTTATGAATGTCTTGTTCTTTTGATGCAGTAGGTGTGAAAGATGGGGAGGGTTTCCCATAAGATCTTGGAGACATGGGAATGTTAGTTCATGTATAGTTTGTATTCCCCCATGCTAGTTTCTTCAAGTTTTAGTGTCTTTCCAAAGCTTCTCATCACCATCTCTATAGAGGTTTCAGGTGGGAATTATTTATGGACTTCCTTATTGTGAGGAACCATACTGTCTTCCTTAACATTGTTGCAAGTATACCTTGAATATGCAAGAATTGTTACTTCCACCCCATTGTGTGGTAATTTGATGCATTGATGGTAAGTAGATGGCACTTCTTGCATTTCATGTATCCAAGGTCTTCCTAGTAATATGTTATAGGCCAATGGTAGATCAAGAACTTGACAAATCACATTGCATCCAACTAGTTCTATTTTTATTGGTAAAACAATGAGCCCTTTGGATGATCTTTCTTCTTCATCGTAAGCCTTTATAATTGTCTTACTTCTTGAATCAATTATTTTTTCTGAAATACCAAATTTCTTGATTAGACTGAGAGTACATATATTCAACCTTGCACCTCCATCTATCAATACACATTTTACATGGGATTTATGAGTCAAGACTTCAATTTGAAGGGGTTGGTTATGTGGATGAGTCAAGGATTTGTCATCTTCCTCTGAAAAGGAGAGGTAATGTGGAGCTCATATGTGATTTACAATTTCCTAGAACTTGTTTAAATCTATATCTTTTGGAACATTTATAAAATGTAGGGATTTTCCAAGAACTTCCCTATGCACTAAAGATATCTTTAATAAATTAAATATATAAATTTGAGCTAAGGTCCTTTGAAATTGGTCTACCAAGTTATAGTTAGCAGATGGTATAGTAACTGTTTGTTTTTTCGTTATTGGTTGAGGAATTGTGACAACAGGTGATTTAGATGATGTCACTTGTTTAGATGAGGAGTTAACCCTTCTAATCATTAATTTTGCTTGGCTTTGAGTTACCACATTCAAATGTGCCAATTTGTCTTTTGCACCTTTGATAGTGACCACATTGATTGATTCTCTTTTTATGTCCAACATATTGATCACATTATCGTTATGAGAGTAGGTGTAAATTAATTCATTTCCCTTTCCTTTAGAAGCTTCTCCTTTTTCATATTTAGGGAATGGTTTGTTATATGTTGTGTGATATTCATTAGAGTTATGTCCTTCCACTTTGATCTTGCCTCCTTCAATGAGGTCTTGTATAATGTGTTTGACCTTAACATAGTCATTAGTCTTGTGTCCTTTGATTTTATAAAATTCACAATAAGAATTATCATTCTACCACCTTGGTTTTACTTCCAGTTCCCATGGTTTTGATTAAGGTATTGTGAGGACTTTTTTATCCAAGAGAGTCTTCAAAACTGTCTCAAGAGGTTCTCCCAATGGAGTAAAGTTTCTTTGAGGTCTAGACGTCCATGGTTTACTCTTGTCGGTGTCAGTGTTTTCTCTTGGTATTATGGTTGTTACCTTAGCTTATTTGCTTTCTTGTAGGTTGTTTGTTAGATTAAACACAACTAGTTTGACATTTTCATTTGATGATTCCACCACTCTATCACTAACAACATTCTTTTTTTTATTCCACCACTTAGGTTTGATGTTATAGTTGTTATATTTACTATCAATTTGAAGTGTGATCTCTCCTTTCTTGACCATAGCATCTTCGACATGGATAGAATTCTTGGTAATTCTATAAAATCTAGGAGAATCTTGTATTTTTAGAGCATAGTTCATTTTGAGTACTAAGTTATTAATAAAGATTTCCATCTTTTCAGATTCAGGTATTGCTCTTGAGTACCTTGCCAATATTCTCCTCCACCTTTGTAAAAAGTGTGTGAAGGATTCTCCCATTCATTTTTTATTGTTGAAAAGATCCATCATGGTTATTTTATGTTGTATGTTGTAGGAGTAATGTTGGATGAATCATCTAATCAACTCCTAAAAAGATTGCACACTTGGTGTAAGTTTGGAGAACCATTCTATAGCATTTTTGCCTAGACTTCCTAGAAATAGCCTCATTAAATAAGTTGGTTCATGCATGTATTCTATGCTTAGGGAAAAAAATTATCTAACATGGTCATGCAGATCTATTTTTCCCATGTACATGTAGTATATAGGTCATTCCATGTTAGGTGTTAATGGAACCATGTTTATACTCTTTTCAAAAGGAAACATACATATATGTTCCAAAGAGTATTTTTCTGTTAGTTTAGTATTTTCTTTCTTGAGTGTCGCAAGTTCCATTTGCATTTGGTATAATTTCTTTGAGAGTATTTAAATAGGTGTTTGTATTTCTTGTTCTTTCAATCTCACAAAATTATAGTCTTTAGGAAGTTTGACTCCAAGAGAAGCTAAGTGTACGAAGTATTTTTCTTTGTCTTCACCAATGATCTTTTCCAAGGTCTTTTGGAACTTCCTATTTTATTTGAGTTTTTTATACTGCTATTCCTATATGTCTTCATCACTATCTGAATCAAACAAAGGAAGACCATGATTTCATTCTTCTTGACTTTCTCTATTGTCATGGTCTTAGCTATATTCCTCAAAATCTACACTCTATTTGTGATGAGGTGCATCTATTTTGGGTGAGTCTTGATCAAATAGGGTATTACGAGATGTCTCTCCTTGTTGAAACTTGATTAATCATGGAGGTTTCTCAAAATAGTCAGCAAGGTATTGATTATGTCTTGTATTAACCATGAAAACTAGGTCTCAAATCTGTCAAAAGTATTCCAATTATGTCAATAGGATTTCCAATTTGTCCAAATAGGTGTGTCCAAGTTTAGAAAGAGTGTATGTGTTTGTTTAGAGTGATTGACTCCAGTGTCAGAGGGTTAGAATGTCCTGATAGTGAGTTGGGAATCAAGAGGATATGTTGAGTGAAAAGACCACACATTTTGGGACCAATTGTGAGATTCCCTATTCCATAGATTCTAGGCATAGAATGAAAATCTTTTCTTGTAGACTCAGGTACACACTCACATGCTAATTAGAATATGACCATCACCAACCACGCAGTGGCTCTAGTTAGGATGTCGTATTAGTTGACTCCAAACACAAGTGACAAAATGAAATGACGAGTACCTTGGGGCAATTACTATTTTCCTTGCACAAAAATTATCACCCTTTCAGAGATAAACCAGGTTGTTTTGACTACAAGTGTTGATTTTTTGTGGATATCTATTCGCAATCGTCCCCCATAGAATTGCACAAGGAAAAATTAAGGTGTATAGCCCCATGAGTACTTAAATGTGTGTAGTCTTGCAAGCAAGATTCAAGAGGCTCTGCTCCATACACACCTAATAATTTCCAAGGAATGATCTCAAAATTCCAAGGACATAACTGACAACATCTTCCAAGGCTTTGGCCTTCAAGGAAGCATTTTGATTATAGTGAGATGGAAGGGCTGGCATTCACCTGTCCTCACTTGGGTCATTTTCTGAAGATTTTTTTCTCAACTGGTAGACCCTCTAATGTTTTGAAAGCAAGTAAAAGGATTGGCGACTTAGGAGTCTAGATTTATGATTCTTCATAAGAAGAAGAGCATACTCTCCTATCCATGCCATTTTCTCCTATAAGAACATCAAGAAAGTTTATTCCCTTAGATTTTATAACTCAAGACTTAATCCCCCATAACAAGTTTCTGATTTTCCAACTTGGGAAAAGAGTATAATCCTCTAGTTGGACCAATAATTGTGTTTAAATCTTATTATTTAGGTGCCTATTTTAAGAAGTTTGACAAAACATGTTTGATCAAATTTGAATGTTCAATTACTCCAAATTCTATTCAAATTCTAAGTTGATTTTTGAGTTTCTAATTTTCAATGAAGGAAAAGAGCATAATCCTCTAATCAATTTAGCAAATGAAAGAAAATGTGTTAAGATTTGAAAATTTGCAAAATAGAGTTAGGTTGATTGCTTTACGAAACCTAAAAACCACTAGTTAGTATTTTTCCTCCAAATTTTTGATCGAAAATTCTTTGACAGCAATCTGCAATAAATCATTAGGCTTCTCAACATCCAAAATTAGTTAAAGTTAGCAGATTAGTAATCATATATCAAAAATTTCAAAATAGCTAACCAAATGTGAATTAATTTCCCAAATGCGATACAAGAAATACAGGATGTGATTAAGGATCCCATATGCAAGTCTTTGCAACTAAAGAGGACTCAAGAATTATTAGAAATGAGCCTTTATTGGATGTGATGGAAGATTAGCAGGATGTGATTCTGGAAATCTCGGATGCAAGGCTCTTTCCTAGATGTGAGCTTCTGCTACAAAGGTGATCCTTGGTCACTAAATGTGGCTCTATACTAGAAAACAAAGAGCACAAATGAGTCAAAATGACTTAGAAATGAGGAGAATCTATAGATCTACCACATGGTGGGTGCCAAAAATGTGTGTATTTGTTGGACCTGCAAGATGCAACACAACACTTTAATATATCATTATATTAGTGATCAAAACATGAAATATTAGAGGGAAAAGCACACAGAACCCACTAAAACTGACATATTGCTTCCTATCTAAGAAGAGTATGATAAATTCTATAATTGCCCTTAAATTATGCATAAATCAGTGACATATACATGCTTAGAATGGAAGATTCAATAAAGAAATCAAGCTAAATACCAATACAAAGTTCATTTTAGTGATCCAAAGGAAAATTATGAAATTATATAAATGATGAACTAAGAATGCATTTATATTTATCAAAAATTAGAGAAGCATAAGGTTACTTTTAAATTCTAAAATTAGGGTCCAATTGAGCTCAAAATTCATTCCTTTTATAAAAGAATTTGAGGAATGAGTGGTTAATATTGATTTGTGAAGAGAGGTGGAGATTGAATCTTTGGTGATCCATGTGAGTGATCCAAGTGATTTAACTCTCATTGGCTAATGGATTGACTTTCCATTTTGCAAGTGGGGAGATGTAATTAGGAGATTTATTTAATTCCCTTTAATTAATTAGTTTAGCCAAGTATTTAATTGTTTTGATTTTATTTATATAGGATAAAGAAATTAATGTGAGTTTAGTGATGAAATCACTTTGATTTTAGGAGATTAAATTGATTTTAATGAATTATGTCAATAATTGAATAATTTTCTTGACATAATTAGGAGTATGATCACACTTAGGAAAAATAGGGTCTCTGGCTAGAGTATCCCAAATTAGGGTGGTTACAAGAACAACCATAGATCAAACACTAATAGAAACACTAGACTGATCAAACAAATAAATAAATAAAAATTGTTTGATGCAATATTGCTAAGATCCCAAAATGCTCCTGCATCAGACACACAGGGTATTTAAAAAGAGATCATGTCACTTTTCTAGGGCCAAAGAAAAAACCAAAGTGGTCAACCTCAACCTAAGAAATCCATGAATAATCCTCCACTGGTTTTTCCTTCTAGTGGACAAGATATTCCATATACTACTTACCTCTTGTAATTTGACCAACTCTGTTGTCCAAAATCTTCTCTATCTGGTCCATCTCCTTCGTAGGATATTGTTGCCCAATATTTGATCCTTTAATGCTATTACAATCTAATTCATGATTCTCATACAAATCTGCAACATTTAATACTGGCGATATATCCATGTCCTATGGTAATTCCACTTAATATGCATTCCCTGAATCAAATTTCCTCAAGATCTTACAAGGACCAAACTTCTTCATCCTCAACTTGTTATAAGTACCAATAGGAAATCTTCCCTTCTACAAGTATACCATAAATTCATCTCCTACTTTAAATTCCTTATGTATTCTCTTCATGTCTTCTCTCCTCTTATAAACTTGATTCATTTCCTCCAAATGATGTCTCAATCCTTCATGCAATGATCTCATAACCTTAGAAAATTCCTCTCCTTTCACACTCTTCTTAACATCATGACTGATATCATTTAATTCTACTACTCTGTTAGGACTAAACCCATTAACCACTTCAAAGGGTGTCTTCCCTGTGATCCTATTTACTGAATCATTATAAGAAAAATAAGATTTTGGCAAAACTAAATGCCAATTTCTAGGCTTATCTCCAACTAAAAACGTCAACAAGTTCTCTAAACTCCTATTCACAACCTCTCTATGTCCATAAGTTTGTGGATGAAAATTAGAGCTGAACTTCAAATCAGATTTCATCTTCTTCCAAAGTGTCCTCCAAAAATAACCAAAAGCCTACTATCCCTGTCTGAAACAATGCTTTTAGATAATCCATGTAATCTCACAATATCCCTGAATAATAAATAAGCGGCATGCACTACATCTCTATTCTTCCTACAAGGAATGAAATGTGTCATCTTAGAAAATTTTTCTACAACCACAAATATTGAATCATAGCCTCTTTGTGTTCTAGGCAAAACAAGTACAAAATCCATACTAATCTCCTCCCAAGGCTTGACCGGTACTATCAAAGGTATATACAACCCACCATTCTAAGTACTATCTTTTTCAATTTGACATACCTTACAACTCTATACTAAATTCCTCACACCCTTTTGAACTTGTGGCCAGAAGTAATTCTCACTTACCAAAGCTAATGTCTTATCAATTCCAAAATGTCATGCTAAACCTCCACTATGTTTCTCATTAATCAGATTATATTTTTAGGAATAATAGTCCACAAGACAACTGAGTGGGGGGGGGGGTGAATCAGTTGTGATATAGATTATTAAAATTTAAACTTTATAAACCAGAATTGCAATGCAAATGATAACACAGTAAATGACAACATAATAACACAATACTTGTTGTCAAGGAAACCTTGTTAAAGGTAAAACCCCGATGGGAATTAGAACCCAAAAATAATGTACTAAGAGTATAGTATCCTTGTTAAAAGGTTTAGCCTTGTAGGAGCTTATTACAAAATTGTGTTACGCAGTCCCTGTTAGGAGATAGACCCTGTTAGGAGTCAAAAAAAGTAGTAGGCTCATTGCCTAGGCACACTACCCAAAGAAGGTTAAAGAAACCCTCAAGGATTTACAATCTGAAGAAGTGTAGATAGGAATATACAATCTAGTGAACTATCTGATAACAACTGTCTTTGCTTGGTCAGTTCCAATGAAGTATTCTTGTCACAAACTCTACTCTACATCCTACAGCAAAACCAGCCTCACAAGTTTCACTTCTCTTTATTTTCAATCTCTTCCACTACCACATCTTTCTAAAAGAAAGGATCTCCCATATATACCCTCTTACAATAATTCATTAGGTCGGGCAGTTAAGCTCTCCTACTTCACAAATAATTAATTAGGTCAGTCAATTAGACTTTCCAACATACAAATAATTGTTTAACCCCTTCCTAAGATACACACGGTACCTATAACAAGTAAACATCAAATACAGTCCATTAGTTATACTCCCAGATCCACAATCCACACTCACAACTCATATTACATGCTACATGTCTTAAGTCGGCCACCAACTAGGTCTCCTCTAGAATACACGCCACAAAATGACGTCACCAGAATGCTTATGCCAATCGAACGCAACCAAATATTCCAAAATATTTCTTTTATCCTCTAGTAAGCTCACATCACCTAAAATATCTTCGCCAATAAGATATACCCAAAACACATAGACCTACTCTATTAAGAATCACAATTACAATCAAGAAACAAGTCTTCACTAAATCAACTGTAACACACTCAATATGTAACATAAAACCAAGAGACCATAGGAGTAAGGTCAACACACATCCTTCTTCATATAACCAACTTTGATCATTCTAAAACATCTGTACAGTGTCCATACACTTCTTCCAGTCAAGTAACCAGTCTATCTTCTTCACAGAAACATATGTTGACATCAGTGACAAAACATGAATATCAACATCATGAATAGTATCCAAATCTGATATCATCCAACAATATCCCCCTTTGGCATTGATGGAAACATATGGGAAAATCCATCAACTCAAAAATACTTTCTCCTCTCAATACAATCTTCTCAATATCCTCAACACAAATCTCCCCAAAACAGTAGGGATTTTCACATAGATTCCTTCCACCTTTGGTAACAATGTAAAAGGGTGCCATAACTCATATTTAATATTCTATAGCTTTTTCAAATCTCATGTCCAACAGCTAGGTGCAAGATCACCCAAATGTGCTTGTGTTCCTTCGATTACTCCCCCTGTGGAGTAGATCCATACATCAAGTCTAGAAAATGATATAGCTCTAAAAGCAACTGGAATGATGCATATCTGCATCAATTAATTATCACAAGGAGGGGCTCTGACCCCAAGCATGCTTATGAGATACTCAAAAGAATCTTTTAGCAAAGCTTTTGTAAATATATCTTCTATATATTCCTTTGTGTTAATATATTCTA
The DNA here is from genome assembly GCA_018584345.1 of Thuja plicata. Classification (NCBI taxonomy): domain Eukaryota; kingdom Viridiplantae; phylum Streptophyta; class Pinopsida; order Cupressales; family Cupressaceae; genus Thuja; species Thuja plicata. Next base: position 7,605,167 of record MU227026.1, read on the forward strand.
GTTTTATTTCTTTCTCTGCTACCTTCTCCCTCAAGAAATGATACTTAATAGAAATATGTTTATTCTTTGAATGCATTATAGGATTCTTCAACATATTCACTATGTTGGTGTTATTACAATGGATAACCAATAGTTTTTCAAAAATTATTCCAATGTCCTTCAACATTTATTTCATCCAAACCACTTGTGTGCAATTTATTGCAGCAACAACATACTTTGATTCAGTAGTAGATTGAACGATATAGTTCTGCTTCTTGTTCAACCAAGAAACCAACCTTTTCCCAAGGAAATATGCACCAGCACTGGTACTCTTTCTGTCATCCACATTACCTTCCCAATCAGCATTAGTATAAGCCTGTAAAATAAAATCATCTGATTTTTCATACCATAATCCATATTCTGTTGTTCCTTTCAAATATCTAAAAATTCTTTTCACAACAACAAGAAGTGTCTCTTTGGGATCTGCTTGATACCTTGCCACAATACCAACTGCATTAGTAATATCTGGTCTAGTGTGAGTTAGATATTGTAGACCACCAATCATAGATCTATACTTTATCTGAACTACACTTTGAGTCTCATCATTACTAGTCAGTTTATGTCTAGTCACCATAGGTGTTCTAACAGGTTTACAATCTTGCATTCCAAACTTCTTCAACATTTCCTTAAGATACTTGGTTTGAGATATAAAAATTCCATTCTTACTCTGATTAGTTTGAAAACCAAGAAAAATTTTCATTTCACCAATCATTGACATCTCAAATTCATTTTCCATTTCTTTAGAGAACTTCTTACTCATCTTATCATTGCCTCCAAAAATGATATCATCCAACAATTCATTAAATGATTCAAACTTCACTCTAAGAAATACAACCCTCATCATAACAAAAAGAACAAAGAATGCAATCCATATCATAACATAAATTAAACTAAATCTTTCACCATAATATGATCTTGATCTTGTAGGACAACACAGATCTGTATGCACTAGATCCAACTTCCCTTTTGCTGAATAAGATTTTATTTTAAAACTACTTTTGGTCTGCTTTCCCATAACACACTCTCTACACATAGTGTTAGATGGCTTTACAATCATAGGTAGATCTCTTACAACATTATTCATACTTTCCTTCACAATGTTATCAAAGTTGACATGACAAAATCTTCTATGCCACAGCCAACTGTCATCAACCTTCGCAATATAACAAGAAGCTTCAGATGTATTCAATTAAAATACATTACCTCTAGATTTAGTACCAGATGCATTCAAATCTCTTGATTTACTTCTGATAGATAATTTCCCATTAATGAATTTCAACGGACAACCTCTATCTACTAACTGTCCAACACTCAATAGATTATGCTTAAGTCCATCAACAAGTAATACATTGTTAGTATTTGTCTTTCCATCCATAGAAATAGATCCTACTCCAATGATAAGTTTAGGAGTATTGTCACCAAATATAACAACACCACCATCATATCTTTTCAAACTCACAAATTTGTTTTTATCTCTAGCCATATGATGTCAACAACCACTGTCTATAACCCATTCAAATTTCTTTTCAACACAAGATACTAAGGATTTTTCTTCATGTATAGGTTCATCATCCTTTATAGCAATAAATCCAATTTAATCATAGTCACCATCATCATAAAAAATACCCTCCCTAGCATAATAGAATTCCTTGTCTTTAGGATAGTTTGATTTGTAAAACTTAGGTTTGTTCTTAGGAACCCTTGAAGGACATCTAGATGCAAAATGACCAATCGTGTTACATTTGTGAAACATTTCAAAGGCAATTTGCCTTCAAATTTACCCTTACCTCTCTTCTCTCTTCTAGAGATCAATGCTACCACTTCATATAGATTTCTTTCTTCCTCCTGTATATGTTCCCATTCCTTAGCATAGTCTCCAAGATCTTCTCTTAGGTCACCATAGCTGGTGCTCACAATTCCAAATAAGGTCTTTTTTTTCTTATGCACGGTTTCCTTGAATGCTGACTCAACTTTATGTAAAGTATCTCCCAATTCTGCAGCCTCAAATGTAGTTAGTTTTCCAATCAACATCTCTCTAGTGAAGTTCAGTGTCAAGGGTATAATATCCTCTATAGCTTGTACTTTGGTTCTATATGCAGGTGTCAAAGATCTGAGTATCTTTGCAATCACTTCTTCCTCACTGTAAGTACCTCAAGATTTTGTAATGCCAGTAACCACTTTACTAATTCTTTGTCCATATGCCCTAATTTTCTCATCTTCTCTCATCTTCAGTGATTCCATATTTGTCTTCCATTTCTATAGCTTTGCATGTTTTTTAAACTTATCTCCTTCACATAGTGCCTCCAATCTTGTCCAAATCTCATGTGTAGAATCCAAGTCTTTTACTTATGTGAATGTACCCTCAGAAAGTGTGTTGATCAATGATTCCCTTACAACTATATTACATGAAAATAGTTTCTTTTCATCTTCAGTATCTTTCTCCAGTTTATCCTCAGTCGCAATTTTCTCATTCTTCTTTGTGATCATCCAGTAGTAAATTCCAAAAAATATAGCAAATGTGTTCTCATCTTGTTCTTCCAATTGTCAAAGTTTTCAGGATCAAATTTCATACTATCCTTCCTGTAGTAAGACATCTTTAGGATCACCTCAAGTTGTTAAGCTTTCTCTCTAAGGACTAGTAGCTCTGATACCAATTGTTAGGAATAGTATTCCACAAGACTAGAGAGAGGGGGGGTGAATCAGTTGTGATATAGATTACTAAACTAAAACTTTATAAACCAAAACTACAATGCAAATGATAACACAGTAAATGCCAACATAATAACACAATACTTGTTGTCGAGGAAACCCTGTTAAAGATAAAACCCCGATGTGAATTAGCACCCGCAAATAATATACTGAGACAATAGTATCCCTGTTAAAAGATTTATCCCTATTAAGAGCTTATTACAACATTACAGTACACAGTCCCTGTTAGGAGACATACCCTATTTGGAGTCAAGAAAAGTAGTAGGCTCACTGCCTAGGCACACTGGCCAAAGAAGGTTAAAGCCATCCTCAAGGATTTACAATCTGAATAAGTGTATATAGGAATATACAATCCAGTAAAATATCTAATAGCAACTGTCTTTGCTTGGTCAGTTCCAATGAAGTATTCTTGTCACAAAATCTGCTCTACATCCAGCAGCCAAACAAGCCTTGAAACTTTCACTTCTATTTCTTTTCAATCTCTTCCACTACCACATCTTTCCAAAAGAAAAGATCTCCCATATATACCCTCTTATAATAATTCATTAGGTTGGCCAGTTAAGCTCTCCTAATACACAAATAATTAATTACGATAGTCAATTAGACTTTCCCAATATATAAATAATTGTTTAACCCCTTGCTAAGATACAGATGGTACCTGTAAAAATTAAAAATCAAATACAATCCATCATTTATACTCCCAGATCCACAATCCACGCTCACAATTCATATTACACGCTACATGTCTAAAGGCGACCACCAAATAGGTCTCCTCCAGAATACACGCCACAACTAATGTCACCAAAATTCTCATGCCAATTGAACACAACCCAATATTCCAAAATATTTCTTTCATCCTCCAGTAAGCTCGCATCACCTGAAATATCTTCACCAATAAGATATACCCAAAATATAGAGACTTGCTCTATCAAGCATCATATTTATAGTCCAGAAACCAGTCTTCACTAAATCAACTGTAACATCCTCAATATGTAACATAAAGCCAAGAGACCTTAGGAATAAGGTAAAAACACATCCTTCTTCATATAACCAACTTCAATCATTCTGAAACATCTGTACATTGTCCATACACTTCTGTCAGTCAAGTAACCAGTCTGTCTTCTTCACAGAAACATATGTTGACATCAGTGACAAAACATGAATATCAACAACATGAATAGTATCCAAATCTGATATCATCCAACATATCTCTCATGGAACTCCTTGGTATACATAATTGACTACCTCTAAATAAAATTTTGTCCTGAATGAAATAATCCAACCACTTACTTCTATCAAGAATTATAGGTTCTTTACAAGCCTTCCAAGGTTCACTGAAATCTAGATCTTCCTCATACACGACCTTCAATTCATAAAATCCCAATATTGTAATTTTCATCTGAATCAAAAAAGTCCTTATCCTACTCAAAGCATCAGAAACTTTATTTGACATGCCACTCTTATATATCAACACAAATGTATAGCTCTGCATAAACTCAACCCATCTCACATATCTCTGATTCAACTTACCTTTGCTACTCAAATACTTCAATGATATATGATCAGTATATAGTACAAACTCCCTAGGTAACAAATAATATCTCCATTTCTTCAAACATTTAATTATAGCATAGAATTCCTAAACATACATTGAATACATTCTCTTAGCATCATTCAACTTCTCATTGAAATAAGCAACAAGTCTTCCTTCTTGAGTCAAGACAGCTCCAATTGCATTTCCACTAGAATCACAGTCTACTTGAAATACCTTATTGAAATCAGGTAAAGCTAACACGAGTTTTTTTTTCACATTATACTTCAACAATTCAAAAATAATTTGTGTTCCATGTGTCCATTTTAAATCCTTCCTAACTCTCATAGTTTCAGTCATCACTCCACAGACTGAACTAAAGTTTCTAATGAACTTCCGGTAGAAACTAGCCAACTCATTAAATGATCCGACCTCCCCAACATTCCTTGGTGTAGACCACTCAATAATGGCTTTCACTTTCTTAGGATCCATCTTCAATCCTTCAATAGATATTACAAATCCCAAGTATACTAAGTCCTCCTTCGTGAAATAACACTTTTTGATGTTTATCAGCAACTTTTGTTCCCTTAACCTCTACAATACTTGTTTAACATGCCTCAAGTTCTCCTCTTGGATCTTACTGAAAATCAAGATATCATCCAATACACAATGAAAAACTTACCCAAGAATATCTTTAGGACTTCATTCATTAGCCTAATGAAAGTACTTGGTTCATTAGACAATCCAAAAGGCATTACTAACCACTCATACAATCCTTCATTTTTTTTAAATATAGTCTTCCACTCATCACCTTCTTTGATTCTAATATGTTGATATCCGCTCTTCAATTATATCTTGGTGAAATACTTATTGTCATGCCCCACTAGAGAACCCAAGAGGACAAGCCAACTAACTACTAAGAGATGTGAATATAATTTTTTTTATGAAATATTATAACTAATCTAAGTCCTCACAGGTTCCCTAACACTGCTATTAAAGAAATATAATCTAATCTATTCATCTACCCATTAAGGTATTGATTGATTAAATAAGTTTTCAATTCATTCCTTTACTCTTAACATTAAGTTACATGTATAATCTTACCATCAGTCCTAATATTTTTACATGCATCCATGTGAGTTATCCTTTACTAAACTTATGTCATTATTTACGCCATTCATTAAGCATTTAGGTGAAAGATAAACATTTGATGGATATGCAATTCCCTATATACTTTATTGTTTCATATGCATTTGTGAAACATAGCAACCATAATCCAATATTAAATTCTATAGCTATTTATTCATAGATTCATTAATTCATCATAGTTTTCCACAACCATGCATCAAGAGATAGCACATTCATTCATAAATACATTATTTCATACTAATTCTAAGATCATTTCTTGGACACCAAAAGTAATAAAAGATAAGTGAATAAGTACCCTAAAAAATTATATTTTCATATTGATAATGTATAATATTTTTCCTTTCCTTTTTCCTAGATCTACCCATTCCCTTATACATTGCTTTGAATTACATTGATATACATCATATCATTAGATCCAATGATTTACAAGAGATTTATTTTACAATAATGCAGATGCATAAGCACATCTTTACATATACAATAAGAAGCCTTCAAAAATGATAATTTAGAAGGAAAAGGAGCCAAGAACATTCATCTGACCACGAACAACACCTTGATATAATAAAGATTAACCACCCAACCATGTGGATCCAAAAGAGTCCACTCCCTCATGCTAGGAGACAAAGACCAAGGTCCATGCAAGAAGGTAACAACTAGGATACCCCTAAGGTGATGGTAGCCCTTCCCAAAAAATAACACAAGAAGATTGCAAAGACATAAAGCACATTGGTAGGAACTCTCAGACACACTAGGTGAGTGTCATCGCATAGCCCTCACCCCTTGGGTTACCCTGGTCATCCACTCTAGGCCCTGACCCCCAAGTAGGTACATGTGGAACTGAACATCTCTCATAGGGACGAGGCTGTCTGATTGTGCTATCGCAATAGCACCTTCTCCCACTACCATCTGTAGCCTTTACTAGACTACCGGCATGGGCGAGGCTTATCTTATTAATGTGTAGTTCCCTTCCCATAAATTATTATTGTTATCACTAGATTAAACAACTCCATAGTGGGCTACCCTAGTACTAGCCACTTAGGGCCCTGGCCATCCATTGTGAGCCACTCACCTAGTGTTCCTAGGTTCCCTACCTCTATCAATCTCATAAAAAAAACATAAATATACATATCACATGTGTACAAGAGTTCATAACATCCATAGGAAGACATAACAATATCACAACATCAAACAGTTTAGTTTAGGAAAGCACTAGTTGTCCTAAATCCTTTGGACAACCCTAAACCGCAATCGAGTATACAAATAGTTAAAACACAACCACATTGCATCAAATGCATTACAAGGGATTCTAAACAACATAATAACATCATGAAACTCATAAAAACATAAATTATAACATCATAGTAACCTAGGATTGGGTTTAGGGGATCATTGATTGACCCTAATCCACCAGACAGCCCTAAACCCTAATCTAACATTCAAGATGGTAGATAACACATAAGAAGACATAAAAATGCACCAATCATCAATTATTATGAAAAAACCACATAACCAATTCCTTTTGGTACCAACTCAAACCAAAAAAAATCATAACAAGATCATATTGCAGAAAACATGCTAATTCCTGAAATTGGCTAAGTCTAAAATTTCCTAAAACCTTCAAAATATAGAATCTTTATTTGAACTCCTAGGAGGTTGAAACCACTCTCAAACATCCTGGAAGGTATTACATAAAATTTAACTTAAATTATAAGGAATTAAAATTATGTATCTTATACTTAAATGTTACATTTTATGTTCCGTCCTAAGGCTGAGATCGGACTGAGACCACCCTAACCCTAATTAGGGTTCCAAAAATTACCCCAATCTCTTGAGAGGGTTCCAAAAGATCCTAAACATAAAAAAATATGAAAAATAAGTGTCCTACAATTTTACACATCCCCTAGAGTTAACCCCAGGTCAACATGACACCCTAAGCCCTTTCAGAAACCCTAAAAATCAAACTGGAAGAGTCTTGCGCAGGTGAAACCCTAAGCGGTGCAGGTGGTAACCTAAGCTGTGTAGGTGGTGACCTAATCTACATAGATGGTACAACCTATTTAGGTGGTGCTTTATTCATAGGTAGTCATGCATCTTGTGCAGGAAGTGCCCAGTTTTATACAGGTGGTCAAGACTTGTGCACATTCTAGATAGCAACCTTCAGATTTGACCTTCCAAGTAAAATTGGAAAAGATGGAGGCCTAGAGGGAAAAATCAAAGAGATACCCAATTGAGATCCCTCATTTCTCCTTCCAAAACATCCCTCAAACCCATCTACCTTCCTCGTAAATCTATTTAGTTCATGCCCATAAGTGCAAGGTGAAGAAAGGTGACCACCAAAAGGCATCATTCTAACCAAGATGGACATCCGCATAACATCAACATAAAGAGGTTATATCTAAAATAAATTACATTCTAAGGTGACAATCAATAGAGAAGGACAAATAAATAATGGTTCATAAACATTATTCATCATAAGGTATACCTTCATTATTTAATTCATACCAGACAACATATATCCAAATAGTCATAAAATAATTCCATTGTTCACACAACTATAGAACATAGTAAACAATCACATAAAAAAATAGCAATCACATGAGAATGAATCTTCTTTCTAGGTAGATCCTACCTAGAGTCCTACGGAGAAACCTTTAAGGCAATCCAAATCTATTCCAACCAAGCCTATTCTCCTCCAGTCTTTCAATCAACCAAATATTCTCCAAATGTTTCCCTTAATCCTTCTAATAGTTTTCAGATATATATCAAGTTCTCTGTATATCATTTCTCCATCCTCCCCCTCTTTAATTCCAAAACTCATTACATAAATATGTGGTAGGACTGGTTTCTCAGAAAGTTTCAACCGATGCAACCATCCACAAACCATCTTTTGGTTATTAGTTTGGATTTTAATAGTCTTTAGATAAATTAATATTTAGATAGTTTCCCGAGAATGCTTTAGTTAAATTACCACCTTTGTTACTTTATGTTTTAAGTAAATTATTTTATTTAATTATTGCTTTCACCTTAGATAAAGATTAGTTACTTTCCTCCTTTAAAGGAATAATTATAGATCTAGTTATAATTTCACATAATAGTTAAAAAT
>MU227026.1:7613747-7632427 GCA_018584345.1 Thuja plicata
TTAGTTACTTTCCTCCTTTAAAGGAATAATTATAGATCTAGTTATAATTTCACATAATAGTTAAAAATAAAAAGGCACATAAATAAATAAATACATAAACACACACACATATATTAAAACATTTATAGAAGCATATTTATATAGCCATATATATAGATATATGCATATGTGTGCACCCATATGCCTATGTGTATATATATCCATGCAAATATTATTATTATATTTATGCATTACTGAATACACTAGAAAAGGCTTATTACCATGCATTTAATTCCATAATACCATCAAATTATTACTAACCAATAATCCAACCACAAAATAATATTTTCCTAGTCCTAGGGACTATAACGAATATTCACAATGATCAAATACCAAGCAACCATAATCAGACATCAATCCACAATCAAAGGACAAATCCAAAAGACCCAACCCAGGAACAAGGATCAAGGATAGGCATAATCTTGTGGGACCAGGTACTGTCTCTGTAACAACAACAACAATTGAGGATTTTGGGGCACGCTCAAATCTGTGAAGCCAGGTGAAGTTGATGCCCAGTACCTGCAATCCTACATCACCGAGAAGAACTACATGTGCATTGATGTACATATTAAAGAAGAAATTGCAGACAGATGATCAGGATCGATATACCGTGTGGACCTCATCCATGTGAGTAACTACGACTTCATCCTGAATCATGAAGACACATCATGTATATAGACACACACACACACACACATAAAGAATGTAACATGAGGGTTAGAATCTTGAGCATTGGATTAGTCAATAATCTATACTAATAATAACTCATCATAATCATAATAAATGTCCTAAAATCATTAAGTGACATACAAGATTCATTGAAAGTACTTTAATAGAAGCACATATCACATAACATTCTAACTATGTTCAGAAAGGTATTGAAGGTCCTTTATACATACATGGGGACAAACACATACATAAATGATACCTTTAGACAATATGTCTGATATTAGAATTTTCAGGTACAAGCCGATGAAATCATTATAAACAACTTACATGAAAAAAAGTATTAAGCTATAAGGAAACATCTAAAGATCTTACTTCATTCATAAAACTTGTATTAGGGTTAGAGAGGTATTACACTTATCCCCACTCAAATAATCCATAAAATCATCCATCCTTAGAAAAGGAAACTGATACTTAATTGTACTATGGTTGATAGCTCTTGAATCAGTACACATTCTCCATTGTCCATCTTTCTTAGGTGCTAACATAGTAGGCACTACACATGGACTCAAACTTTATCTGATCAACCCTCTTTGCAAAAAATCTTGCACCTACATATTGATTTATTAATTCTTTGTTGGTTTCATCATATATGGTTCTTTATTAGGTAGACTAGCCCCGAGTATCAAATCCATGCAATGACTAATACTTCTCACTGATGGTAATCCATCAAGTACATTATCTGATATGATGTCATCATGCTCATTCAAAAACCCAGTGATTTATTTAAGATATTCTTCTACCAAGACATTCTTCTTAGACTCCTTAGGCACTAAGGAAAAACACACATTATTATGATTCATGGCATTCAAAAAATTCCTGTCATCCACTAGAAAAATTCTTGCACTTGTACATACTTCACTCTTAAGAGGTTCCTCTAAAGGTAACAAATTGTGTTTCATCCCATTAGAAATAATAGTGTAAACATTATTTCTACCATCATGTATAGCTGTCCTATCATACTTCCATGGTCTACCCAAAAAGATATGACACACATGCATCCATAAGCATAATATCACACAAAGCCTCATCATAATACTTCCCAATCTGGAATTTAAGTACCTTATGTTCATCTTGTATCCATGAAATCTTATAGGTTTTATGGTTTTCCATCCTCTACAAATTCAATTTTCCAACCAACTCCTCTGAAGAAAGGTTATAAAAAATTCCAATGTCTATGAGAACATTACACACCTTGTTTTGTACCTAGCATCTAGTTCTGAAAAAATTCTTCCTCTATATAGATTCCTCTTGTTCTCTATGGTATAGGATTCTCCTAGTCATCAAGGTTGTACCTTATTCTTCTTGATTATTTTTCACTGAACTAGTGGACTCTTCATCATCAAATTTTGTTCTCCTACTGTCTTCTTCCTTCTTCTCAGAGTTACCTTTCTTGCATTCAAAGGCTCTATGTGTTGGAATAGTCCCAAAGGATAACTGAGAGGGGGGGGGGTGAATTAGTTATCAACTAGTTTAATTATTTTCTCCAACTAATTACATAATAACATTAAGCATTAACACATTCAGATAACACAAGATAGAACACAACAATTTTGGTTCCGGGGAAACCAAATAGGTAAAAACCCCGGTGGGAATCAGCACCCACAAAGAACTATACTTGAGTATAATTATCCCTGTTAGAAGATCTTGCAACCCTATTAGGAGTTTTTCTTTACAATGCAATAAGTACAGTGACCTAGTTAAGGGTCTGACCCTGTTAGGAGTCTTTTACAAATAACCTTGTTAGGGGTGAGGACTCACTGTCCAAAAGCTCATTTCTAGAATGTTGAAGGTTGCAACCTTTAGTAGAAAAAATATGCACTATATATGATAAATGAACTATTTGAGTAGACCTTCTGTCTTGATCAGTTCCAATGTATTGTATGCCTTCACTTCTTCTTCACATAGATATTTTCTTGATGAATGAAATTTCTCTACTATCCCAAAACAATGGACATTTTGTTCTGTAATTTTTATATCACTTCTCTTATCATTCACACTTAGCATTCATAAAATGAACTACTATAAGTATCTTCCCCAAAATATGTGATCTTAGTCGGCTTTAGGAGTCTCGGCTTTAGGAGTCCCTTCAATACTTCTTTAGTCGGCCAAATCAAGCATGCAACCTGATTAGAGCCACACAACTCAAACTGAATAGACGTGACACTTCACATAGTCGGCTCTACCAAATTGACTCAATCATCATGCTTTGGTTAGAACACATTTAGCACCTTTAGATAATTATTTCTAACTCATAACTAAACATGAATACAAACACGCATATCCCAAAGATAGGCGCAACTCAAGAAACAATGTAATTATGTCATCTCTTCACAGATAATCTTCAGACACTGTAACTATCAAAATAGATTAACATAACTCAACTAAAAGTGCATATCTGACTCTGCGTGAATGTACATAGAAACTAGTACATGTGTACACCATGGAAATAAAAATGTAAGGCTCCAAAACATCTGTACTGATAATTGCTTACAAGACACTGTTGTACATTATATGTTGTCATCAATGACAAACATACAATCAACAATTTGCACAGAAGAAAATCTCCAACAATCTCCCGCTTTGACATTCATAGCAACATATGATATGAAAAACACCATCAACCCAAAGTATCCTCCTTTTTTTTACAATCTTCTCAATATCCTCATCAAGGGTTCCTCTTTACTGTTGCTGCTCTTCTGACTGTGTTTTTATTTTCATGACTATATACTCCCCCAGAGTATATGCTCCCCCTTACTAATACTCCCCTTTTGACATCAATGGCAAAGGGCGCCAACCATCATGAAGCAGAGGTACTACTCTAGAAGTAGAGTAGTCAACCATTCATTAGTCACCAAGGATTGTTGTTCATTGCTGCAAATTTGAATCAGATTCAAGAAAGGGAATTACTCCCAACTTCTCCCTAAGATACTCAAAAGTATCTTTTGATAAAGGCTTTGTAAAAATATTTGCTAACTGTTCTTTAGTGCTCACATAATCCAAATTTACTTCTCTGTCTGCAACTTTTTCTCTTAGAAAGTGATATTTGATCTCAATGTGTTTTGTCTTTGCATGCATCACATGGTTCTTTGACATATTGATAGTGCTAGTGTTATCATAGTGGATAACATTAGGATAATCAATTTGAATACCAAATTCTTTAATCATCTGTTTGATCCAAACCATTGTTGAACAATTCAATGCTGTTGTAGCATGCTCAGCTTTTGTTATCGACTAAGAGATACAGTTTTGCTTCTTGCTTGTCCAAGTAACCAACTTGTCTCCAAGAAATACTGCTCCTCCTGAGGTACTCTTCCTATCATCAACACAACTGCCCAATCTACATCTGTATACACATGAAGTTGTATGTTCTCTGAGTTAGAATACCATAAACCATAGTCTATAGTCCCTTTTAAGTATCTGAATATTCTTTTTATTGGCATTAGGTGATTTTGTTTAGGTTCAGCTGCAAATCTTCCAACAATGCCAACTACATTGGAAATATCTGGTCTAGATTGAGTAAGATATATGAGTTTTCCAATCATAGACTTGTATAGTGTCTTGTCAACTATTTTGGAATCATCATCTTTAGAAAGCTTGCTTCCTGTTATCATGGGGGTGCTTACTGGTTTGCAATCTTCCATTTTGAAATTTTTCAATATTTCTTTCACATACTTAGACTGATTTATGAATATGCCTTTGTCTGTTTGTTTTACATTCAATCCCAAAAAATATTTGATAGGTCCAATCATGCTCATTTCAAACTCACTTTGCATCTCTTTGGAAAATTTTGCACTAAGCTTGTCATTACCTCCAAAGATAATGTCATCAAAAAAAATAGAAACAAGTAGTAATCCTTCATCTGTCTCTCTTATGAATAAGTTACAATCTCTTGCTCCTTTTCTGAATCCTATCTTTGTTAAGTAACCATAAAGTCTTTCATACCATGCTCTTGGGGCATGTTTAAGTCCATAAAGTGCTTTCTTTAGTCTACATACCATGTCTGGTTTGTCTAATAGATTAAACCCTTTAGGTTGTTCTATGTAAACTTCTTCCTTCAAGTCACTGTTCAGAAAAGATGACTTGACATCCATTTGATAAAATTTAAAGTTCTTGAATGTTGAATAGGCCAAAAACAACTTGATAGCTTCTATTCTTCTCACAGGGGAAAATGTATTAGTGTATTCTATTCCTTCTCTCTGTGCATATCCTTTACATACTAGTCTTTCTTTGTCTCTTACCATTGTACCTTCTTCATTCATCTTATTCCCAAATATTCACTTTGTTCCAATCACATTCTTGTCACAAGGTCTAGGGACCAATTCCCATGTATCATTCTTGATTATCTGATCCAATTATTATTGCATAGCACTTTGCCAATCTAAATCATTGCATACATCTTCAACACTTAAGGGTTCAATATGAGAAAGTAAGCATACCTCTTCATCAACGGTTGAACCTTTTTCTCTTGATATTGTCAATACTTTAGCACTCTAATCTCCAATGATGTCTTCCTTAGAGTGGTATTTGGATGTGTATTTTGAGTATTTAGGAGTGACACTCTCATCTATAATCTGTGATTCTTCTTGACTTGGTTCAGGATTGTTGCATGAAACATCAATACAGTCAAACATTTCTTCAATAACTGTGTCCTTACTTATAGGTCTGGGTTCATCTTCAATCATGGGAGCACATTCATAGTATCTTTCTTGAATCATAAACTTCTCATCAATCTTTACATGAGTACTCTCAATGATCTTCTTCAATCTTAGATTGAAACATCTATAGGATTTGCTTTTAGTAGAGTAACCAAGAAAAATACCTTCATCACTTCTAGCATCAAACTTGCCAATATTGTCATCTCTCTTGATGTACCACTTTCTTCCAAAGATTCTAAAGTATTTTACAGTAGGTACATTACCAAACCAAAGTTCATAAGGTGTCTTGTCTACACCTAGCCTTAACTAGATTCTATTGATAGTATAGACTGTTGTATTGACCACATCTCTCCAATAGGTATGGGCAACCTTTCCTTCAATCATGACAGTGCACGCTGTGTCAATTATTATCTTGTTCCTTCTTTCTAAAATCCCATTTTGATGAGGGGTTCTAGGTGCACTTAACTGTCTTTTGATTCCATGTTCTTCACAGTAGTCATAAAATTGGTCAGAGGTGAATTCTCCTCCTCTATCTGATCTCAAACATTTTATATTTAATCCAAATTCATTTTCAACCTTAGCTTTGAATATTTTGAATTTCTCAAAATCTTCAGATTTGTCTTTTAAGAATGCAACCCACATTATCCTTAAGAAATCATCAACAAACAAAATGAAATTCCTCTCTCCATAGTATGATCTTGTTTGAGTAGGTCCACATAGGTCTGTATGTATCAGATCTAATTTCTTCTTTGATGAGTTCTATTTTCTTCTGAATGAACTCCTTACATGCTTTCCTATCACACATTCCCTGCACATGGTATCAACTGGTCTTGCAATACTTGGAAGGTCTCTTACGTCCTTTACATTACTTATCTTTACTATGTTGTCAAAATTGATATGACAAAGTCTCTTGTGCCATAGCCAACTATCATCCACTTTTGCAACAAAACAACTAACTTTAGAGTTAAGCTGAAAGATATTACCTCTGGTCTTTGAGCTTGATGCAATCATCTCTCCTTTTTTTTAATGATGCACTTGTTGTCTTTGAATTCTGAATGATATCATTTGTCAAGAAATTGTCCAACACTTAGAAGGTTGTGATGTAAACCATCAATATAAATAACATCATATGTTTTGTTCTTTCCATCTAAGGTAATAGAACCTCTGCCTATGATAGGTTTGGGAGTGTTATCTCCAAATCTAACCATGCCACCTTTGTACTTATCTAGATGTACAAATCTGTCTTTGTCACCTGTCATGTGATGTGAACACCTATTGTCTATGATCCAGCCTATTCTAATGTCTACTTTGGAAACTAATGCTAATTCTTGTGCTTCTTTTTCATTTTCAATGTCCATCTCCTCAAGCATTTTCTCAATATCTTTAATGGAAATGAATCCAATTTGATCTTCTCCTGAATCATCATCAGTTACACCATCTTCAGCATAATAGCATTCCTTAGTATATTTGGGCTTGTAATCTGATCTGAACTTCTTGACTCTTGTAGGACACTTGGATGCAAAGTGGCCAACTTTGTTGCTTGAAAAACATTTGAATGGTAGATGTCCTTCATATTTCCCTTTACCTTTTCTTTCCTTCTTGGAAATCATAGCAATGATTTCTTCTAGTTCAGTGTCAACTTCTTCCTTCTCATTAGAGCTACTTCAAGATTTCTTACCATGGACTGAGGCTTTGAATGTTTTTTCCATTTTAGGTTCTATCTTTAATCTTTATATCTCAAATGCATATATTTTGCTGGTTAGGATTTCTCTTTTGAAGTCCTTTGAGAATTTCATGGTTTCATCCAAGATGTTAATCTTTCTTTCATAATATGCTTTCAATGTGGTCATCAGTTTGTCCATTATATCACCCTCTGAAATTTCTCCACCATTGTTCCTGATACCTGATACTGCTTCATTAATCCTTTGATTGTAAGCTCTGATGTTCTCTTTAGGTAGCATCTCTAAATTATTGTATCGTTTCTTCCATGTCTTTCTGCGCACATTCTTTGCATGGATGTCTCCTTCAAACATATCTTCTAAGTATTTCCAAATTAAATGTGTTTTTTCTGCCTTCTTGATCTCATAAAATTCACTATCAGATAGGGCACTGATTAGGGCTTCCTTGGCAATTGCATTTTGAGTGAATACTTCTTTTTGTTTAATTGTAGAGTCTTCTTCTGCAAGGTCTTTCAAGGTGGGAACATCAATTTCATGAGTGGAAATCTCATAAATCTCAAAACCAACGCACTGAAGATGTGTTATAATTTTGTTCTTCCATTCAAGATAGTTCTCTCCATCAAACTTAGGACTCTCATTCCTGAAGTACGCCATTTGATCTACCTTAAGCTGTTAGGATTTCTCTCCATGGCACTTGGCTCTGATACCAATTTTTGGAATAGTCCCAAAGGATAACTGAGAGAGGGGGGGTGAATTAGTTATCAGCTAGTTTAATTATTTTCTCCAATTAATTACAGAATAACATTAAGCATTAACACATTCAGATAACACATGATAGAACACAACAATTTTGGTTACGGGGAAACCAAATAGGTAAAAATCCCGGCGGGAATTAGCACCCACAAAGAACTATACTTGAGTATAATTATCCCTATTAGAAGATCTTGCAACCTTGTTAGGAGTTTTTCTTTACAATGCAATAAGTATAGTGACCTGGTTAAGGGTTTGACCCTGTTAGGAATCTTTTACAAATAACCCTGTTAGGGGTGAGGACTCACTATCCAAAAGCTCAGTGCTAGAATGTTGAAGGCTGCAACCTTTAGTAGAAAAGATATGCACTATATCTGATAAATGAACTATTTGAGTAGACCCATTGTCTTGATCAATTCTTGTCTATTGTATGCCTTCACTTCTTCTTCACATAGATCTTTTGTTGATGAATGAAATGTCTCTACTATCCCAAAACAACGGACATTCTATTTTGTACTTTTCCTGTCTCTCCTCTTATCATTCACACTTAGCAATCATCAAATGAACTAATATAAGTATCTTCCCCAAAAGATGTGATCTTAGTTATCTTTAGGAGTCCCTTAAATACTTCTTTAGTCAGTCAACTCAAGCATGAAACCTGATTAGAACCACACAGCTCAAACTAAATAGATGCGACGCTTTACATAGTTGGCTCTACCAAATTGACTCAATCATCCCGCTTCGGTTAGAACATGTTTAGCACCTTTAGATAATTATCATTAAATAATAACTAAACATGAATACAAACATGCATATCCTGAAGATAGGTGCAACTCAAGAAACAATGTAATTATGTCGGCTCTTCACAGATAATCTTCAGACACTGTAACTGTCAAAATAGATTAACATAACTCAACTGAAAGTGCATATCTGACTCTGCGTGAATGCACATAGAAACCAGAACATGTGTACACCATGGAAATAAACATTCAAGGATACAAAACATCTATATTTATAATTTCTTACAGGACACTACTGTATATTATATGTTGTCATCAATGACAAACATACAATCAACAATTTGCACAAAAGCAAATCTCCAACACTATGTCCTTCTTCAACACATTTGAAACAAGTGTCACTAGACTTCCTCATTTCACCACCACCTTTTCCTTCATTCTGGTAGGAAGTCCTTTTATTCCTACAATAATGATCATTATCCTTAACTTATGACTCACTTTTTCCCTAATCTGCTAAAGATCTTCCTCTACCTCTTTGGAATCTTCCTCCTCTGCCTCTTTTCTTTCTCATGCCTTATGTTTAGATTCTATTCAGCCTTCAAGGACCACTCATAATATTTCACACTCCTAATCTAAAACACACTGATTTCATCTTGTATGTACATCCTCAAACCATTAAGATACTGATCAACTTGTTCAACCTCATCATCTATATGACCCGATCTGATGTTCAAATTGTAAAAATCTTCAATATAACTTTATTGGAAAAATTACTTGGTAGTCCTTAGTAAAAAACTTAGCCTTCAACTTAGTCACCATCCTATCCCAAGATTTGATCTTGTCTTTACCCTTTCTTTTTTGATATGTTTGCAAATGTTCCCACCATAGGGGTGCATGTCCTTTTAACTTAGTGTAGGCATCTTTACCTTATTCTCTTCATTAGTTCCTTCAAGTTAAAAATACCTTTCCATCTTTGTGATCCAATCTATCAATTCATCAACATCTAGGTTTGCATGATAATCAAGTGATTTGAAATGAGGTCTCCTATTAACATTATTCAAGGCTCTAATGAACCTCTCCTCTTCATGATTCAACTCTGTTTGTGCCCCATTGTTCCCTCCTATTTTTAGTTCCTGATTTTGTTCATCACTTGCATCTTATATTTGTTTTCCTCTCCTTTGAGAAGTCTCTACTGCTTCCAATCTGGAAGAAATTTTTCTCAACAAATCTAAGACTGATGGATTTGCATTCCTAGGTCCACATATAGCATTTCTCTTGGCCATTATCATAATCCTTAGTATTTGTAGGTCAGATCCTTTCAACCACCACCCCACAAGAAAACCCCAAGTTGAAAAAACCTTTCTCTGATATCACTTGATGCAGTCAAGGATGGAGAAACCTTAAGGAGATTAGTCTAATCCTTGCAGCTAGTACAACACAATGGAAACAATAATCCAAGATGGATAGAAATGAAAGATCAACCTTCAATTATTATCATAAAATCATTTACAATAGATCTACAACATGAATTCTCACATGCCAAGCATACATGCCTGATTATTCTCATAAAACCATCACAAACCCTAGCCAAACTAAAGCCAATTAATCTTATGAAGATATCCCTCTCCCTTAGGAACAAATCTGTAATCCTATAAAGCAATCACAACACCGGGTTGGCCAAGGAAAGATTGCATTTCCCAATTATTAAGAAAACATGTTACAACAAATAGGTCAGAACCCAAAGTCATCAGGTTCAACCTCCAATGTAATAAATAAGAGATTTGATCATACAATAAAGTCAGCCTGAAATGTATCAATGAGATGGCATGATCATGTATGGAGATTCCCATTGGAAGGTAAAAAAAGATCAGAAAATACAATGACTGACCAAGAAAATGAAGAACAGGACAGTCAAGAAAAAAATCTAAAAAATCTCACGTGTGATGAATCTAAATGATTTGTGATCATAGGAAAAGATCCAAAATGAAGCCACAAACACGCTATAGAGACTACAACACAAAAGAACAACCACAGATTGACCGCTAACAAAAACACTAGACTGATCAAACATGAAAAAAAATTTGTTTGTTTGATGCAAGATTGCTAAGATCCCAAGATGATCCCGCATCAAAGATAGAAGAATAACTAGGAAGAATGAAAACTTTTAGTGGAAAAAATAGATGGAGATTAGACAAAAATCTATAATTAATAGAAATGGAAACTGCATTGCAACACGAATCTAGGATTTGAAATTGAAGCTATTTTTTATGGTATAGAATGTCTAGTCACCATGTACCTAGATATAGGCTGCCTAGTCACCTTGTACCTTGCACTTTTGTCCAAAAATTTGAGGGATTGTTCATTTGGTCTCGTACTTTCTAGATTTACAACAATAGTTTCATAACCTAATCCTACACAAAAAAATGAGGAACAAGGTTGTAGGCAAACCCCCTGTTTGGAATAAACTGTGAAATGAAACAAGATAAATGAAAGTGTGTTGTCATATAAAAGAGGATAGATATGGAAAATTAAGTATATCATACCTTGGAAATGAAAATTATTATTTTAATGTGATCAAACATGTTAATGCAATAGATTTTGAATTAACACAAAAACCCAAAATAAAATCATGAAAGACAAAAAATATTTATAGTGGACGTTGTGGTTTTCCATTATGCTTGAGAGAGAGAGAGGAATTGATTACTTGAATGATTTTGGATGTATGCTTGAATGTATGATCATATTCCTTGATGGTGAAATTATTGACTTGGCCTTGAATGAGGAAAAGAAGCTAGATCCATGGAGAAGATTGCCTTGGAAACACCTTGAAATTCTTGAAGAATGCTTGAGTCTTGATCTTGAATGCTTGGATGTGAAAGCTTGATTGTGTATGCTTGCCTTATGAAATTGATAACCAAATGAGGAGAGATAGGGTGTTTATATACCTCTCACAACTTTTTGGGGTTAAAACTAACATAGGTCAACCACAAATTTGGAAATCCCACCAAGTTATCGACACGGGCCACCAATTCAAATTTGAGCTCAAATGTCAGGGTATAGATCACCTAGGTTTCCTATACCTGGGTATAAGTTTCTTAGTCATCCTATACCCACAAAATTGTGCTCAAATTTATAGCATGAGTCCCACATATCTAGGAGATACCATATTCCAAGGTATAGGTTGTTTCGAGGTCTAGATAGATATCAAGGGTCGTAAATGGTAGCATAGGGCCTATGTTATCAAATAAATTATTGGATTGGAGGAATAGTAGATGAGAACACTTAAAAACAAGGGATTACCTTGATTTTAAATGAAAATGAAATAATATAGAACCCATATTTGAATTTAGGTGTCCATTAAGTGCCATATGAAGTCCTATTATGCATTTTGAAATGAAAATACACTAAGGTGGGTGATAAATAATCATGAAATTGTACACACTTATAGGATACTTACAATTTATGATAGTATAATGGTAAAGGAAAAAAAAAAAAAAAGAGAGAGATTGTCATGGTTAAACTACAAAAAGATAAGACATCACTAAGATTAAGGATGAAAGTCCCAAAAAAATAATCTTAACTCAGACAACCAAGTGCAAGGGCACAAACAATAAAAGAAAAAATGACAACAAATAAAATACAAAAGAAAAAAGAAAAAAAGACACAACAAAAGGGGTTACTACTAAAAATAAAACTCAAAATCAACTAGTTGAACAGACCTCAATTGAAAAATATCCAAACCACTAGAATCATATTTGGAAAGCTATTTCCAAAGCACAAGTGGTCACATGGAAAGGGAAAGAGCATATGTTATGGATAACATGCCATGATCTAACCCATTAGAAAATCTATGAGAGCATGGAAAGAAAGAGAGAGGCCTTGAATTCAATAGACTAGGAAGCTGTTTTATGCTAGGTGATCCATGGGAGATGAAGAGAAGGAAATACAGAAGGAGAATCGATGGTCTAGCAAGCTGTGTTATGCTAGTGAATTTTTCCTTGAAAAATTTGTGGATAGAGTGTCTTATGAAATTTTGCGCACAAGGAGGCTTACGGGATCAATCCTACAAAAAGCATAGTCTTTGTATAGATCCATAAAGGTGATTAGTCTAAGGATAAATGAAATTGGTCAGTCAAAGGACCAATAAAATTGATCATTCTAAGGATTGATAAAAGAGGCCAGCCTAAGGACCAATAAAAGAGATCAATCTAAGGACCAATAAAAGTGGTCAATATAAGGACCAATAAAAATACATAATGTACAAGGAGAACACATGCATGCCCCTCTCCTTATGATGGTGATATAGGACCATGGTGACATCATAAGGAAAATAAAATAAGGATACCTTCTTCTAACAACAAAGAGATATCCTTAAAAAAATAATGTATGTCATAACCTTACCAAAGAGTGAAGACTCTTGTTATCCAAGGAGTAGATAATTATGAAAGGATAAATGCAAGTGGGAAGAGACCCTTGAAAAGGAAGAGATCTTGGTTGAAATACATCTACCTTCAGAGGATTCATTGATAAAAAGATAACATCTTCAAGATAAAGAGGGGAAGAGAAAAAGAATGCACCCTTTTAGCTCCCCACACCCTTATTATTAGGTTGAACAGGGATTCTTTATGAAGGATGATACACTTTAATCCCCCAAGTAAGGGTATATATTTAGGATGAAAATAATATTACATATAAGGAAGAGGTTGTGATCAAGGATACACACCTCTTGCATAAGAGATAATCTCAAATCAAAAAAGCAATTCCATATAAGAAAAGACTGTCATATGGTAAAAAAAATGTCACTCCACCAAGGAAAGTGGATCCTTAGAAAATAAAATGAAAATTTTCCCCCCAAGGTGAAGGAAAGGGAAAATATAATATGTTATATACCTTAAGTGATAGATCTTTTATAATAGACATACACTTTCAAGCAAGGATAAGTTGCAGACATGGATGTAAATCTCCTGAAAAAGAGAAGATCATTATGTAAAGAAAAATAATATATGCAAGAAAGGATATCATGTTATAAAAAAATTCAACAAAGGAATAATGGATCAACTGGAAAGGAAGAGAAAAACCATACACTCCCTAAGTGAAATATCTTGTATAATATAGATTCTCTTTGAAGAATGAAAAATATTTTTAATAAAGATGATAATAACTTGTATAAAACAAAGAATCTCATGCTACAAGTAATTAAGACTATAAAATATACAAGTCCAAAAAGAGAAAATGGGGAGATGAATAGAGGATATCACATTATACAAACTTAGTGGAAAAATTAATTATAATAAATACACACTTCCAAGCAAGGAAGAGGTTGAAAAGACTGATCTCAATCCGCTAAAGAGAAAGATCCTTAACAAACAAGGCCATGTATGGAAGGACGTCATACTATAAAAGATTGAAACAAAAAAGATATAATGGATCCTTTAGAATGAGAAATGAACAAGATAGAGAGAAAAATTTTCCCCCAAGTGGAAAGACCTATTATATGGCCCACAATGAACATCATGCAAATAAAAGAGCCCCTAGTGAAGTAAGATACTAATATTACATGATGGAGAGAGACATAATAGGAAAGATAAATGCTAAGGTATGTTTTTTATATCAAGAAAAAACATAAGATCCATTGTTAAAAAAATAAGAGATCTATCTACTAAATCTTGTACAAATTGTCTAAATTCAATACAATCAGAAAGAGAATGTTTATTGCTATGATGAAAAATATATAGAAAAACACCATTATGAATTTTTTGATTCCTTAGAAAATGTATAAAAGGAAAACTAATTTTAGTATCATACTTAAATCTCCAAAATATTATCTTAGCCAAAGCCAAATGACCATCAAAAGGAGGTATAACAATAGATGATGTTGGTAAAAGAATATCTAAATGAGGTGTTTGTTGTGAGGAAGAAGTTTCAATAAGAATGGAAGAAGGAAAATGGTGGCTTGAGGTATAAATTATATTCCACATCTAGTAACTTGTGTAGGAGGATCTATATGGATTTTTATACCTTGTTCATTGATACCAATACCTTGTCCACTATAAGCTTGTTGAGTAGTATGTCATAACCCACATTGTAATTAGCCTTTAATGTTGAGGGGGAAGGAAATTCATCTCGAGCTTTATGAAAGTGTGTGGTATAAAGAGGAATAAGAAGGGAAATCTTCTCTTAAGGGAGATTAGGATTGCTATCCCTATTCCTATCTTATTTAGGTGGAGAAGAAGAAGAAGGTTTATCAAGATCTTCATAATCATCAAGGAAATGCAAAACATCATAATTATGGAAAATGATTTGATAAAAAGAGGAATTGTTAAGGTAATCTAAAGAAGCTCATAAACTATCTTCCTTAAGACTATCCATTAAGGTGGGTTGAGGAGGATATGATCTAGATCTCAATAATATAGGATTCTTAGGAACTTGATCTCTATCCTCATAATTAATAGGCACCATAGGAGAATGATTAATGTAATTTATGCTAGTTCCATCTTTAGGTCCATGCATTTTTATAAAATTTGAATGAAAAACCACATGGAATATTGATAAAATGCTTTATAAGCAAGAAATATATTTGAAAGTCTCATAATACCAAATGAAAGAGCAATACGAAGGAATATAAACATCATAAAATCCAAGAAACTATTATCCACTACATGTTATCGGTAGAGAAGTAAGGAGAAATGCAACAATATGAGATATCACACACCAATCTAACTTAGTAAACTCAATGAAAGATATCCTAATTAGATCTAAGAATGCAATCTATGAGATCTAAACACCAAATCAAAATTGGAAATGTTATAAGTAAGGTTCACCAAAATATACAATAAGACAAAAAAAAATAAAAAAAAATGGTGGATTGTTCCTCTTTCCTAATACCCAATCGGAAGGAAGATGAATCAAGAGGCTCAAGTAAGACTTAAGTGCTAAATGATTCAATGATCCGTCACTGATAATGAATTATAATGATGTTGGATTTGAGGAAATATGACTGAATAATGAAAGATAGGAGACTAACTAGGACAAATGACAACTTCCAGTAGAAATAGAAAGACAAAGATCAAACAAAAACCTGTAATGAATAGAAATGGAAACTATAATATAACACTAACCTTGGATTTTAATTTGAAGCTATTTTTGAGGGTATAGGATTCATAGTCATCTTGTACCCAGCTATAGGTTGTCTAGTCACCCTATACCTTGCACTTTTGCTTGAAACTTTTAGAGATCGTCCGTCAAATCTTCCACTTTCCAAATGTATGATAGTAGCTTTATCACATGTTCCTACACACATAAAAATGAGAAATAAGGTTTTAAAGAGGGTTTTGTCTCAATCAAACGAATATTTGGAATCAACCTATAAATGGAACAAGATAAATAAAAGCGTGTTGACATGTATCATATGCCAGATTTTAAAAATGAAGTAAATTATACCTTGGAAATGAAAATTCTTCTTTGAATGTGATCAAACATGTTAATGAAATAGCTTTTGACTTAACACAAAAACCAAAAAGAAAATCATGAAAGATAAAACCTTGTATAATGTATTTTGTAGTTTTCCACAATGCTTAATTGGAGAGATAGAGAGAAGAAGTTGAAGACTTGATTTCTTGAATGAATGTAGATGGATACTTGAATTTTTTATCTTCTTCCTTGATAGTGAAATAATTTTCTTGGCCTTCAATGAGGGAAGAAGCTAGATCCATGAAGAATATTTCCTTGGAAACACCTTGAAATTCTTGAAGAACGATTAAGTCTTGATCTTGAATTCTTGGATGTGAAATCTTGGTTGTGTATGCTTGTCTTATGAAATTAATACCCAAATGAGGAGAGATAGGGTGTTTATATACCTCTCACAAAATTTCAGGAGTTAAAACTAATATAGGCCAAACATAAATCTGGAAATCCCACTAAGTTATCAACACAGACCACCATTAAAATTTGAGCTCAAATGTTGGGATATAGGCCATCTAGGTGTCACATACATGGGTATAGGTCACCTAGGTTTCCTATACTTTGGTATAGGTCACCTAGTCATCCTATACCCAACAATCAGGGCTCAAATTTACAACACAGGTTGAGGTACAAGTGATTTTGAGGTCGAGAGAGATAACAAGGGCCACAAATGGTAGCATAGTGAGTATGTGATCAAAAAAATTATTGGATTGGAGGAATAATAGAGGAGCACACTTAGAAATAAGGGATTACCTTGATTTTAAATGAAAATGAAATAACATAGGACCATATTTGAATTTAGGTGCCCATTAAGCACCATATGAAGTCCTATTATGCATGTTGAAATGAAAATACACTACTGTGGGTGCTAAATAATAATGAAATTATACACACATATAGGGTGCTTATAATTTATGATGGTACATCATCTTGGCTAGCACTACCTCATGTAATCTAGCTACTCTACCCTTTGACCATGAAAAGACAATAGCATTCTAAGTAGTAGTCACCATAAAAGGATGACAATCAAATTATCTAGTATCAGATTGCATCATAATAAAATATGTAAAGAAAACCTTGAGTCTGTACCTATGTATTAAACTTGATAGAAAATGTCTATGGGTGTTGTTAGAATGATTTCTCTCTACTCCGTTATTTGGTCTACCCCAATGGCCCTTTACATAGTAGCCCAATTATTCTCTCCTTTCTCTATCACTTGTCTAGACTCCCCACTTATTCATCTTTATCCTATGATTTGTATCCAAGCCCACCACCCCCACATGTCTCCATGTAAATCCCTCTCTATCTCCTCATCTCCATCACTAACATCATATAATCCTACCTTAGGTAATGCATTTCCTCTTGCTACATCCACCATGAAGATAATCATGGTTCAATTTGTGCCCTACATGGGATATACTCTAGGATCACATGTACATATCCATGTCTTTAACTAAATGTTCATCATCATTAGAATCATTCTTGTGCAAGAGATCTAGATCTAGGAATGATGATCCAGGAACCTCACCAACTTTTATGATACTTCAACATGGCCTAATATATAACAAAGATGTGGAGTCACATCCTATACCTTCCAAAATTAATGCATCACTATATCATTTACTAGAACAAGACCATGATGTGGTCTAATATACTTCACAACCATCATGACCTCTATATTCCGGCCATCTATCATGTGATCTTACCCATCTTCACATACTTATGTATGCTACCAAATAATGGATATCCTTAACAATCAATCAAATACCCATCTCAAAAATAGAAAATCCTTGAATTGTCACCCTTATCAAAGAATGCATGCATGGATCTAAGGTGCACCAATAAATATGGATGTAAAGTACCCTAGTGGATCGGTTGAATTTACTTCCCATGACCAATGTTTGGAATATTGTACAAGTGAACAAACTATGGGTCTCATCCAATACATATCCATTAATATCATAGTATAGATGCGTGAGCATATTATTTCCATAACTATCTACTATCTTTTGTTCTGTATTTTATTGATTTAGTGCATTAATCTTCCTTGTAGATGTATACCTTGACCATACATCATCACATACATGACCACTATTATAATTACTAGAAATTGCATCTTGGTCTGCAATGGGTACGCCGAAGAGGTGTGAAAAGTCAATTAGGAAAAAAACTTGGTCTATTTCTTGCCTACATTTGTAAAGTATGTATAAGGTCAATTGTTATGGCATTTATCAAATGATGTTGTTTGTGCATCAAAGGTCTTAATAGACAAGTGATAGCTTCAAATCAACTATTCATCCACTTACATGGATCCCAACATGTCTTGAATAATACCTTGTATAAAAAAGATAACCAGGCTTCATTACCAAAAGACTCATATTACATTTGTAATAAGGAGAGAGGGAGATATAGGAATATAAAGGGGGGGAGATAGAGAGGGAAGAGTGAGAGGGTGTACAAATATGAAGATATAAGGCCCCGTTTGTTTGCAGGAATTGGGAGTGACACTTCCCGGTTTTGGGAGTGACACTTCTCGTTTTTGCAAATCTGTTGTTTGTTTCTCTAAATTGCAATTCTGGATTTGTCAAGTAAAACCAGGTTTAGACACCAAAATGAGTGGCATCATC
>MU227026.1:7632477-7652137 GCA_018584345.1 Thuja plicata
GGTTTTGATATAATAAGGTTTTGAATCAAATTCCAATTCCCCAAGATGCAAAACCGGGATTTCAAAACCTGATTTTGTGATAATAAGGTTTTGAGTCAAATTCCAATTCCCGCAAACAAACGGGGCCTAAAGGAAGATAGAGATGGAGATGGAGATCAAGGAAGAGGGGTATAAGGAGAAGGAAACCTGGAGGGATAAAGATAGATGATTGAGGGATGGATAGAGATAAAATAGATACATATATAGAGAGAGGGAGAGGGAGAGGGATATGTATAGGGGTAGAGAGAGATTGAGTGATAACAAGATAAAGCTAGAATGATAAATGGAATTATATATATATATATATATATATATATATATATATATAGAGAGAGAGAGAGAGAGAGAGAGAGAGAGAGGATTAATTCCTATAAAAATTGATCAATGAACAATGTCTTATGTTTAAAAGAAATATAATAAAGGATTGTTAGGGGCAGTAACAAATAATAATTAAATTAAATAGTAAAGTTGGGTAACTTATGTTACAATATATGACTATTGATTTTTTAAACAACAATGTATCAAATAACATATCATTATACTAGATCAGTAATTTAAAATATATTTAATAATAAAATAAAATAAATAAACTCTAAAAATAAATTATATGTTTATGTTGACCACTCATTCATGTATTATATATTATGAAAATTTGGCAATACCTATATTATTGTGAAAAAGATTAATTAGTTGTCACATTCAAGTTATATTTTATCAATGTAATTTATTTAATATAAAATCTAAATTCCATTGTAGGTATATTTTAATTAAAAAATTTAATATTGTAATAATATATAGACAAAACAAAACACAAATAACATATATTACAAAATAATTTTCTTCTTACTAGTATTTTAAAATAAACATTATGTAGTATAAAATATTTATTAACTTAAATAAATTTAATTATAATATTAAAAAATAAAAAATTCCATAGTTTATTATCTATATTTTCATTATACCCTCTAAATAAACTTTATTAGAGACGCTAAAAAACTTCCTCATAAATATATTCAATTGTTTTTTAAATAATTATTTATTTAAAAATTAATCTTAGAACTAAATTTTGTCAAATTTTTCAAATGATTTGTAAGTTTAAAATAATATTTTAATTTTTAAAACTAAATCCCACAAAGGTGGAAAAAAATCCCAACTAGCATGAAAACATATTTTCACACTTGGCAATCTATGTGATAGAAATCTGAAAAAACACAAAATTAGTTCTCTCGTATGGTGTTCACGGGAAACGATAAAAAATGACAATAAGAAACAATGGTAAAAAAATGATGACAAAAAATAATAGTAAAAATGACAGGAACAGATGGGCGCATCTGAACATTGCAATCGTCTTATACGTCCCTCCATAAATACAAACCGTTGATTTTGAAAAATAGTTTGTGTTTCATATAATAAACACCTTTAACGTAAAATCTTTTTATAATAACAATACGCAATCTTCGACGCTAGGCTAGGTTGTGGGGATACTCCATACTTTTTAAAAAAACAATACCCA
Source organism: Thuja plicata (assembly GCA_018584345.1). Classification (NCBI taxonomy): domain Eukaryota; kingdom Viridiplantae; phylum Streptophyta; class Pinopsida; order Cupressales; family Cupressaceae; genus Thuja; species Thuja plicata. The sequence continues at coordinate 7,634,030 of MU227026.1, forward strand.
ATCTTCTCCTTATGGAAACATCTCTAGTGTAATATGCAAATCCGCTTTGCAAATCCGCTGTTTGTTTCTCTAAATTGCAATTCTGGATTTGTCAAGTAAAACCAGGTTTAGACACCAAAATGAGTGGCATCATCTTCCTACTAATAGATGGAATTAGAAATCATATCCTGGTTTTGATATAATAAGGTTTTGAGTCAAATTCCAATTCCCCAAGATGCAAAACCGGAATTTCAAAACCTGATTTTGTGATAATAAGGTTTTGAGTCAAATTCCAATTCCCGCAAACAAACGGGGTCTAATGGAACATATTGGACCAAATTCTAGTCCACAATCCCCACATTTCTTTAGTAGTAGAAGAACATGCATAAAATCCTATATACATCCTCTAAATATATAGTCAACTATTAGATGAAAAAGTAAAATATGGAAGCATTTGAATCCCATTGTTTGGGGTGGCATTTGGATCATCTTCCTCTAACGAATGTCAAACTTAAAATGCATATATTCAAACTTTATTGTCTTATAAAGACCATGGACTCCAAACACCTACGTGTCTTATAAACATCCATGAATCTTGTGGACGTCTCTACCTTACAAGTCTTGACTTTTCATGTAGAGCTACAACATGCCCACAAGTTTCTCAACTAGCACATTTAATGACTATTTGACATGCAGCCAAACTTGACAACTATTTTGGCATGGCATGGTTAAATCCTAAGTTTAAGGATATGACTAAAATCTAGGCCCCCACGCCCCCTTAGAGGAACGTCTTTTAAATTAAATAGAAACAGGAACACTTACCTTTACGTGACTAATTTTCTTAAGGACTAACAATTCTCTCAAGTTTATCTTCTTAAAGTATGGTTTGGTTTCTTATACTTAAATAATTAAACTCGGCTCAAATTAATTTTCTACTTATTTCTCTAATAAAGTTAGTAAAGCTAGTAAAAAGCTAATTTTCATTTCATTGTTTGTAATCTTCTTAACATGGTTTTGGGGTTTTTCAAGTTAATATAATCTATATGAATAAAAAAAATTACACAAATTGTAAAATGATTTAATTGTTGGAGAAATTTATTATTGTGTACTTTTAGGCAGAGACAAATGTTTTCATGATTCTATGTTTCAAAAATAGTGTCAATAATTTTATCTTATTGTCCGGGTTGATTTTTTCATTAAATTGATTTATGTTTTAGTTTTTAGTTTTTCCTTATTGACCCTTCCTATTTTTGTAGGGGTTTTATAATATTTTTATTAGAAATTGGAAAACAAAATGCACTTCACATGCCTAATTTTGCTTCCACATTTTGCATGCATACCTAGCACATGATAACATTTATTCAACTATCCACCTGCTTTAGCTATGCATCCACATTTTGCACTCTTCTAGACCTGGCGAATGTTAAGGAAAAAAGAGTTATGTATTGTGGCTCTTGAGGGAACAGTGGTATTAGACAAAGCTTCATAGGAACACTCTACCATATAAACGATCTCCACTAATCCATTATGATTATCCCATCTAAAAAGAAACAACTATTTCTCCCATTACCATGGCTTCTAATTTCGATCAAATAGTTTTGACATATAATTTGTTGTTTCTTGGGTTTCTTGTGTTTGTAAGTATCAAAGATGGTGCAAGGTGCAAGACCCAATTCAATTAAAATGGAATCGGATAAATAATCTTCCCAATAAATGTATGGACTTTCAAACTCAAGGAAACTCCATTGCTAGGACATCATTTCCTCACAACAAGACATTGGACATAGTTTACAGCGGTCCCATGATATTCCCCTCAAAATAGGATGTAGAATCAATCATGTGGCTCTCAATACAATGGTGGGTACAAGAGCCTTAATATCCTTCAGGGGTCCCTTTGAATCAAGCCTTGTGTTGCCTTATCATTTGAGTAACTCTATTGAAACCTAATAGGTTCCCTTGTTCCAAACTAGAAAAATACATATTTGGTGTGTAGCATCATAAATTACATCCCTATGCAATTTCTTGCTCCCCTAGGCCCTATTTTAGCATTCCTAACCTCTCTGGATGATATGTTTGATCCAACTCAATTCTACATTTAATTTTGGCATATGCTCGGTATTTTGGAAATCAAGTCCCAATTTGAGCTTGCATTGAGGGGACCAAGTCACCTCAAGCAACCTACTCCCACCAATCGGGGCCCAATTTGAACCACTTAATGGTTAGCTTGCAAAAGAAAACATTTTAAACCCATGTTAGCATACTTCAAAATTAACACCCCAAAATAATTCGTGAGGTATAAAAGAAACCTTTCCTCCCTCATTTTTACATTAAGGACTCTCAATCCACATTCAAGAATTAAATTTCATCCTCAAGAGCAAGTGATCAAGCATCAAGGCATTGAAGACAAGGAGTAATTTGCAAATCTAGGCATTCATAATGACATTTCATGATCTCCTTTTCCTAAAGTCAACTCTACATTATCAACATCAATATCTTCATTAACATTTTGATAGAAAGAAGGCCTATGAAGGTATAAGCATTTTATTTTCAGATTTATCCTCTACTACAATCAACATGCTTTTATTTCCATTTCAAGTTATATTTCAATTTCAAGGTTAATTCCTAAACCGAGGTTTGACTTAGGCAAACTCATTTCTACCCAACAGTTTCTTTTTTTTTGTGCAGGATCAGGTGGCATACACATGGGAAAAGTTACAAATTGAGCATTCAAAGATCTATAGTTTCCAAGTCATTTTGTTAGAAAGTGTAGGGAGTAGGTTACCCCAGCTGACTCGCTCTTGAGAGTAGGTCGGCCAACCAATTGAGTCCCTTTTCTTTTGCCCAAATTTATATTGCATATCAGTTATAGTTTTTACTTCTCATATCTCCTCCAAAATTCATCTAGCAGTTTTTTGTTTGTCTATACAAGCAGAAAGTCATGTTCTCTCCTCATTTTGAACTAGCTTCTTCATGTTGAAGACAATTATTCAATTGTGTATTGTCATTGATGTTACACATGTATTTACACTTATGTAGTGATGTTACACAAATGTCTACATTCAGACCGAGCACAGTTGGTGAATAGAATGAATTATTTAGTGTTGACCGAGTTCAATCAGGCATTGAAGAAAGTTTAGTGTTGACCGAGTCACTCGGGCATTTCAGTCTTGGTCGAGCATTCAGTGGCAGCCGACTACCAATGATTTATATTCTATAATTAATTGGTTATATGAGGCCGACTGAGTTTTGATTTATTAGTTGGAAGTATATTCAAGCCGACTTGACAGGGCTTACCATATAAATGAAAGGTCAAGTTTGGATTGAATGAGTGCAAGTGAAAGTAGAAAGAGTAAAAGTAGAAGTGTGGAATTATGTGATATGAAGAGTGAAGGATAAATCAGATAGGATTCTGATTGAGTACAGATCACTCAGAGCTGCAATAGAACATCTGATCAGCAAGGATCCAGTCATAATTGGAATAGAGATATAAATCAGCAAAGACATTTGCTTACACATACAGGTCAATTTATTGTTACTTTCTAACAATTGTAGCAGTGATCTAAAATCTCTTAACAGAGTAGACTTAATAGTATTTTTGTAAATCATCTCACAAGGTAGCATTTCTATGTTGAAGTGTTAAAGACCTCTAACAAGGCCACTCCTCACAGGGTGATTAAATCCTTTAACAAGGTCACACCTAACAATGTGCTATTGTACCTTTAACAAGGTTGGCTCCTAATAGGGCTCACTTCAAAAGAGTAAAAAATAGTAACTAGTTACATTGGTGGTTTTTCCCTTCTTGGGTTTCCACGTTAAATATTGGTGTCACCTGTGTATATGTTATTTGTTTTATGCTTTATGTTTCTGCACTTAATCTCTAAAGTATAATTGCATTTGATATTATAAAGATTGCTTTGACACCTGAGTTATAGAAGAATATCTTAATCAACCAAGTAACAGTGTTAAAGTATTTAAGACATCTAAGGGACAAAGGATTTATTTTGGAGTAACTAATTCATCCCTCCCCTCTCAGTTACTTATCTCATTTCCAACACTTCATTCATCTTCCATAATTGCATTCATCTTCCACTCCTTGTGAAGAATTATTGAGTTCACCTTGTTCCAAAGAATCCTTGAGCCAAGTGGATCATTCTCCTTCCACTATAATGCCATGTAGTGGACAGAGGTCTAAGCTTCCTAGTTTACCCATACAAATCAGTGAACCGTATCTATACTACCACACAACACATTACATTTTGGTGAACTCAATGTATCATACATATTGCTTCTTTATTATTTGGATGTGTTTCCATGCATTCATATTGTTATATTGCATGCATTTAGAGATCAAAAGCTTACTTCATGCATTGTTTAAATGGTCAATTTATTAATAATTTGCATTATTTAGACATCTTCTTATTGTTTATCTATGTTCATGAGTTTGATGACCTTAATCCCCACATCTAGTGTCCCTATGAGAAGAATGTATAGACTTATGGATTCCCAAAGTTTAAATACTAAGGGTGTAGAGCCAGAGTCAACTAGTGTTTTCCATGGGAATCTATGTGAAATCTCTATGCCTACACATGAAATGCCTAACATTATTGAGAACCTCTCTTCCTACACTTCTCATTATTACGATGACTCTCTGACATGATTATCTCCTAACTAATTGGGAAAGCTTGTTAATAATTTGAAAAAGTTTGAACAATATATTGGTCAAAAACACTCGTATAGTGAGACAATCCACTTGATTGAAGATTTGAGGATGATGATTCAAAATTATGAACATGGTGTGGATGTCTTGCATGATATACCTATTGTAAATGATAATATTATATTTGAAAATTTGTGTTGAAGCTCTTAATCTCTCTAATCCCGCAAATCATCTTGATAATTTCATTCGTATACCAACATCATTGCCTAATGTGCCTACTTATATTCCACCTATCATGGATACATCTACATACAATATCAATCCTACCCATGTTAGTCTTAGAGAAATTCATATTATACATCCTTCTGTGAGTGATCCATGTATTTCCCAACCATCTCCTATACCCACTTAGCATAATGTTCCACTTTCATATTCTAATGCTTCATCCTACCCACAATATTCCACATCCTTCATTATCCAACATGTCCATACAAACCTATCTAATGAAGCAACCATCAATAACCTAGATCAAAGTGTTTCATCTTTATAAAAAAAAGCTCTCTTGGACATGACCTAGTCCAAATACAAAATGCCATCTTGTGACATTGCTTGCCCACTTTCACAAGACATCATTCATGCCATTATTCCTTAATACATGGAAATTTTACAATTGGATACATACAATGGAAAAGGTAATCCCTTGGATCAAGTGAAAATATTATAAACCTTGTGTAGTGACTTCTCAAATGATCATAGCCTTATGCTAAATCATTTTCTAGATCATTTAGAGATAAGGCCTTGTAATGGTTTTTTTTAATTCACCTCCTTATTCAATTGAATCTTTTCAAAAATTAGCTAATGCTTTTATTCAATAATTTTAAAATATTGGTCTTCGAATTTCTTTAACTGATTTGATTCATTGCAAACAAGGTGCTAAAGAGAAAGTGGCTGATTTTATTGGTAGATTTAATCATTTGCATTCTTAAATACCTTATCCTATGCCTAACATGAATGTTCAAAGAATTTTTATTTTTTATTCGCCAAATGACAATAGAGGCAAGTTTTTTTTTTGAGTTTATTTTCTTTACCCAATTATGCACAGTGCTTCAAAATTATTACCTTTAAGTGAGACAATTCAAGTCATGCACTTCAATGGATCCAATTGATAAAAGTGATGTCACACAACAAAATTTCCAAAAGTTTCAAAAACCCAATAAAAGATTCATCAAGATAAACAACTCTTCACATCATGTTGATACATAAGTGGCAACTACAACTTAAGGTGTGGCTCCTTTGTCATCAATTTTTAGACCAAGTCATAATTTTACTCTATTTTTTGAGTCTTTATCTAATTTCATGCTAATATTTCAAAACTTCCTCCCATCAAATGCATTAACACTTCCAAACCATTGCATTCTTCTTACAATCCTAAAGACTTTTACCAATATCACCATCAACCTGACCATGATGATGAAAAGTGTCATTTCTTGAAACATGTTGTCTAAGACATCATTGATTCCAATACCATAACTGTTGATGGTGTTAATGATAGGTGAAATCAATTTGTAACACCCCTCAATAAAAATTACAAATTTATAACAATACTTTACCTTCCCATTCTACCAAATTGTCAAACCTACCAATCCTTTACCTTCTCATTCAACCAATATTGTTGAGCCTAGTAATCCCACGACCATGAACATTGATAATACATGTGATGTGGTCAAATATCATTGAGAAACCTAAATCTAAACCAAATTCTAAGCATAAACCTTTCATTATATTTGAACCTAAGGAAACCATTAAGGCACTTGATGGACCTTTTTATATTACTACGAAGATTAATGGATTTTTTTCCCAAGGAGTTATTTTTTATCCTTTATGTATGATGAATGTTATTATTGAGGAGCATCTCTTTACAAGACAATATTATCAAGACACTTATGAAAAAACAAATGTGATGATAAAAGTGCATGATGGTTTTACTTGTCTTATAGTTTTATTACCCTTCTCATTGAAGTTGGTAAGAAGTGCTTAGATGTCACCTATGTCACTATCCCTATCATCATTCAATCCCAAGTGAGACTGGGGAATCCTTGTCTTACTTCCATGAAAGCTATTGATTCTATTATCCACAAGTATTGGAAGTTACCTCATGATTTTGAAATCAGCTGCATAAATGGGAAAAAAATAAGTGGCAGATGCCTTAAACTGTAAAAGGCATATATCTTCTATGGTTTCAGTTCACACATATTTTAGGGCTTGACTCTTACAACACTTAGAAGGGGATGAGTATTACTAGGAAGTAAAATAATACCTTTAGGATAATCCATATGGTTCAAGATATGAAGGGCTCAATTTTGAATATGACGACCTTTTGAGATACTAAGGCCAATGTTATGCACCAGAATATTCATAACTGAGAAGATTAGTTTGAAAGTAGGTGCATTCACTACAATACAATAGACAATTAGCGCCTAAAATAGCATTGTATTTTAGTGTATGTTTATGCTTGAAATGAGCCTTTGTGTCGGCGCAATGGATGACACCCAAGTGCATCTAGCATTTGGTGTTGTAGATTGCATCATACTTGACACCATACTTTGAGCCATGATTTGCACCGAACGTAGCGCAGCTACTAGGATCGTATCCTTTTTGGTGTTGGAAAAGGAAGCGAGCAATTGTTCCCCTTTCTGTCAGACATTGCTACAAATCTAGCTTCCCATTTTTCTTTTATTGTTGCTTTTGATTTTTCTTCTTGTTCTGCTTCGAGTTATCCTTCCAGTTTTTCTTATTATGTTACTTCCAATTTTGATTCTATTATAAAATCCTTTGTTGCTTCTGGTTTTTCTTTCGGTTTGGTTACCCATTTTTCTTCTAGTTTAACTTCCCATTTTTCTTCCAATTTTGCTTTTATTTTTCTTCCACTTTGCTTCTTTTGTTAATTTCAACTTTTCTACCAATATAACATCCTTTGTTGCTTCTTTTTTTCCTTCGAGGTTTGCTTCCCATTTTGCTTCCATTTTTTATTTTGGTGTTTCTTCCACTTTTGATTCAATTATAACGTCATTTGTTTCTTTTGGTTTTGCTTCTGGTTTTTCTTCCTTTCTTACTTCCAGTTTTATTCTGGTTTTTCTTCTATTTTTTCTTCCATTTATTCTTCTTGTGTTGCTTCTAGTTTTTCTTCATTGTTTGCTTCTAGTTTTTCTTCTAGTTGTGCTTCTTGTGTTGCTTCCAGTTTTTCTTCTATTATAACATTATTTTTTGCTTCCAGTGTTGCTTCCAATTTTGCTTTTGATTTTGCCTCTTGTGTTTCTTGGTGGCACTTGAAGATCTTGACAAATAAAATGCTCACAACCTTGAATTGGAAAAGATATTCAAGGATGCTAAAAAAACAATTGAAAAAACTAGGGATAAAAGGAAAGATCTTGTTGAATAGTTGAAGCATAAAGGAAGCATTGATGATTCACAAGCCTTGAAGGAAAAATTGGATGAATGTGAATAGATAAAAAAAGATAGAAATAACATAAAGCATGAAATGGAAGCTATGGTAATGAAAATGACTAAGGAGATTGAAGAAAAGAAAAATCTTGAACAATCTTTGAAGAACAAAACTGGTGAATATCATAAACTGAATTGTGAGGTTGGACAATTGTAGATTGAAATTGAGGAATCTAGACACAATGAATGGGAACTTGAAAGGATAAATGAAGTTCTTAGGAGTGATCTTTTTATTGCTCAAGTATTTAAGGAAAAATTAAAATCTAGTTCAATGAAGCTTGATGAATAGTTGGAGAGCCTAAGGCCAAAAGGAGACACACAAGGACTAGTATTTTAGAATGGAGAGAGCTCCGGATCTAGTTAGAATAACACCTTATCATAAAAACAAATGGATGAACCTAAAAAGATACCTATAAGTCAATCTAATGCAAAAATTCAATGGGAGATTATTTTCATGCCACAAATTTGGTCATAGGGTGAATCAATGTAGGAGCAGACCTAATACCACATCCTTTTCTAGATATTGTTACACTTGCTATAATTATGGACACAAATCAAATAAATGTAGAGAAAAGGTGAATAATTGTGTGAAGAAAGGAAATATAACCTTCGACAAATGCAACAACTTTGGACACATGGTGAAGCAGTGCATATTGAGGAAAAATCCAGTAAGCACAAGGTAAGGAAATGTGATATGTTTTAATTGCAAAAATTATGGTCACATTGCTAGGAATTGTAGATACAACAAAATGAAAGCTTCAAAAGAAAGAAACAATGTGCAGAATGATAAAGGGAAGAAAATTATTGATGTGGAAGAGGTTAATAAATAAATGAGTAAGACATGGGTTCAAAAATAACAGATTAAAGCTACTAGAAATATCACACCAAATTCTGATGTGAAAATCTCATCAGCAAATTGATTAGGTCATAGGCCTAAAGGGGGAGTTTTCATGAAAAATGTTTACCTTGTCCCTAAATCGAAAGGACCAATAGAAGAGATTAATAGAGTTAGATGCGGAATTGAATTGAGAGTTCAATTAAATCACTGTTGATGGATTATGATCGGTTTCTAAGGATCATAGACAAATTTTTGAGTCAGAGTCGATATGCAACTTTTTGAGCTAGGTTACATGTGCATTAATTACGATTACCTTTTTTGGGCATGGGAAATATTAAAAAGGCATTTTGAGACTTCAGTTGACACCTTTCTATCTGGAGAATGAGCTTACAAAGAGATTTGAAGTGATTTGAATAGAGATTGAATTCTTTTTTAGAGTTCAAACTTGAAAACCCTTTCCATCATTGTAAAAAGGTATTTCATACTCCGCAACTTGGTAATTTGATTCAGAACTCATGGATACACCTCAAATATTTGATGTTGAGGATAGACCTAGACCCATGCTCAAGAAACATCCCTAAAAATCAATGGAAGATGACCCTAAGGGCTCATTTGTATGGTACCTTATGGAGTTTTACACGTAGAGGATATTAGGGCATATATCCACTATAACATTGAGGAACTAGGGAAAGATTTGATATATCTGATGTATGAATCCCTGTGTGAAGATGGAAAACAAAAGGATTTTAAGATTTTTCAAACCATTAAACTAGCTTATTTTATGGAGTTTCACACATTTGATGAACCCCGATGGATAAAACATGTTCTTAGTAGAGTGCATGATCAGTTTATATGGATAGACAAACCACACAAGATCACTAAGGAAGTATTGGAAGTTGTAACTAGTTTCAATGCAAATGGGAAAGTATTTGGCCTAAGGACTATCAAGAAGGATATTGTGACAAAATTAACATAATTACTATGCAATAAGAGAGCCATGATAGTGAGAAATATCAAACAACCTGATGTCAAGTTTTCCTTAATGATTTTGGGATATAAAGTGTATCATTCAAGTAGAAAGAAATCTATTTCTAGAACCATAATTCATATTGATTATTGGATGGTTAAATAAAATACTCAATATGATGTCTGTGAAGCTCTATTAATGCATCTCTTAGAGAATTTGGAAAATATTAAGAAGGACAAGAAACACATTTTCAAATATGGATCACTAGTCATCTATATCTTTTTCTATTTTATGAACTACTTTCCTAGAGTTGGTAACATCACTTGGAGAAAGGACAATCCTATTGAAAAATAGATCAGTAATTACTATTTGATTCTTGAAATTTCATCAAGGAGAAGCACGGTCTTGGGGAACTTCAAATCTTTTCAGGAAGAGATGTAAAATAGGTAGAAAATTCCTAGGGAGCTTGTCGAAAAATATGAAGATACAATTTGTTTCATGGTAGAGATTGAAGATTTTTTTATGCAGTAATTTGAGCCAAGAACTTCTTGGATCATGCCTATGGGATATGAATTACATCATCATCTAGTTTAATCTCATGTGAAATATTTTTTGAACAAACTAGTTGACCCAAATGAGGAGAGGTTTGGTACTTATCAAGAAAAGAGCCCAAAAGTTCATTTTGAATTTAAGATATCTACAAGAGAATGGAGAGTGAGAAAATAAGTAGAAATAATGGGAGAAGGTTGGGATTTACCAAAGAGAAAATGCTATAAGCAAGGAAGATACATGAAGAGGAAGAAAGGAATAAAGATGAAGCAGAAAACCTTATTAACATTGATGATGATGAGCCTCCACCTTACATACTTGTTTAATCATCATATGGAAGAAGACAAACAAGAATTTCAATGAACATTTCAGCTATTCCATCAAAAAAGAAACCAGCAGTTGCAAAGGAATCAGAGAGTCCTGAGTCTCCTAAACTGAAGGATACTAGGCCTCAATCTGAGAAACCAAAGGTAGTTTTTGAATCTACAAGAAAAAGAGTTAATTCCAAAGGTAAAATAATATGAAAAGGATCCAAAGATGATGACAAAGATTAAACTACTGATTCAGATGATGCAGTGAAGAAGTTGAGGACAGAAGGACCAAAGGAAACTATAGTGGTAAGAGATCCAACACCTGAAGATGAATCTGCAATTTAAAAAAACCAAAAAATTTATATAGGTAAGCCACATTTCAAACAAATCATGTATTGAATAATATGGCAGTCTATGATATACTGGTTCAACTAAAGAAATATTACAATATGTACGATGAACAAGAAAATATATTGTTAGAGGATGGATTGATTACCCATCTGAACAAGTATAATAGAGCATTGGTTGAGATCAAAGGGGACATCCCTGATGATCTAATTGATATTCTTGAAGAAAGAAGGTTGAAAACACAAGATGAGGGTGAGAGAATCCAAGAGTTGACATTGGTCAATATTTTTCCTTTTAATGCTAAGGAAGAAATGGACATTAATCTTGAAGAAGAAAAGAAAGAGTTAAATTGGAAATCATGAATAATCTTTTTCCTTTAAGTTGTTCCTATTTTCTAGTTTATGTATTTTGTGTGGCGTTCCTCCTAGTTTGCATGTTGGCTCATGCGAGACTTATAGATTTTTCTAGATGTTGGAAATAATGGAAAGTGTGTACTGAGAGAGGAGGGGTGAATCAGTACCTCTAAAACTTTTATCTCTTTTATCCTTTAACCTTTATGTAATCAATTTTTTATCCAACCATCTAATCTATACTATCTTTGTGTAAGACATATCAATTCTTTAACTTAATCAAACATGTAATTATTCATAGAAAATTCATTAAAGTAATTGAATCATAACACATGATAAGATATCGTAGAAAACCTCTGTAAGAAGGTAAAAAATGTGGTGGGGATGGCACCCACAAAATCTTCACTATCTACAGATTGCAAGGGGTCAGTTAAGGCTTACAATTTGATCACTTCTGATGATCTACCCTGTTAGGAGTATTATGTGTAGACCTGTTAAGATATACTTTGTTAAGAGCTTAAGCAACACTATTTAGTGTGCACTCAGTTAAGATATTTACAATAGGATTGTTAAATCCACCTTTCTTGAAAGGATTTTTACACTTTTCTTCACTTGTTAGAATGTAAGAAAATTACTCATTGACCTAAGTGTATGCAATCTACTATTTCTAATTATAGATCCATTCAATATTACATGTATATATGTATCACCTAATGTGATTGAATAATACATATGTTGCTTGCTAGCCTCTGTTCTTGGTTCTTGATAACTAAATTCATCTTTTGTTGTTATGGTTCTTGAAACTCTTAGTCTGATCCATAGATGTGCTCGTTGGCTATAGTCATCCTCTCCTCTATGATATTGAATTATTACAACATCTATTTATAAGATGGATTGACCTAATTAAGTTTCATGTATTACAACTTTAACTCTATGATCATAGGTTTACAACTTGACCTTGATCTCCTAGTCTACATGTTTTCAATCAGTTAGACTGACTAAAACAATTAAAATAATGTTGCATGTCCCTTAAGTAATGGTTTTAAAACAAAACAAAACTCTATAAATATAATATAAGTGTTTTATCCGATGTGGAAGTCAGATCCACTTTTTCTGGGATGTAACTGACTTTCGATGTCTGATGCTCGGTTTGCTCTGAAATCAGTTTGCCTATCTTTCGGTGTTCCTTTGATTGAACCATTTGTCAGGTTCCCTTGCTCTGTCGAATACCTCTATTTCTTCTCTTTTGGTTTCACTTGAGATTTTTTTTGTCGGGTGTCTCTTGAATTTCACACATTCAGTGATCTCTGATATTTGCACTTTCGGTGTTCTTGAAAGTCTGTCTTTTGGTGTAGGTTTATCGAAGGTTCAGAAACTATTTTCCTTTTGCATACTAATGGAAAAATAATGTCTTCAATCTCCCCCTTTGACATTAGTATCAAAAACTGATATGTGCATGAATACTAAAATGTTTAGTATGTACACCATGTATATATCTTGTCTTTATATGACTCCCCCTAACTGTATGCATTATAGTATATATGTACATGTATACTTATACTTTCCTTTCTTTATTTCCCTTTTCACCTTACTATGTTCATATTTTGAACATATATGAACATATCATTTCCACCTTTTTTGTTATTAAGGACAAAGACATACAACTTACAAGTTTTCAAAATTTTGGCAAAAATGTGTAACTTACAGATTGTCCATAATATGGGAATGAGAGTTTGTAATTTCTTCCATCATCTAATCCCATTTCTCTTTAAGGTGTTCCAGAGCCATGTGCTCTAATGCAATTCTGGCATGCATATCATAAATGTTGTCTAGGATAGACATTTTTGGGGTGGCAACCAGTGTTATTGCCAGTGTCATGTGTTGCTACAATAATGTAAGATTGGGTAAAATTAGAGCTTGGAGCTCGGTTACCTCATCTCTAAACTTTTATTCTCCATTTTGAATGTCTTGTCTCAACTTTCTCTCTTGCTTTAGTTTTTCATAGTGCAATTTGATTGCATCTTCACTGTTAGTGACACCTTGTGCACTTGCATGTAGATCAACATCAATTTGTGCTATCTTCTCACTATACTCCTTAGTTAGTTGTTCTAAAGTGCATAACTTTTGGATTAAGGTTATATCTTTTGAAATAATGGGGTCCAATTTACTTACAAGTTTAGACAGCCAAACCTTGTTCTCTACCACTTCTTGGCTGATTTTCTCTACTAGTTTGAATTGGAATTTATGTTCTACTCATTCTTAAATTGCCTTTTCAACATCTACATTCTGAGATGTGATAGCTTATGTGAGAATGACCAATTGATCAAGTATAGGATTATCTTGTTCAAGTATAGGTTATCTTGGATACCTTTGTTTATGTTGTTGCCTTCCTAAGCTTATCTTGGATAGCTTTTCTCTCACAAAGTCTTGCATACTTTCTTAGTTCAGTTGGATCCAATGTTCTAGGATCACATACTGGAATCTCAATAATTTCATCCAAAGTAACTAGATTCTTATTCTTTTTCTTCTTCTTATTTGAGATTTGTGTGGATGCAGATTTGTGAACTACTATTGCTAGCTCATTTGTCTTCTCTGAAGTGCTCAATGAAGGCTTGGTATATGTATTTTCTTTTACCTTCTGCTCGGTGTCAATCTATCGGTTAGGTGAAGATGTCTCCTCATTAACCTTGGGTGTATCTATAGATTTTTCTTCTATATTCTCTAGGGTATCATCTTTCTTCTCTCATTCACTTTTCACTTTATGCTCCCCATCTATTTCTTGCTACTCTTCTTCACTTTTATGATCAGTAGATTTGTCTTGATGTACATCAGTAACATATTTTGGTTCTTTAGATGTGTCTTTTTTTTCTTCAAATGCATCTTTTTGTTCTGCATCACCCTTATCTTTGGGTATGCTTTCATCTTTGGTAGGTGATTTCTCCTTTTCCTAGAGTATATTGATGTCTTCTATCAATATTGGCATGTTTCCCAGTATGTTCACCTATGCAGCATCAATTGTAGTGTCTTGTTTGTCAGTCTGGTCCTTTCCAACAGTGACATCTTCATCTTTTTGAATTTCATCTGTTGGATCATCGGTGATGTCAATAATTATATTATTCATAATGTTTTCCATAGTAGTGTTTGGTCGTGTCTCATTTTCAACAACCATATCCTTGTTTCCTGTAGTCTCCATTTCCTCTTTGTCCAATTCTACATCAATGATGGTAATTGGTTCGGTGCTCTCAGTAACCTAATCATCCTTGGTCTCTTGATTCTTGGTAAGATCTCTCTGTGGCTCAAGACTTGTATCCTTTTCAAGAATATCATTTCTCCATTCGGCTTCACTCTTTCTGTCTAGGTCCATTAGATGTCCTTTAAGCACTTGGTAGGCTCTCAACTTCAGTGAGAACCTTTTGGAATGAATCTTCATCATTTCTTTTATTTCCTCCATTTTTTATTTGGGAGGCATGATTGATACTAGGGCTCTTTCCAGATTCCTTTTTCAGAGTGAAAGGCAAATGTCCATCTTGTTGATATCTGATCTTTTAGTTCTTTGGACATATTGTCTGCCAATTGTATTGGGAGGTATTTGAATATGCACATCATCTTGATGATTGCCTCCTCAATCTTATTTTGATCCAAGGGATCCAATGTTAACCATTTCTTGATCTTTCTATCATTGACTGTACCTGATTTGATAATTGAGGCGCACACTTCATCAACTATTTCAAGTATCTTGTTCTTTTCCTCTTGAACACCTTCATCATGTTCAGTGTCCTCAATGTCCTCCTTGGTTCTAATGAAATTTCTTCTTTTTATTGGCCCTCTTTTATATTTTTTCAATTTTCCTCTTATAGGTCCTTACATGACCTTTCTTCAATGGTGAAGGACTTGTGTCCTTAGCTGTTTGAATTCTTGTCCTTGTAGTAGTTGTAGTTCTAGGATTCTTAGTTGGTGAAGGTAATGGAGTATCTGACTCTGTAGACTTAGAGTTACTTTCATTTCCAGCTTCACCGACGGGTGACTGTCCCTCAGTTTCTTCTTTCTATTCGGTTTCTTCTTCTGTAATCAACAAAATTTTCTTCAATTTCTTGACTATTTTATCCTTTTTCCTATTTATCTTCTTTACAACCAAGCCAATCTTGATTCTATCTTCGGCTTCTTAATAAGTGTCGAACCTGGGTTGTGCTTTATCAATTGGCTCATTTAGTAATGCATCAATTGCATTGGATGCTTGATCTATGTTCACTTCATAGTAAAGTGGTTGTAGCCATGTTGTTCTTGGTACAACAGGATTGATGTATGTGAAATCTGTGTCTACCATGAAACATATATCAGTCTTGAATTTCTCAATTAATTTCTTGGGGATCCTTACTCTTTTTTGCATTCTCTCCTTGAATCCATTAAAGTACTCATCCATGACTGACTCAAAATTGTCTCCCGGTGATTTTATAAACTCACTAGTATGTATGGTGACTGGTCTTGTTGTATCCCATTTCACATCTCCTATTGATGGAAAATATTCTCAAAAGTAGAAGAATATGCACATGATAAGTGATCAAAATTACATGAATTTTTCTTTTCATTTCTGATTGTCTTCAAGTTTTCTTCTAACTGCTTGAGTAGAAGTTCTGATAAATCCAATTGAGTTCCTTTCTTTACAATCTTATATGTTGTATCCACTACTCTGGATGCTATGTTGTTCATCCTGCTAGCTTGAAATAACTTGTATCCTAAGACACATGGTCCAAATTTTATTTCATCATCATTGATGGTGGATACTCTTAGTCCTCTTCCATCCCATGTAGCTCCTGTATTCTTCTCAATTTCATCCTTGGGTGGGTGCTTTAATGCCTTTACCTTATCACTTATTAGATAGCTGGTGACCACATGAATAACATCTTGTGTTATCGGTTTAGGCTCATCCAGCCATAACTTATGGTTGTGGATCCTACTCAATACTAACCAAATCCACTCGGTCTTAAACTCTTTCAAGAACCATAGGGCATTTTTGAGCCCTTTCACTTTGACGTGTTTATGCTCATCTTTAATAGTGCCATCATATTTTAATAGCTTCTTGAAAGTGTGTTCAACCTCCAGGTCACCAATTTCTGCAATCTTGCAGTGTATGTATTCTCGCATGTCTTCGACAAGAAAAAGCCTATCTGGTATCCATGAGAATACTCCAGCATTGTCAGTTGTGATGCAACCTCTGGGAACATCTTGTAATGTGGTTCTATATAGTTAGATTTCTTGACAAGATTGACCTTATCCCTCTTGATGCTCTTCATTTTAGCGGTTCTTGATGTCGTGGCCATTTTTTCTAAAATTAGGGCTTTCCGTAAAAGATAAACAGAGTTCTTGGTTATGCTTGGTACTTACTTCAACCTCTGTAGTTGTAATTTATCTGCTTGGGGTGCTTTGTAACGGGTTGGAGTTGCTCTTCAATGCTATCACTTCTAGCTCTATTTTCGCTATGGTCGCTTCACACAAATCACTGGTGAGAAATGAAACCCTTCCATTGTCTATTTATAGACTTTTCCCTAGGTCAATTCATTAATTCTCAACCACTCCTCGGTTTGTGAAGACAGAGTCATCGGTTGATACACTAACTTCCCTCTTAATGACAACGCGATGCTTTGGGGTAGTTGTCTAACTTGTTACTTTTACCGATGGGTTTTAGTGTATGGCGAAGACAACTTTATCAGCTCATATAATTATCGACGGATCTTGATTTACACTAGCAACTTTAGCTTTTACATCTTAACCGACGATTCTCGGTAAGTGTAGACAATTCAAATTTGAATGTATACTGTTGTACTTCAGTATGTATTAACTGATGAAATAGTTTTCACATAATTTAACAAGTAATACCATAGTGCATCTATAATCATGCTAATTTGGCATTTCAACTATGTATGATGGAACTGATGTAAAATATAACTTGGTGTAATGCAGTTCCATACTTACTTGTTCTGCTTAGGTGGGGGTGGTGATGTCACCAGATCCATTGGATAGGGTTTCACCAATTGCATTGTTTGGTCCAGCTTCATCATTTCTTGTAGCTTTCCTCCACATTTTGTTTCTCATCTTCCTAATGTCTTCAATGGTGTTTCCATTGGCAAAGGTGTTGGTCTTTGTCATTTGGTCTCTGCAGTATTTCTTGAGATGACTGAATTTATGACAATGTAAACATGTCATTATGTGGTTATTCCATCCTCTAGGCTTTCTTGACCATTATCTCATACAATTTGCAGAAATGTGATGAAATCTACCACTTTTTGTACAATTTTCCTGAGTGTTTTAGTCCCATACATGTTGGTTACTGTAGACACCCTAAAATGGACAGGCTTGCGACTTTACATTAAAAACCCTAATTTTGATCTATTAATTAATGGTTTTTTAATCATTAATTAATCATCTATTTTCTTCTAAATTCATCTTTCTCAAATCATCTAATCCAATTCTCAAAATTAATTTTATTAATTAACCTTTAAATGATTATTTACCATTATTTAATCAATTAAACTCAATTTCCTATAGTTTAAATCAAATATTTAAACTCACTAATTATATTCTTCCAATTAAATTAATTTAATTTCATCAAA
>MU227026.1:7668943-7684794 GCA_018584345.1 Thuja plicata
TTCCTTTTAATCACAACCGTTCATCTCCCCATCTCTGGGATTGATCTCAACCACTCATTCCATCACCAATTCCTATATAATAAACCCTTCATAACCATTTGAAGGATCCAGGATTTCAAGCTTACAAACGCCATTACTCTGTCAGCATTTGAAGCTATCTTGCGATCACACACACACTTTGCAATTATCAAATTCTCGACGCTTCTCAAGTCATAGACGCTGCCCAGCCAATACTGAGCATCAAGAATAGCGTTTCGGAAGGAGTAGAGAAAAACAATAGAATCTTCAAGCATCGAAGGGTTTGCATTTGTTTGTCTTCCTTTTTTGTTGTTTGTACATTTTATTGCTCACGTTTCGATTATTCGTTTAGTAGTTATTGCGTAATAGATTTGCATTCACTTGTGAACCTTGGCTACTAACCCCTGCCCTTGGAAAGCTGTGGGAAACCGGAGAGAGAGGCGTACAGTTACTGACTCTATTTGGTTGATAGGGGGATTCTTAACCTTGAGGCTTCCATGCTTGCTTTTTCTTCTTCCAGCATTCAAGAGTAGTGTGCCCATGCATTTTGCAAGTATGACAGTATTTGTCCATGTAGGTTTCCTTCTTTGGTTGTTTCATCTCAGACTTACATTCATATGCTTTATGCCCTTTCTTGTTACATTTATAAAAGAATCCTATGAATGAAGATGTGGAGTTAGGAATACCTTTCATTTTGCTCCTGCATACATTTCATGTGTGGCCTTGCTTTCCATAGTGATTGCATGTCATCTTTCTTGGTCTTGGATGTGTATAGACATTATTTTGATCAACTTGATTGGGTGATTCTCCATTCTCAATATAGCCTAGTCTAGTGATGTTGTTGGCTCTCCTTTGTCCATCAGGGAAATCATCCATTCTTTTATTGCTTTCTTCAACTCTCTTGATTATCTCATTATGTTGTTTCTAAATTCTTATTTTTTGATTCAAATTTTCATTTTCTTCCCTTAGCTCATTGATAGCTTCTATTCTTTCAATGAGTTCAACATTCATTTTGTTTGCCTCTTGACTCATAAGAATAATATGATTTGTAATCTCATGATGATGTTCTGTAAGTCTCTGTATTTCAGACTCTTTTTCTTCTAGATTTTCAGTAATCTTTCTTCTATCATCAATACCTAGTGTTCTCTCTTGCTTAGCTTGTGTAGAATTGTTCATGACATCAATCATTCTTACCATCTATGTCTCTTGACCGATTTGTAGAGATTTCACTTGTCCAGCCAGAAGTTGATTGATTTTATTTAAGCTTGTGATGCTTTCTTATGATGTATCTGATGCTTTTCTTTTAGTAGATCCTGAAGACTCAAATATATCTGGTATCTCTCCTTCTTGGTAATCTTTCTCATTACAGTGAGATTCCATAATCTTTCTTTCATCTAATAGTTGTCTCATCTTGGTTCTAGTTTCTTTTTACTGTTCATAAAAGATCTAAATTTCTAGCTTTTGATTCTCAACACTTTTGTCAAGTCTGTACTTCTCCATTGTATGATCTTTTCTCTTAAGTCTTTAAGATTTTCTAAATAATATTTCTAGCTCTGATACCATTTTTTGTAAATAATGGGAAGTGTGTACCAAGAGGGGAGGGGTGAATCAGTATCTCTAAAACTTTTATCTCTTTTATCCTTTAACCTTTATGTAATCAATTGTTTATCCAACCATCTGTTCTATATTATCTTTGTGTAAGACATATCAATTCTTTGACTTAATAAAACATGTAAACATTCATAGAAACATTCAAGAAAGTAATTGACTCATAACACATGATATGATATCATGGAAAACCTCTGTAAGAAGGTAAAAATTGCGGTGGGGATGGCACCCACAAAATCTTCACTATCTGTAGATTGGACGGGGTCGGTTAAGGCTTACAATTTGATCACTTATGATGATCTACCCTATTAGGAGTATTATGTGGAGACCTGATAAGATCTACTCTATTAAAATCTTTAGAAACATTGTTTAGTGTGCACTTGGTTAAGAGATTTACAATAGGATTTTTAAAACCACCTTTCTTGAAAGGATTTTTACACTTTGCTTCACTTGTTAGAATGTAAGGAAATTACTCATTGACCTAAGTGTATGCAATATACTATTGCTGATTACAGATCCATTCAAGATTACATGTATATATGTATCACCTAATGTGATTGAATAATACCTATGTTTCTCGGTAGTCTCTGTTCTTGGCTCTTGATAACCAAATTTATCTTTTTTTGTTCTGGTTCTTGAAACTCGCAGTCTGATCCATAGGTGTTCTCATTGGATACATTCATCCTCTCCACTATGATATTGACTGATTATAACTTTTATTTATAAGATAGATTGACCTAATTAAGTTTCACGTATTACAACTTTAACTCTATGATCACAGGTTTACAACTTGACCTTGATCTCCTAGTCTGCATGTTTTCAATCAGTTAGGCTGATTAAAAAAATTACAATAAGGTTTCTTGTCCCTTAAGTAATGGTTTTAAAACAAAACAAAACTCTATAAATAGAATATGAGTTTTTTATTTGACGTGGAAGTCAAATCCACTTTTTTTGGGATGTAACTGACTTTCGGTGTCTGATGCTCGGTTTTCTCTGAAATCAGTTAGTCTATCTTTCAGTGTTCCTTTGATTGATCTGTCTATCGCGTTCCCTTGCTCTGTCAGGTTCCTTTGTTTCTTCTCTTTCAATTTTTCTTGAGATTTGTCTCATCGGGTGTCTCTTGAATTTCACACATTTGGTGATCTCTGATATCTGTACTTTTGGTGTTCCTGAAAGTTTGTCTTTCGGTGTAGGTTTACCGAAGGTTCAGAAATTATTTTCGTTTTGCATCCTAATGGAAAAATAATGTCTTCACTAGAAATCATGTGTATTCTATGTCTAGGTTTGTATTGTGATATGTTCTATCTTGGTGGAAATTTCTTTAGATTTGAGTTGGACCTATCTGTTCTTCATGCTAACATCTTATTTCAAGTTGATAGATCTTGCAAAGCTTTCCTATAGCTTGTGGATATGATTATCTCATTGTCAAAATGACCTTATTCTTGTGTTCAACCTCCTTGTTTGATCACACTCCATTCCATATCTATCTGGAGGTGTTCTTCTTGGATTTGGGTCCTGTCTTATTTTTTATGTTATATTTTCCTGCCTTGGAGAATGTAAACTTTTTTTGCTGACTTGTGGCTTGTGATCTTGTATGTATTTTTTGTGTTAGTTTCTTAGTTAGGTAGAAAGGTGGAAAAATTAGTAGCTCTCAGTATTAAGTCTTTTAGATTTTAGCATCCAAGATGGATCTATATTTCTATATGTAATTAGGCATGTGCACCTTAGAATGTAAGTTGGCATGTTGTTAGGCCAATCCAATGTAAATACTTGATTTTCTAATAATGTAAGGCTTGAAGGGGCATGTTTATTGTTCATTTTGAGTTACTAATGATCGTTATTTATTTATTTTGTTGTGTTGACTCTCTCTGCATGATTGGACCATCTCCATTAGGGACACTCCATCCATGAATACGTCAAGTGGTATGAGAGTGAGATTCATTCCTCCAATGGTAGATTGTTGTTCCTAAGCTTGAAAAATACTAGATGGATCATTGTAGGGTGGTAGAATGTGGACCTAGCCCATGAATGTAGAGGATCCACACAAGGATGGATCACAAAAGAACTTTTGTTGGTTGTAAATCTTGGAATGGGGTGCATTCCTTGAGGTACCCTATTGGTGAGAATATTGCCAAATCGAGACAGGTTGTAAGCATGTCCAATAGATCATCAAGTGAGAGGCAATTGAGATCTTGCAGTCAGATCAATGATCTAAGGAATTTTAACTATGAGAAGGGATAGATGTCACTGGATAGGATGAACCATAGAAGTGTAAAGAAGGTGTTTTAAGACCTAAGAGTTGAGATGAGGACTGAGATCCTAAATTCATTAGTTGGTTTGCGGAGGAATTCTGAACTTGAGAGTGAGTATGAGGAAGCTATTAAAGAGCTGAAGATGTTGAGTTGGTACTTACCAATCAAGAGGTGGATCATTTGGCATTTTAGAAAGATAATTAAAGAAAGGAAGAAGCAAGCTAGGGTTTATATAAAGAAAGAGGTAAAACTTGATGAGGTAAACTCACCTATGAATTTTTTGATATCAGGTATGAAATAAATTTCAGAGGATAAAGTAGATGAGCTAGATGTGGTTGTGATTAATTCTTATAATTAGATAATTGGATTTGGTGAACAAGTTAAGGAATGTCTTGTTGTTGAGGTTGATAATGATATTGTTGATGTTAAGGATGTTGGTCTAATGGAATTTCCTATGGTTGAATATGTTGACATAGTTGGGATAGTTGAAGAGTTTTTTATTGTTGAGAATAGTGGTAAGAGTATTGATGTTTAAAGAATTGTTGATCAGTATGATTCCCTTTGTGATGATGAACATGTTATTAGTGAGGAGTTGCAGACTGAGATATTTTAGTTGGGTGTTGATTTGATGAAGAGATCACCTAGAGTACGTGAGAGAGAAGATGTGTGTTTCTTTTTTAATGTTGGTACTAATAAATTTGTTTTTTGTGAAAGGGGATTGTATTGCATGTGTTTAGTGCAGGAGGAGTAGTATTCATTTGGATAGAACCAGTATTTGAGCATGAGGATGGATATCTTGGGAGTGAAGATGAATCCATATCTGAAGATACAGTTGATGATGATAAAAGAGGAAGTATGGTTGAAGGATAAAAGTGGTGGAGTGACTAAATTTCTTGAGTTCTTTGTTGTTGGTGAACTAGTAGCAGAGAGTGATCATATGTGTTATGAGGATGATTATAAATGACTAAACATATCCATAGGGTTTTAAAGGAGGAGTGCATATCTTGTGTGTGGTTATATTATTGATTAGTTTGGTTTTGTTGGTGAATTTTCTATCTAGTTTGTTTCAGTGAGATTAGATCATAGAAGGTATAAAGTTTTTGTGAGCAAGTTCATATTCCTAACCCTAAGGATAGGGAAGTCGAAAGTAAAAATGAATTCTTATGATATGTTGGTGGATTTCCTCTAGCATTAAAGTGAGGTTCACTTTTCTATAACTTGGGTGTTTGATATAGGATCATCTTGGGATCTTGGCAATCTTGCATCAACCAAAAATATTTTCTTTCAGTTTGTTCATATTTTCTAGTTTCTATGTTTGTTGTGGCATTCCTCCCCGTTGGCATCTTGTCTCATGAAAATCTTATAGATTGTTTTGGACATCAAGTGGATTCCATGTACGGGCTCACATTGTGATATGTTTTGTTTTGGTGGAGATTTCTTGATATTTAAGTCGGACCTATTTGTTCTCTATGATAATGTCTTATTTTGAGTTTTTGGATCTTGTGAAGATTTCTTCTAGCTTGCAAATATGATTGGCACATTGTTCGATGATATTATCCTCATGGCCAACCTCCTTTTGTGATCGTCGTTAATTCTATATCTATCTAAAGGTGTCCTTCTTTGATTTGGGTCTTATCCTATTTTTCACATAATATTTTCTTTCCTTAGAGAATGTTATCTTTTGGATTACTAAATATTAGTGAGAACATACAACCTATCTATAGCACATTATATGTAGTTTTTTGTGATTACCTAAGGTTAGACTATAAATTTAGATAAGTATGGCAGAACAGGGATAATGTACAGGGTTCAGTGAATGGATCGATACGGGCTTGTATGGAGGAATTTTGAGTTGTGAAGCTAGCATAATATTCTCTAGTGTATATTCCACCTTTATCTATGATCACACTTGTTTATGTTATCATTTTTTTGAGTTATGAAGTTATTAGTATCCAGTATACAGTGAGTTATGAAGAATAATAACAATCAATTGTTGGATTGATAAAGGATCCTAACATGTCGATGATCTGATCAGTTTGAGAGTTTAATTTGGTAGAGATGGCATGGTAGATTAATTCTATGTATTTTTTTGAGGTTAGCATAACATTTTGATTGAGTACTTGACTGACACTTCACACGACACATGTTATGCTTTGGAGGTTGACCAATAAAGATATTATCTTTAGAAGTAGTTATATAAGATAGAGTTTTTGTGATGAATTAAGACAGCGATGGTTAGATAAGATAAGGATATATTGTGTATGTGTGAAGGATCAATAATCAGAGGTTCCATTGGTAGTTTCATAATTTTGTTCTACTTACATGGAACTATATAGGCATAGTTGATGCTAACTATCATTTAATTTTGTCAGATTGTAACTTAATCATTTTGTATGGCTGTGAGCCTTTATATATTTTAATATGAGAAGTGACTTGTAAGTTGTAAGCCTAAATGCATGCGCATTCTCCTTTTGTACTCAAACCTTTAACAGGGTTATTATTTCTACAAAAGTAATTAATTATAGGTTTTATCCCCACTATGGTTTTTCCCTTAACTAGGTTTCCACGCAAAAATTATGGTGTCATAATGGTGTGGATGGTTTTTTTTTATTTCATTATTTAATTTCAATTATATTTGGCTTATGGTTGTGCGATCAGTTTAATAAGGAAAAAAATTTTAGGACACTGATTCACCCTCCCCCCCACCCATCTTAGTGTTCTTCAATACTAATACCTCTACCATGTGATCTGGACTAGAACCACCATATTCTAGATCTGTATCTTGAGGATCATCTTCATCTTCTGGAAGACCCGAGTTCTACCTAAAAAAAATGTTTTCATGAAAATTTATTATTTATGTAATGCAACAAAATATTTTTTCTATTATATATCTAATATTACAACACATGAAATGAAACCATAATTATATTACATGAATAAACAACTAAACTTGACTAAAACAAATAACAAAAACATAGTTCTTAGTAAACAAATAGGAAGTTACTCTACTCTATCTTCACTGCAGGAACAGTCACAGAACAAAGTTCTTTTTGAACCCCAAAAATGTAGGTCATTTTTGTTGTTAGCCCACGTCATGTCTTGATGTTTACTTTTTTTTCCTATGGATATGGTCCTTTATTTATTTCTTAACTTCTCACTTTCTATAGTCTTATCCTATCATATTTGATTTAATGTCAAAGTATTATGGTCATTATTTCATGCTTGTGTCATATCCTAACGCTTTGTGCTTTCCCCTTCCTTAATAAATTACCCCTCATATTTTGCACATGCTTTAACTTTTGTTTAAGATGATTTTTGTGGCCTCATAAGTGTTATGTTCTTCTGGAAAAAAATGTTGTGAGCTTTTGGTTTGGTGTTTTCCTCTTCGCACCCTTGTTAGTATTGTTATGGTTATAGACTAGCAATTGCAAGGTTGTGGCAGTCTCTGGGCAGTAATAAAGTATGTTGTGTAATCAATTTGCGAGGAAGTGACAGTGAGATACATGTAAAAAGTTGAAGATGTTAAGAGCTTAAACAAGTGTTTCTTCTCGCATCCTTGTGCCAATTTTTTAAGACGGATAGTTGGACCCAGGATCCTGTGAGTTGATGTTTGTGAGGACCGTGATGGTTTGTCACATCCTCATGATGGTTAGTGGGGAAAAAATTTCCAGCTGCAAGCTTGTGAGGAAGAATGAAATGTTATGGTGATGCCTTGTCATGGCAGTGCAACTTGTTTTATGGAACCCAGTTTTGGCCCGTGGGGAAGCGAGAATGTTACATGTAGTGTCCTAGTGATTTATTGATGTATTTGGTGGGTTAACACAATGGTATAGTTGCATGAGGTACTAACATATGTTGGAGACATTTGACCTCACCGTTGTGCAAGTTTAAACTATAAAGTGGATGGGTCACGAGGATGCGTCAAAGAAAAGGTAACTCATGATGAGTTAGTCATAGATTTGTAATAATTTTTTAAGATAATTCCTTTGGATTATGGTTGTGTGAGGTGGTGACGCATGTCTAGGGAAATGTTGAAGTGAGTATGTATAATTCAGACCATGTTGAGTATTATGTGGTTGATCCAGTGACCAGTTGCCATGTGTGCTTCCATGTGATCCAAGATTTCTATGTTATACAATTCAAGACATTTTGACTACATTTTGTTGATTGTGGAGTAACATTAGATGAGTTTCATATTAGAAGTGACTTCTGAACAATGTTGTGTTTACTCTTGAAATATGGTTCACATCAAAGAATTGTTACCCCTTGTTGTCATTCCTTTTATGAGATGTGATAACCAAGAATGTTAGCTTGAAAATATTTTACAACTGTGAACTTCAGTATAGAAATTTATTGAATTAGAAATTTGTGGTAGTTTATTAAATAAACCTTTAGCAATATTATTTATAGCTAACCGCGGATGAGATTATGCTCTTTATCTATAGTTGTTTCCTTTTTCTTAGATGGCTTTATTTGTGTTTTTTATGTTGATAGTGAGTATTGTCATGAGTGACATTGTCTATTGCATGAGGTTGAGACTAGGGAAGGCCCTATTACAAGAAGTATATAAGGATCATAGATTGATGTTGCACTTTATGGTTGTAGGGATTTATTAAATTCCAAGGGTGATTGTAGGTATTTCTTAACCTAATGGACCCATTGTCGGTGCTTATTTCCAAATAGTGGAAGTTTGCTAGGGTTTATTAGGATTTTAGCCTATTAAGGATACTATTCTATTTCTCACTCAAGGATGGGATACAGATTGGGGAATGGCTCTAGGACCTAGTGGTGTGGGCTTGTCTAAGCATAGTTCTCCCAGGGAACTCTTCTCATGGTTCTCTTCTAGGAGGGGAGATGGTGAGAATCCTTTATTTTCCATTCCCTTCAGCCAAATTCACCACAATGTAATAGGGGAATGACTCATAGGCATGGCTGGGTTCCAAACTAGAACCCTAGCTTAGATGGATGCACTCTGACCTTGGATGTCTCTTTGTGACCAGCTGCCTAGTTTTATATTAGGACAAAACTCATGACAATTTTTTTACAAAAATGTTTGTTGTAATAGATATGAAACATTTCAATTGATGACAACGCAGATTTTGTCTATTATGAGGGAATTTTTCAGTTACAAGTGGGTGGAAAAAGGCATAGAAGAGAAACAATTTTCAGTTAGATGAAGGATTGCCAAGAAAATCAAATCTTGAAGAAGGGACATGTGGCGAGAGATGAGAATGTTATTTGTTTCTCTTCTTATCTATTAATTATCTTTCTTCTCTTTTCTTTTACTTTCCAAATCTTCTAAATTTTGCAGAAGCAGCCAGAATGGTGTAAAATTGTAAAATCTCAAGAGTCGAGGTTCATAATAAGTAGCCTGGAATTTCTTAAGTGTAATATCTCCTTGTCTTGAAATAGGATTTCATGGTTGAGTTATGTCGTACAATCATCTCTAATTTGAAGTGTTAAATTTCTTTAAGTTGACATAATCAAGGATTATTCATACTCTACAGACACATTTTCTATCGTGTATTCCATTTATTATTGCCTTATGTTCAAGGAGAAGTGTAATTATTTTAATAAATGAAATGAGAATTGTATTTCTTCAAATGGATTATTAAGAATGGTTGTGTGATGTGCATATATTGTTGATATTTTTTTCATTAGGTGATAACATTCTTTTAATATCTTCAAGACATGTTTGAGATATTATAGTGAGGAATGATCTCTATTTGACTCTGTTGCCCTCATTTTGGCATTAGTCAATCTTAAAAATGTTATTTCAGTTTGGTCCAATAAAGTCAAAATAAAAAACCCTTTAACTTTATGTTGAGTAATGGTAGGAGTAATATAGTTTTATTCTCAGTGGTTTATGGTGCTAAATGGATTAATTGTTCAAGTGATGAAATAAAAGTCCCATTCATATCAATCTGAGAATTATCCACATTTACAAGTCTTTATTTAGTAGTTGTGATAGATTCATCGTGTGTGTAGACTTAAAAGTAGGAATACCCTCTTGAGTCTTGTGGAGCTCAAAGTGAAGAAGGCACTTTATTCCTTGTTGAGTTACATTTTCTTATATTCAATCTATGGATAGTGCTAAAACTGTGGTCTAAGTTTCTTAGGATTGAAGGTTACAAGAAAAAATGATAACAGTGTTTATTCCAGCCCCGCAGGAGTCAGGTCATAATAACAATATGTGTTGTCAAGAAGTGGGTTAGCAGTTACGGTTTAACGAAATAATCATTACACTCTCACAGCGGTTTGGATGAATTATTTAGGAGATGGTAAATTGTATTCTAATATGATGAATTGTGATTCCTATTGAGAATTATATGTTAGGTGCATAGGATTTCATGTGGAAAATGGTTAAATTGATTTTGATATGAGGAATTGTAAAATTGGTGTGTGGTGATATAGATGTTTTGAAAGGGTATGAATGATGTTTATTTCATATGTTTGATATACATGATATTTCTTGGACTACTAATATTTGAATTTAGTGTGCAGGAGATTTGACCATGGTAATAAATTGGGGAGCCAAGATTAGACCTAATTTGAATCAATGAAAAACCAAGGTTGCATCTAATAGAGAGACAAAACCTCGTCATAATGTGTTTTAATTTGTAATTGTATATGTTGGAGTGTAAGTTAATTGTACATTTTTATTTATAATTTTTAATTTGTGTAGACACCCAAGTGGATTTGTCATGTGTCTTTGTTTTGTGAATTTGTGCGGTGCCACTTAACACTTGTTTATTTTATATGTGGTAATGACATGTCCACTTGGGGATTGGATGGAAACCAACCTAGGAATGTACCATAGAGAAATCCCCATATGAACCCCTTGGTTAGGGAGCTTAAGGTATGGTGAAATCACTTGAATTTTTTAGGTGAGTTTAAGGTGGTATTTTGAGGGGTTAAAAGGACACCTAAGGTTGAGTTTGTGTCATTTTTAGGAATCCCACTTGGTATACCTATGGGAAAGGGTCATTTTTTACCCTAGGACAACTCATAGTTGACTTGAACACCCTTCCAAAAGTTAAATTTTAAAGATCGACGAAAATCAACTTTTGGAGTATGGTCTTGGATAGGCAACCCTTCCATTAGGATGCAAGTTACTTGTCCACTTTTTGAATAACCTTTTCTAAGACCCATTTTTACAAACCTTGTAAGGGATTTTTGGGAAGACCAAACCAATATGAATCCTACCTTCTTCCAAGAGTTTTGTGGGAAGTGTGTAGAGCCCTTTTTAGGGGAGAACCTCAAAGACTTGGAGTTTGAGCACCAAATCTCTAACTTTAGATACTTCTTGACTTAGTGAATATTTTTTGAAAGGGGAAGGCTTGGAAAAAAGGAAGCTCAACTTGAAACTCTAGCCATGATCTTGGATCTAGGTTGGTGGTTTTTTTTCTCTCTTGTTGCTCATAATTGTAATATGAAATGTTGTAGTATGGTAGTGTAAGCTTGATTGTGTGTGGTGAATTGAATTTTTATGGTGTTGTTCTTATTATGTAGTGTTTTTCTTTGTATTTTTTTGTGAGGTTTTTTTATATGGGATTTCTCAAGACCAACTCGCCCTTGGGAGGGTAGAGTAACCTTGGAGGTGAAGGGATAATTGGATAGATTTTGAGTGTAGAGTCTCTCCTCATGGAGGAGACAGAGAAAACATGAAGTATGGGCTCCATGATTCTATATTTGTGTATGTATTTTCTAGCCATAAGGGGAGTTCTTGGATTGTTTCCATTTGGGGGTCATAAGGGATTTTTTGGTCTTTGTGTGGAAGAGAAAGCATGTAGTTTTTGTCTTTTGGAGGCATTTACATTTTCATTAGTTTTGGGAATTCTCCTCATTAGTGCTTGGTCCACCTTCACCCCATGTTTAGGTTCATTGTGAGACTCATTGTGAAGCCTTGGGATGGATTTCTTTTGTGTATTTTAGTTGTATTGATTTTTCTGGTTTTGCATGTGTGTAACCCGTCTCTCCTTCATTCTCCAAGCTCAGGGGGGTGACCTCTTAGAGTCCTAGGTTGGGAGATGAGCTCCCATGGTAAAGATAAGAATTTTATATGCAGGTTTGCTTGGAGCTTGAATTTGAAGCCAAAGCCAAGTAAAATCTTCCTTTGGGATTTGATATAAATTGTAAAAATATGTGATTTTGTGTCAAACAAAAGGGCCTGGAAATTCTTTGTAACTCCCTCTTGTGATCATAAGTGTAAATGTGGTATTCATGTAAAGGAAGAAATTTAAAAATTTATTTCATTTCATGCATTTGAATGATAAATGAAGAATTTTTCTCTCCAAATACTTGTTTAGGTTAAATCTCATAATGTTATTTGATGTTAAAATGTAAGTTTAAGAGTTTTGTTTTAAACAAGAAACATATAAAAAAAAATGAAGAGCTGATTTTATAACAACAAGTATTAGTCTTTTTTATGTAGCTAGTTTCTTAGATAGAAGAGATATTCTAGGACATTTTTATGAACCTAGTTTTTGATTAATTAAATCCATGTTGATCCATAAGGAAATAAATGCATTTTAAATTTTGTTATTTGAACATTAGTAGAAATAGATCAAGAAAATTATATAAATTATGTCATTTTAAGAGTATATACATTCAAGGCATGTAGTATTTTACATTGAAAATATACAAGTATATTAGGAAATAAATCTGAACTACATTATAAAATAAATGTTTAGAAAAAGTGAACACACACACACACACACATATACATGTGAGTGAGTATCCAAGTTGGTGTAAAGGTGAGTCATGAGGTGTAGTGTTAGGTTAATGATCTCGGTGCTACACATCAACTCCGGTTTGAGTCTCATCAAGGTCACCACAAACCCTTTAAAGGGTGTGTGAGTAGCCAAGTTGGTGTGAAGGCAAGTCATGAGGAATAGTGTTAGGATAATGATCTTGGTGCTACGCATCAACTCTAATTTGAGTCTCATCAAGGTCACCATAAACCCTTTAAAAGGGTGCGTGAGTAGTCGAGTTGGTGTGAAGGCGAGTTGTGAGGCGTAGTGTTAGGCTAATGATCCTAGTGTTATGCATCAAATCTGGTTCGAGTCTCATCAAGACCACCAAAAACCCTTTTAAGGTGAGTCATGAGGTGTAGTATTACGCTAATGATCCTGGTGCTATGCATCAACTCTGGTTTGAGTCTCGTCAAGGTCACCACAAACCCTTTTAAGGCGATTCGTGAGGTGTAGTGTTAGGCTAATGATCCTGGTACTACGCATCAACTTTGGTTCGAGTCTCATCAATGTCAACACAAACCCTTTTAAGGGTGTGTGAGTAGCTGAGTTGGTGTGAAGGTGATTCATAAGGTGTAGTGTTAGGATAATGATCCTAGTGCTATGTATCAACTTTGGTTCAAGTCTCATAAATTTCAACACAAACCTTTTTAAAGGGCACGTGAGTACCCAAGTTGGTGTGAAGGAAAGTCATGAAGTGTAGTGTTAGGCTAATAATCCTGGTGCTACGCATCAACTCTGGTTTGAGTCTCATCAAGGTCACCACAAACCCTTTGAAGGGTGTGTGAGTAGCCGAGTTGGTGTGAAGGCAATTCATGAGGTGTAGTGCTAGGCTAATAATCTTGGTGCAACTCGTCAACTCTAGTTCGAGTCTCACCAAGGTTGCCACACAACCCTTTTCAAGGGCACATGAGTAGCCAAGGTTGTGTGAAGGCTATTCATGAGGCGTAGTGTTAGGATAATGATCATGGTGTTATGCATCAACTCTGGTTTGAGTCTCATGAAGGTCACCACAAACCCTTTTAAAGGGTGCATGAGTACCCAATTTGGTTTGAAGGTGAGTCATGAGGCATAGTGTTAGGCTAATGATTTTGGTGTTATGCATCAACTCTGGTTTGAGTCTCATCAAGGTCACAAAAACCCTTTTAAAGGCACATGAGTAGCCGATTTGGTGTAAAGGTGAGTTGTAAGGCATAGTGTTAGTCTAATGAACCCGGTACTACACATCAACTCCAATTTGAGTCTCTTCAAGGTCACCACAGACCCTTTAAAGGGTGCGTGAGTAGCTGAATTGGTGTGAAGGGGAGTCATTAGGCATAGTGTTAGACCAATGATCCTAGTGCTATGCATCAACTCTGGTTAGAGTCTTATGAAGGTCACCACAAACCATTTTAAGGGTGGGTGAGTAGCCGAGTTGGTGTGAAGGTAAGTCATGAGGTGTAGTATTAGGCTAATGATCCCAGTGCTATGCATCAACTCTAGTTTGAGCCTCATCAAGGTCACCACAAACCCTTTAAAGGGCACGTCAGTAGCTGAGTTGGTGTGAAGGAGATTTGTGAGGCGTAGTGTTAGGATAATGATCTCTGTTCTACACATCAACTCTGGTTTGAGTCTCATCAAGGTCACCACAAACTCTTTTAAGGGCATGTGAGTAGACGAGTTAGTGTGAAGGCAAGTTGTGAGGCATAGTGTATGGCTAATGATCCTAGTGCTATGCATCAAATCCAATTCAAGTGTCATCAAGGTCACCATAAACCCTTTTAAAGGTGTGTGAGTAGTTGAGGTTGTGTGAAGGCAAGTCGTGAGGCATAGTTTTAGGCTAATGATCTTTGTATTATGCATCAACTCTAGTTTGAATCTCATCAAGGTCGCCACAAACCCTTTTAAGGACATGTGAGTAGCCGAGTTGGTGTGAATGTGATTCATGAGGTGTAGTGTTGGGATAATGATCCTAGTGCTACGTATCAACTAGGGTTTGAGTCTCATCAAGGTCACCACAAACCCTTTTAAGGGCGCATGAGAAGTAGAGTTGGTGTGAAGGTGAGTCGTGATGCATAGTGTTAGGTTAATGGTCTCAGTATTATGCATCAACTCTGGTTTGAGTCTCATCAAGGTCACCACAAACCCTTTTAAGGGAGTGTGAGTGGCCGAGTTGGTGTGAAGGCAAGTCATGAGGCGTAGTGTTAGGCTAATGATCCTGGTGCTACACATCAACTCCGGTTCAAGTCTCATCAAGGTCACCATAAACCCTTTAAAGGGTGCGTGACTAGCCAATTTAGTGTGAAAGCGAGTTGTGAGGCATAGTGTTAGTATAATGATCTCAGTGCTACGCATCAACTCTGGTTCGAGTCTCATCAAGGTCACCACAAACCATTTTCAAGGGGGTGTGAGTAGCTGAGTTGGTGTGAAGGTGAGTCATGAGGCGTAGTGCTAGGCTAATGATCTCGATGCTACACATCAACTCTAGTTCAAGTCTTAGCAATTTCACCACAAACCCTTTTAGAGCATGAGCTCATAGCGCAACGATGATTGTGAGCCCTTGTTGATAGGGGAGATCAAGGGTTCAAATTGCATGATGACCCAACATTCACTTTGGAGG
Organism: Thuja plicata; assembly: GCA_018584345.1. Lineage (NCBI taxonomy): Eukaryota > Viridiplantae > Streptophyta > Pinopsida > Cupressales > Cupressaceae > Thuja > Thuja plicata. The sequence continues at coordinate 7,684,174 of MU227026.1, forward strand.
TCTTCTAGAGATATCACATGCCTTAACCAGAGGATACGGGTGTGTCACATGAACGAATAGCTGAGCAGGAACCCGTAGTGTTGAGGGTGGAGAAACAGGCATGGTATAATGAAGCATGAGAGGCATAAGTAGGTCGTTGCATGAGTCATAAGGTGTTGAGCATGGGAGGTATAATGTGGTCATCATGGGATTCATGAGGATTATAGAGCAGTAGAGAGATAAGGAGGTGGATTCAAGGGATACATAAGGTGGATGTTGATGCTTGGAGATATGAGGGTGGACATTAATATAGGTGGTCTTCATACAGGGGAGATATAAGAAAGAAAGTGATGCTACCGTTGGAGGGATAAGGATTGTAATAGGATGGCAAGAATGCCAGTCGATTCTGAGGATTAGGTCCCTCAAAAATGTTGCCTCACTGGTTCATGGCTCAAGTCAAAAGGGATTATTGATCAAAAATTTTATATATATATATATATAAAGAAAACATGTAAAAAAATTCTTAAGAGAAAGAGCTACGCTTTGTTTTGTTTTTTTTATTTAATATTATTTCTAGAAAAAAAATGAAAGGTAATGTGTTTTTATGGGGGCTCAGACTTGTCATATCCCTACCCCTCAAAA
>MU227026.1:7685193-7703641 GCA_018584345.1 Thuja plicata
ATATATATATATATGTATAAATATATATATAACCCGTCTTTGAAGCCTTCATTGAAATTGCACACAGAATTCACAAAATGAATAAACAAAAAAATAGATAGATTAGGGTTTTTGTGGCAAGGGAGAGAGAAGGATATGGAAGGTAATTAGGGATTTTTTTGTGACTTTACTTCATCCCTAACCCTAAATTTGAATTAGGGTTAGGGTAAGGTGATTGAGGTGATTTTGAAGAATATTTTTTTTTTTTTAAAAAGACTTCAATTTAACTTTCCGCATGTGAGCTTTTAAAGAGTCATATATTATTCTTTGAGTGTATTTGAAAATCCAAGTTTAGTGGGGAAGACTTTTGTGGGGATTTAATTCCACCACATTCCCTATTTTAAAATGGCCTTGAGAATATAAGACAACTTTTTAAATGGTCTTTTAATGTCAGACATAGATAAAATTTAAATGAATATAATATTATTCAAATAATAAGGCTTATAGTATTTACTTTTGTTGTTTAATTAAATGGAAGATATAGATTATTTAATAATATTAAGTTATTTCCAATTAGCTTATAAACAAAAAGTTAATGAAGTGTCATGGGTTTGTAAATACATTATTCACAACATTATCTAATAGATAAAAATGATTATAGAGGAAATGAAGTTATGACTATAATTATAATGAATAGACTAATTGGTCGTTAAATTTTAACATGGAATAAAACCTATGGGGTCAGTTAATTTTAAATAGATAAGATAAGATTATTTATTATCGTTGAATACTATTAAATGGGATTTTTAGGTTAATTTAGTCAGAGATAATTAAATACATCATAATTAATTACTCTTATTAATGTGATGCTTAACCTTAGTATTAGGGGGACTTAATTAAAGTATTTGGTTAAAATAGGATGTACCCCATTAACAAATTGATTAAGTAACAATAATGAACTAATTAGAAAATTTAGCCTTAATTATTGTGGACACTTAGTTGAAACTATTTCAAGTAACCATGTCAAGGGATGTTGACATAGGTCATGATCCCCCTCAGCTCCAATCGGTTACTATTCGATTTCCGTTAGGGAATTAATTAATTTGAATAAAGATGTAACTTTGTAGAGAAATGGAGAACATTTAGCCAACACTTGGACCCTCTTAAACTGCTACCATGGTAAATTAATATGTTTCAAAAAAAATTGTAAGCATGTTTTTTGGTTAAAATTTTGGGCAGGACAATAGAAATGTCACTTTTATCCTGTTGAAATCGAGCATTTTTGGTGTTGTTAACATTTTTCTTTATAAAAGTGTGACACGGGTTTGTACTTTTACCCAAATAACTAAATGAGTAAATATTTACCAATTATTCATCTCCTATCATAAATGTATTTATGGCTTAGACAAATTGATAAAGGAGAATGAGAAGAAGCTATCTGAATTTTGTACATCATTTGATCCTTGATAATTTCAGTTTCCAACTGTGAAGGACAAGTAATTTATCTAATGGATAAGATCAAAAGCTTGGTTACGGAGAATGAGAGGATGATTGGGAGGATTTGTGAACTCAGAATCTTGATAGATCCTAAGATTAACATTCTATTTTGTGGACTAGAAAAGGAAGAGGCAATAAATAATTTCTCTTGATTCACCTAACTTACAATTAGCTAAAAATCTTTCCTATGTTATATGTGGTTAGACTCAAATCATTGAGAACTTGAAGAAGATTTGGGATAAAAAAAATTAGTGCCTTGAGGAATACTTTTTCTGATGCTTTAAAATTTTGTAAGAATTGTATACATGCGACAAATATAGGAATTTTGGGTAGAGGTTTTGGTTGTGGACCCCTGCCTTTGCCATTGATGTCAAAGGGGGAGAGATATGTAGTGAAAAAAATTCATTCATCTCAAGGGGGTCAAGGGGGTCAAGGGGGAGCATGTGAGATTTTGTTTTTGGAGTAGTTAGTATGTTTGGGATTTTTACACTTAGTCATTTTTCACTAAGTGTTGCCATCAATGTCAAAGGGGGAGATTATTGGAGAGAAAAACTACTCTTGAGATCTTAGATGTTGTCATTGATGGAAACTATATGGATTCCACATATTCGCTACACTTATTTTGATCAAAATGATGTATTGAAATCAGAATTGGCTAAGTATGGCAGAAATAGGGCAGTTGACAGTTTATAGGAAATAGTTCAGTATGGACACACAATTTTGGATTTTGAGGTGCGAACCTAGGGGAAGCATCATAAAGGTATAATATATTATGTTCCAGCTTTACAACACTTAATTTTGATGTTGGATAGAGTTATGAGGTTTTTTTATTAGTTTTCTGATAAACAGTGAAGAATAGAGGCAAATGTTAGCAAATCATTATGTTATTCTATCTGATTGATTTTATGTGGTTATTTTTGGTCCACATTACATTTTTATTTTGGATTTGGCTCACATTTCTACACATTACAATATTTTTGTAAATACTCTTATGGTTGACTCAATTGATGATCTAAGTGTTGAAGCAGATATATAAGATCGACTTGGTTGATCATTTTGGTATGCATAATATTCATAGATGTACAATGTATGATGATTTAAGGTCTGAGTGATTGTAGAGAAGATATTTGTTATGAAAGTGTGTTGACTCGATATATCGTACTTGTAATATATAAAATGTAAGAGATATAACATGTGTAATGTTGGAAATACAATATGGGAAAGAAAGATTCTGAGGAGGGGGTGAATCAGATCTTCAACTTTTATCTCTTAAAACAAACTGATCCACAATCATCCATAAATATAATTGAGCTATCATCTAGTAGCATTCATGACAGTAAATAAATAACACAATACTCAAAATTTGGTAACCCAGAAACCCAATAAGGTAAAACTGGGGTGGGGATGACACCCACAAAAATCTTCACTACTGTAGCAATAAAGTGTGCCTGTTAGGGCTATAAAGTTTTGATCACAATATGTAATCTACCTGGTTAAAGGTATGCCAGGTTAAGAGCTACATATCATTACAATCTACCTTGTAAAAGGATTTAAACTTACAACAAAGTAAGCACTCGGCTAAGAGGTTTAGAAAGGTCTGTTACAACCACTCTATTAAGAGATTTCACCTGATACACCTGTTAGAATGTCTCAAGATCTAATCCTTCGATATGCACTCTGATGTTGATAACTGATCTCCTCTTTTCAATACCTTCTCTAATCTAATAATCTGATATATCTTTACTTTGCTGCTCACTACACTTTCACTCTGCTAGATCTATGCTTCTTTACTCAAAACAACCCTTTGCACATCTCTCATGTATGCATACACCTTCTTTGTCTCTCTCATTTCTAAATTAGGTTAAGAAGCAATCTTAATATACTTTACGGATCTGGCAATTAGATCTAGATCAACGATCAGGATCAAATGCTTATGCCGCTTAGGCAATCCAATTTTCTAATTGGCTACATGCCACGTAGTGGGATCAAATAATTAAATGTGTAATTATCCCATTGAAAACATTAAATTCTTAGATAAGTCAACCCAAAATAGTTTACCTCAAAATTAGTGTCAATCCTGACATACATAACAAAACTATCTTTCTCAGCACAAAAAGACTCTAGCGCTTGGCATGGACTAAACTTGGTAATCATTTGACTCAGAAAATATTAACTACTTGGCAATGATTGTGCTGAATAGCTTGGCCTATACTGGATAGCTCAACTGCAGTGATGACCAACTAAACTGCCTAGATGAATGACTAAGTGTGGGACACTAATGATCAACAAAATTTAGAGATCAACAATCTCCCCCTTTGATATTAGTGGAAAAAACACTTATCATTTATGTTACATCCACAAAATTTTCCTAAGTACACAATGTACTCCCCCTTAGATTATACTTCATACTTCATACATTATCTATATAATATACATGCCTTCAGCAAAAAATATTTATACCTGTTTTGGCACATCTTTTTCTATTTCCTTTCCTTTGCCTGTTTCTTGTTTTGTTTCCCCCTTGTTTTTGTCACTAATAGCTGTGGGGGTTAAGTTATATTTGTCCAAAAATAGTTTATGAAGCTGTAAAATCAATGCAAAAGATGTATCCCAACTATCCTTAACAAACTTCATAACCTGCAACTTAACTTCTAGCTTGGCAGCTAGACTTACCAAACTAACTGCAGTAGAGAGATGAGTATCTCTCTTGACCAATTCTCTTGCAGTTGTGAGTTCCTTCTGAATAACCTCTAGATGAGGTATTAAATTGGCCTAAATTGTTATTAATTTGGCCCTGATTTGACCATCTTCAGCCATAAGCTCGACTAATCTCCTCTTTCCATGAGTCAATCTATCAAAATGTATGGTGCTAGAAATAGCATCCATGATCAATGAACTTGCTGTTGACTTCATATCTAAATGCAACTTCTCAATAAGTTGTTGATTCTCCTTTGTAAAGAATGTATCATCACATAATATTTTGTATAATGAAAAAACATAATTTGCAACTTCCTCAAGAATCTCAACAAGAGAAGAAATTTCAACCTATTTGGTGGCAATCTCTCTAGATATCTTCTCTAAGACTTTGTTCTCAAATATTCTCTCAGACCATTGCATCAATTTTTCATTTGCCTCAATATTTTCATCAATAAATTTTTGCACAATATGAACTAACTGTTCCAGTATTGGTGCTTGCTGATATTCATCTTCCATCTCAAAAGCTTGAACAAAAATATTCTTTATGTCATGCAGAACTTGCTTCTGCTTTTTTCCCCTCTTCATTTCCTCTTGTCTCTTTTTCCTCTTCAATAGGTCTTGAAGAGTCTGAATCTTCTCATATGTCAAACTCTTAGGATCCCATTTAGGAATCATAATGACTTCATCCAATGTGACATTTAAGTTGGGTGACTTTTTCTTGTTTAACTTCCTCATTTTAAGCTCTAGTGAGTTGATACTCGGCTCAGGTTCTATGATATCTTTTCCTTTGTTAGTATCAATTTTAATTGATTCCTTCATCTGAGTTAATATTTCCTATGGATCAGGTATACTTTCTATTTTGGGTCTAGTGGGAGTACATGTTGCAGAGTGTGGTAGATCCACCAACACTTGTATAGCCTCTTGTTCTATAGGCTTATTTGCAATTTCCTCCATCTTATCTCCACTCTCTAAAAATATTTGTACAACCTCTAAAATAGGTGGATTAGTATTGATTGCCTCCTTTTCTCCTTCTATTTCTACCTCAACCTCAGTTGTACGAATAGGTGATTGGATACCTATGTCTGTCGGCTCATTATGATCCTCAACATCCACATTATTGTCCTCTCCAAGTGTAGTGTCAATGGGACTATCCATTTTCAAATCTATAATTTTCACATCGCCTATTTCCTTTTGGGGTTGTGTCTTAGTTTTTGCTTGATCAGTAGCATTTTGGTCTTCCATTTCCTTTGGCTCTAAGGTGCCTTCACCTTTCTCATCTACCTTCTTAGTAATTAACCCAAAGTTTTCCTTCCATATTCTAGTGCTCTATTGAACTACACCTTCAACATCATTCTTCAAAATTGCATAGGCTCTTTGTTTAGGAATAAACATCCTCTGATATTGTTCTATGAATTTAGCTATTTGTTTCTTGGTTAGATCAGGAATGACCTTAGCTAGTGTTCCTTCCCTTATATGTCTTTCAATCATTAAAGCATACTGCCATTTTTGTGATAGAATATCATAAAGTTCTATAGGAATAATATTTCCTATCTCTACAGGTGTCATCTTGTATGTACACATCATATCTAGTAATTCTTCATGAACCTTATGCTTGTTAACTATGCTTTGTTTCTCATACTTGATAAAATTAAATCCTATTGAACCAACATTACTTCTTAAGTTCTTACATACCTCATCAATATTGTTCATTGGTTTATGTGATGTTGTAGGTATGTTTCTAGGTTCATCAGTATCTAGCTTCTCCTCATCGTCTTTATCACTCAGGATTATTTTTCTCCTCGGTCTGTTGACAAGCTTGCTCGATAGTGCCTTAGTTCCAACTTGTTTTCTCTATCCTAAACTTCTCTCACCAGCACTCTTCTTTGTATATATATTTGTTGACTCGGCTTGTGCAGAAATAGTTGATGCTCTTGTCCTAGTATGGTTAGCTACATGAGGAGTAGCCTTAGATTTGCTTGACTTGGTTTAGTTTCCTTAGCAATTACTGGCTTCTTCCCTTTACCTTTCACAATGACCTCCTCTTCAGGTTCACTCTCCTCTTCTTCACTAGACATATCTTATCCATGTCCTATTGATAATCCCAAAGGTGCATCCTTAACCTCCTCATCACTCTCAATTCCTACCATTTTCTTTAGATTTTTTGACAATATTTTTCCTTTTTCTCTCCATAGTGCCAGCCTTCAAATCCATAGAGATTTTGGATTTGGCTTCTTCATAGTTTCCAAAATGTTTTACTACACTATCAATCTCTTCTGCCAATAGAGTTGTTATTGTTGCTATTGTCTCATCAACATTCACTTCATAAGGTAATGGCCTTAGTCATGATACCCTTGGCACTACTTCCTACACATAGGTGTAATCTGTGTCTACAAGGAAACATACATCCTTATAATGTTTTTCAACTAGTGATCTGGGAATTCTACTCCTTAATCTCATCTTTTTCTTAAATTCAAAAAAATATGTTCCCATCACATTGTCAAAGTTATCACCTAATTGTTGAATAAATTCATTGATTTGTTGTGCAATAGGTCTATCTATTTTCCACACAATGTTTCCAAACATAGGAAATGTATTCTATATGTAGAAGAATATGCAAATGAGCAGAGATGCAAACTTACATATTTAGTTCTTTGCCTTTCTGATTGAAGCAAGGTTCTCAGCTAGTTGCATTAGTTGAAGCTCGAAAAGGTCATAGGTATGATCCTTCTTCACAATCTTCCAAGCCTGGTTGACTATAATGCATGGAATATTGTCCATTCGGCTTGACTGATAAAACTTATGAGCTATAACCCTAACAGAAAAATCAAGCTCCAAATCTGTGATAGTAGAGATTGTCATCCCTCTTTTGTTCCAAATGGCTCATGTGAATTATTTGACTAACAACAATTTTGATCCATTCCATTCTGAATTCCCTCAAAAATTCTAGGGCATGATTTAACCCTCTCTTGGCTAAATGTTTGTGTTCATCTTTTAGGGTTCTGTCTATGCACAATTTACTATAAGATTCTCTTAGCTTGTAATCTCCAAATTCACTTATCTTGCACATATAGCATGACCTAATATCATGAACTTACTAATGATCTTGCTTTATGAGTACCTTAGGTGGAATTGATGATAGGGCTCCAGTTAGATCACCCTAGATGGAACTATTAGGAACTACTCAGAAATTAGGAGGCACACAGGTGTTGCTCCTTACCAATTGAACGTTTAGCAACTCCTTCTCCATACTCTTAATTGTTGTGGAAGAACTAGCGGCCATGATTCCAAATGAAATAAGGTTTCAGAAGATGATGAACAAAATACCTCAGAAGATGTCAAAATTCACACTTTTACTTAGGGTAGCCAATGGCACATTGTAAAAGTCTTCAAAGTTTTCCAATTGCTCCAACACTCTATGAAATTCTCAATCGCAAGGTGAAAAATAAGTAATGAATGGCTCTTTCCTTTATAGGCTCCAAAGGTTAAAAGTTAGGTTTGCAATAAAAAAAATTTCCATTGAGTGAGTGTCAAACAATTTTCCTTAGCTGACTCAAAAAACTCATCTATCTCTTGGTTGCAACCCATACTAGCTCAGTACATACTAAGGAGCTCGGTCTCAATGTACAATAATACTATTTCTCGGCACCTGTAGTGCATGTTTCAAAATTATGTCCTCATGCATCTCAACATATGCAAATATGGACTTTTCCACTTTATATGTTAGGAACTGATAATAGATATGAGATATAAACATAGTTCCTTACATACCTTCCTTTGCTTAATTAGTGATGGTGTGATCACCTGATCTATTGGATTGGGTGACCTCAGCTTCAGTAGCTTCACTTTTGCTTGGTTCTTTTTTTCTTACCCATGTTTGATTCATCCATGCTCTAATTTCCTCAACAGTAGGATTAGGTACCCTTGTCTTGCAATCCTTCCTAGTATGACTGATTTTCAGGCAGTTATAGCAAACTAGGCTTCCATTCATCCAACTCTTAGATTATCCTCTGAAATGTGTCTTTATGCAATTTTCTGAAACATGTCCATACTCACCACAGTAATGACAACTATGCCATGTGTTGTAATCCCAATTGTAAGTGTTACCTTTCCTTGTTCTTTTTCTTGTGTCTTTGATGTCCATTGTTGTTTAGCATTAGATCTGCAATCTTGTGCTTTATGTACAAATTTTTGACAGTTGTAACAATACCCATTGAATCTAGGTGTGGGAGGTGCATTATTTTCCTTTGCCCAACATTCATGTGTTTGATGTCCAAACTTCTTATAGTTAAAGTAATAACCATTGAACTTAGGTTTAGGATTGAACTTACCATTCGTACTTCGGCAGATGTTTGCAATGTGTCCTGATTTTCCACAATGGTAGCATACATGCTTGTTGTTCTTTGAATTTTCACTCCTCCTTTCACCAGTCTTAGATGATTCTCCTTTCTTAGAATGTGTCATTTGTTCAGTGTGCCCTAATCCAAAAGTGTCCTTAGATCTCCTTGATGCTTCCATCAAGTTTTCAAAATGGGTTAAATCTTCATTGGGTCTATTCAATCTTTCATTAAGTTCTTTCTCATATCTCAATTCATCTTTCAATTGACTATTCTTAGATCTCAGATTTTTCATTTCCATGTCTTTCCTACTGATCTCCTGATTTTCAAGTAGCATTTGATCCACCATGTCAACCTAATTATTTTTCATCATTTGTACTTCATGTGTCCTTTCATCAAGTCTTATAGTCATCATTATTTTTTCTTCTTCAACCATAGCTTTGTCATCTTCAGCTTTCTTATTTTTTTCCACTACTTCACATAGTCTTACTATTTGTGCTTCTTGTCCTCTCTTCAAGTTTCTGACTTCTTAACACAATGTATTATTCCTTTCCAGTAGATCTGAGTTTTCTACATTTCTCTCAGTAGAGTTTCCATTCTAAAATATATTTGCAGTGTCTTCTTCCTGATAATGAGTTTCATTCATTTTTTTGGCCAAATCTTTCCTAGATATCAAGGATTTCCTCAATTCCTGTCTTGCTGTCTCAAGTTGATGTAATGCTAGGTGAATTTCAATATTTTGATTCTCAATGAATTTTCCCAATTTGTAAATCTCCATCTCCAGATTTGTACTCTCAACATGATTAAAAGTAGGAGAACTAAGCTCTGATACCAATTGTTGGAAATACAATATGGAAAAGCAAGATGTTCAGAGGGGGGTGAATAAGATCTTCAAATTTTATCTCTTAAAACAAACTGATCCACAATCATACATAAATGTAATTGATCTATCATCTAGTAGCATTCATGACAGTAAATAAATAACACAATACTCATAATTTGGTAACCTAGAAATCCAATAAGGTAAAACTGGGGTGGCAATGACACCCACAAAAATCTTCACTACTACAGTAATAAAGTGTGCCTGTTAGGGCTACACAGTTTTGATCAAAATATGTAATCTACCTGGTTAAAGGTCTGCTTAGTTAAGAGCTACAAATCATTACAATCTACCTTGTAAAAGTTTTTAAACTTACAACAAAGTAAGCACTCGACTAAGAGGTTTAGAAAGGTCTGTTAGAACCACTCTATTAAGAGATTTCACTTGATACACCTGTTAGAATGTCTCAAGATCTGATCCTTTGATATGCACTATGATGCTGATAATGGATCTCCTCTTTTCAATACCTTCTCTGATCTAATAATCTGATATATCTTTACTCTGCTGCTCACTGCACTTTCACTCTGCTATATCTATGCTTCTTCACTCAAAACAACCCTTAGCACATCTCTCATGTATGCATACACCTTCTCTATCTCTCTCACTTCTAAATTAGGTTAAGAAGAAATCTTAATATACTTTACAGATCTAGAAATTAGATCTAGATCAACGATCAAGATCAAATGCTTATGTCTCTTAGGCAATCCAATTTTCTAATTGGCTACATGCCACGTAGTGGGATGAAATAATTAAATTTGTAATTATCCCGTTGAAAACATTGAATGCTTAGATAAGTCAGCCCAAAATACTTTACCTCAAAATTAGTGTCAATCCTAACATACATAAAAAAATTGTCTTGCTCGACACAAAAAGACTCTGGTGCTTGGCATGGACTAAACTTGGCAATCATGTGACTCAAAAACTATTAACTACTCGGCAATGACTATTCTAGATAGCTTGGCCTATACTAGATAGCTCGGCCGCAGTGATGACCGGCTAAACTACCTAGATAAATGACTAAGTGTGGGACACTAATGATCAACAAAACTTAGAGATCAACATGTAATGTGTAGGGAAGATAAGATGTTCCTTTAACCTCAAATACACAAAGGAAGGATCCAAATTTATTAACCCCAAAGGAAGGATGAATGCACAAATGAATCAATCGATTGGAAATGAGAATAAAGAGGAAGACCTTAAATTCCATTTTATAGAAGAGAATATGTGATAGATTTAGAAATATTGAAGACTTTAATTGAAATGAATTGAAGAAAAGTAGTAACCTAAAAATGCTACAGATCTGAAGAATGCTACTTTTGGATTCCTATAGTGAGTTTCTAGAAAATCTGCAATGGATATGGAATAGAAATGTAGAGATGAACAAAACCCAAAAATCTTTTTCCGATCTGGCTTAGTTCCAATTTTGACCCAAAAGTCAATGTCACCTTTGACCCAGAATTTTTGATTCTGACCCTAAACAAAATGTCAATGTTGAACCATAAATGAATGTTGATTCTGACCTAGAATTTTTTATTCCAACCTGCACAGTCTGATAGAAAGTCTTTTTCCAGATCCCAATAGTTTGTCGAAAAGGGTATCCAAATCTGCACTCCAATTCACTGTTCCAAACCTGTCCCTACAAGAAAAATGGTTTGTTTTTTGGAGGGAAGGGTTTTCCTTAGTCAAACCCTGATTTAGGAATTAACCTTGAAATCAATAATTGAAATAGAGAGTGCTAGCAAGTAGTAGAAGTAGATCTATAATTGAAGCTATGATAATCGATATGCAATTGTATATCGAATGTAAAAAAGTATGTAAATATGAAAGCTTGGAATCAATATTACCATAAACCTCTATGATTGTATGCTTTGAATCCATCTTGAAGGAAGAATGAATGAGTCTTGAGGATGTACAAAGGATCTTGAAGGAAGATCACACCACCATGATGGATAGATCTAGGGTTTGAATGATGAATCTTGAATGCTTGTGTAGACACCTAAAAATGGTTTGAGCCTACTAGTCTACGTGTTTTAACATTTTTAGAATTACAATTGAAACATTGTTTTGCGACCTAATTATTCCTCTATGTTGCGCATATGATATTTATTATATGACAACATTGTGTCTTTCATCGATGATTGGATATTGTAAAATTGTTCAATTATTTACTAATATTTCTACTCTCTTTATCAAATTGATCATTTTTCTAATCAATTCCGATCAACCCTAAACCAATCTTATTTGATCCTAAACCAATCCTATTCAATCCTAAACCATTCCAAATCATCCTAAATCAGTTCAACCCTCTTCTATTCTATTCCTAATCATTTTTAGAATTGTTTGGACTCGTTCCAACCATTCTGGGGCATTGTTCAAGATCGTCGATGCCTAATTAACCCAATTCTCAAATCGATCAAACCCCTTTCTAAATTCAATCAATCTTTTCATAATTCTAGAAGCATTATCCAAGTTCATCGATGCTTCATATCCCTTTCATCAACTATTTGATAACATTGTCAAAGTTCATCGATGTTATCGTTATCAATCTATCATTATCAATTCAATAGTGTTGACAAAGACCGTCAATACTATTTATGATCATTATTATTTCGGGAAAATTGTCCAATTTCATTGATGTTTCCCCATTTCTATTTCAATCCTATGGAACCATCAAAGTTCATTGATTATATTCAATCATTTTCAAACATCATTATCGTGAGCACATTGTCAAAGCTCATTGATGCCTCGTGATTTCCTAAACTATTCCAGAATCCTCAGAATTGATCCTAATTCTTATGAATATTATCAAAATCAATTCAATTCAACAATAATACCTTCACTTTGATCGATAATTCACTAATTTATCCTCTTGGGATGAATAACCTATAGTTTATCCCTATGTCTTAATTGAATAAATAAATTGACTTTATTTATTCCCTTTTTCCTAAGTCTTAACAATTAATTAATTAATTGACTAATTCTAATTTATGGGATTTTATAATTTTATAAATACTAATTTTGATTTGTGAGGAATATTAATTTATTAATTGATTAAATCCTCCTAATCTCACCTAATTTTCATATCCCTTAATTGAGGGTCTGCATCCCTATTAAGGTGATTCGTGATATCTCCCATATCTCTTCAATATTTCTTCATTCAATTTCCCCCTAATCATGATTCCAAAATCCTACCTTCTTTTCCCTCCATTGTGCACTTGATTTATGCACTATTATTCACCTAATTGCTTCTCATTTTATATAAATTGAGATGTTTTCCTCTCTTTCAAGTTTGAACCACTATCTCCTAGTATTCTCATTATCAACTTGTGCTTTCAATATTCTTTGGGCAATTGTGCTATTGTCAAAGAGAAACATAATCCACCTTTATGGAGAGGAAAGGAGGACATTTGAGCATCATTTGAAGGGATTTCTTATGTTTTTATTACATATTGTTTGTGAACTCCTATTTCAATAGCTCTAATGTTAGATTAGATAGGTTAGCATATTGTTTAGGGTTTGTGGTTACCTATATATTCTTATTATGCCTTTTTATGGTCTTAAATTTGGTGAACCCGACGTAAAAAATGCCTAACTAATTAATTTTTTTTGTTTTTGTGCATTTTGCAGGTTCTGAAAGAGTTCTGCGCAGGTGGTTACAGGTTCTATGTAGGTGGTCATAGGTTCTGCATATGTGGTCATAGGTTTTGCGTAGGTGGTCACATGTTCTACGTAGGTGGTCACTAATTATGCACAGGTGGTTAAGTCTTGTGCTATTGGTTGCAATTTATGCACAGTTGGGACCCAAACCTACGTAGTTGGCACCTAGATCTACGTAGTTGGCTTCTTAGTTGCACAATCTATTAAATAGGATCCATGTTTAGGGTTTAGGATCAATATCTACAAGTTTAGGAAGCACTTCTACATTTCATGCTTCTTTTCTGGTTTTCATCTGCTATAAGGCTAAAATGGATCCTAAACAATTAAAATTAACCATAACTTTGTTAATGAACCTCACATTTCAATTTTCAAGCCTAAAATGAACTCTCACATCTGATTTGGGCTCTTAAAATGAACTTCACCAAGTTTAGGGTTACATACAATTAAGGTTTTTCCAATTTCAATCAAAGTCACAATCTAGCCTAACTAGGGGTTAAAATGGAATAAATTATGCAAAATAAAGTGTCTTAAGTTGATAAGGAACTTAAAATTAACATGCACACCTAATTTGGGAAGATTAAATGAACTTTTGAACTAGTTTAGGATCAAATGCAGATTTCTTCTTTAAGGTGTTCCAAAACTGGTTCAATGCACACAAGGCTAATTAGGGTTTCAAATTGATTTCAATATAATCAAATAAATCATAAATGGCATAAGGAATGAACCCTAGTTGTTTTTCTGATAGTCTTACATGCTTAGATGTGGAAATGACCTCTAATTTTGTAAGTTTTCACTACTTTTTAAGCTTTTGATCAGTTATTGTGCACTTGGTTGCAGGTTCTGTGCAGATGGTCAGAAGTTGTGTAGTTGGTAGCCTATTTTTGTGCAGGTGGTACCCTGGTTCTAAACAAGTAGTACCCTGCTTCTGTGCAAGTGGTATCCTGTTCCTGCGTAGGTGGTAAAATGAATGTTTTTCATGTAAGTTTCTGATTTTCTCCATTCCTAAATCTGTTTCTGCACTTAGTATACTATATTTTCATGTTACTGATGATTTGTGCAGAATTTTGGCAATCATGGGATGAAGAATAAATCATAAAAACTACTAAAAATTTGATGCAGGACATTTTTAGAAGACCTTATGTGTTTTATGAAACTTTCATGTGTGCTTTTAGTAGTTAGAAAACACTTCAGCTTGGTGCTTTAAAATGAATAATTTCTTTCATGTGTCTGAAGTGTCTTCTAGTTATTGTAATCCCTAGGAGTTGTATGGACGTATCCTCTCCCCTCACCTTCATGGATCTTGGGTGTAAGAGAAATCCATGCAAGTCCTTTAGTGTGGCTACCTTCCAAATGCTTTAACAGAGCTAGTGAGAGTGGATTGCCCAACCGATAACAGGCTAAAGCCAAGCCCTTCCAAACTGGTATAGAAAATATTTCATTATGATTAATCTCACAATGAATAGGTGTTGAATATGTTATACCAGGAAGAAGGTCTCCCTCAGCACCCTTGTGGTGAATAAAAAACTATATAATGTAACTTATGTAGGTTGGGAGGCCTCCATAATGAAGCTAATCTACCACATGTATAACCACCCAAACATATGCCTTTACTAAATGCCATATTGTAGTATCCAAAAACCTTCTATCTATTGGCATGGAAGGTTGGATACCAACTGAGATACCCCACACTTTGTGGCTATTAGTCAAGACAACAGTCCCTTGGGAAGTGATGACCCTTGGGATTTGAAGCTTGGAGCACCTGAGAAGTGAGTGCACTGTAAGGAGGAGCCCATGCCTCCAAGATTCTAAGTTGTCTGCTATAAGTAAGTGAGGCTGAACTTCATTTCAAGTGTGGATTCAAAATATTTTTTCCTTTCTATCCTTAGGATGTGGTGTGTTTGTTCCTTTTTACAATAGTCATTCTCAATGATTTGTCTTGTGTGTGTTTCAAACTTTAATAAAAATGACAAAATATTAAAAAAACTCTTCTTAAAGAACACTTTTTCCAAATCATCTTCAAAAACAATCAAATGGTCAAAACACACCTTGTCTTTGATTAAATATATGGAACCTTAAACTTTTCACTTGGAACCTCTTGGCATGCTTGATAGTCTTCATCTTGCATATTCATGTCCTAATCTCCTTGCATTTGCATTTCAAAAATTCCCTTGCATTTTAGGCCTTATCATAATCTTCATTATAATCCATCTTTCATAAGTCCTAATCATAGTCCTCTTGTATACATAGCTCATTTTAGATCCTCTTTAAAATCTTTGCAAACAATCCTAGAAAGTATCCAAATCATGGAACATTTCTTTATGACGCTAAAAATAAGATCTTGACTTGGCCCCCTTTATCCCAAAAATTTCAACCCCACCCCCCTCCCTTATCAATTGATCATATTCCACCTTTTTCATGATGGACTTGACCTAATCCCTTTTATCAAACTTGTCCCTTGTCCTTCAATCCTTTTTTTCAAGTCAAGATTCTTATTCAACCTCATGAGGTTATGCTCTTAGGTTTGTCTCATTTCCAAAGATTTCTTTTCAAAGTCCAAAAAACCCAAAAATATAGTTGCATAAACCTTAGACTACATTTTGCATAAGCTCCTTTCATTTCAAAAGTTGCATTTTCCAAAAATCCAAAAAAAAACTTGCATTTGCATATAGTAATCATGTCGGTTTTCACAAGATCTCAAGCATCCAAAAGGCAACAAGATCCTTATCTACCAATGTTTACAACACAACCAAATTCTCAACTACATTTTGATCTAAGAGAAGGTGTTGCATTTCAGAACCAAACTGACCTAATCAATATGCAACCATTGGAAGAAGCGCATCAAAAATTTCATGACCCAAGACATGTCACATTTTCTCAAGGACCTATCACCACACAGATGATCCCTGGTATGACCCCAAGAAATGATCTATGCAACATGGGATATCCTTCAAATACTTCCCCAAATTTTGGTACTATTCAGTGGGGGGCCCACCAACCTTTGAACCAATTTTTGTACCTATGCCACCTGGCCAAGGTAGTGTTCCCCCTACACCTGAGGGGGAATACCAAAAAACTTGTCAATTAAATCAAGTCCAACCCAATTATCTACAAGAACAACCCATGAAAAACACAGATTTTGGATCTTATCAACCTCCTGCACCACTGCAAGATAATCAAGATCCTGGAAATGCCTCAAGTCCTCTTTGGATTCTGGAGACTCACACAAAACATTTGTTTCCTTCAAAGATTTACCTAAAGAGGAGATTGATGAAGCTATTAAAAACAAGAAAGTTTGGCAGACATTAATGTATCTCATGACTCAAGATCCAAGATGATATATCAAATTAATATGAAAGACAAATACTAAATCATTCTTGGAATATCAAAATCCTACACAATTTACTTTAGAAGAGAACCAATCCTTAGTGATTCAAGATAGAGAAAAATGAGAATAAGCCTTCGATGAGTCAACTATGGCGGCAACACAAAAAAGAAAACAAAATGATTTAACTATCAACATTCCTCAAAAGGAACAATATATACCATTGGATAACCCATTATTTGAAGAGATAATACCCCCTCCTTCCAAGATGGTGGATGCTACAAAATTTCCCAAGAAATATCCTCAATGGACATGGAGGATTGATTTTAAGAATCACTTTCCCAAAGAACCAAACAAGACGTTCACATTTTCTTGGGGAATGCTAGATGTACCCCCTTTTAAAGAAACACAACCAAGTGGTCCTCCTTTGGTAACACATGCAACATTCCTAGTAAGTACTTCAAATGTAACAACATCCAAATGACCATTCAATGAACCACCAAGGGTAACCACATTTGATACAACTATGCCAAGTACATTGCAAGATCAAAAGAAGAAGAGCATCATTGATATCACACTAATTCCACCTAAGGTGACTCAAAAAACACATGTCACACAACAAGTGCAAGAATCCCAAGTGGCTCAACAAGCACCACCTATGGATATAGCACAACCAGAGCAACAAAAATTTGTAGCACAAGTTAACATGATATCTCAAGCAAAACCATCAAAACGTAAGACTGCAAGTCTTGGTGGTATACTTACACCACTTGGATTTCAATGATCATAACATGCAACAACAAACAATGTAGGTGGGTCAAGAATCTCATCCTATAAAACAACATGTACAAGTTCCAAAGGTGCAAAAAGTGCACCCACAACAACATCAACATATCCAACAATATGTACAACACACTCTACAATAGAAATATGCTCAACAGCAACAACAACATGCTCTACAACAGCAATATGCTCAAAAGAAAAATGCTCAACAGCAATATCAACATGATGTACAATAACAGTATGCTCAACAGAAATGATAAAAACATGTTAAACAACAGCAACAAAAACAACATGTTAAACAACAATACGTTCCACAGCGACAACAATATGTTTCACAAAAACAAAATGTGTCACAACTACAGCATCATATGGTGCAGTCTCACCAACAACACTATTCACCAAGGTATCAACTGTACACACAAAAGTAGTGCACTTCTATGAATCCTTACATGCAAGGAAACTCAAGAATGAGCCCTCACAAATCGATCCATAGCTCTCTATGCATAGAGTTACAAGATTTGTAAAATTGCTCTTAGCTAGAGCTATAAACTCATGACCTTGCCAATCAACCATACAATGAGAGATTCACAATGAAAACAAGGGAAAGAATGCCAATATCTCCAATGAAACCAAATGTATGCAATGCAATGCAATTCTAAATGATAATGCAAAGCTAAGCTATGAAAAAGAAAGTACAATGCAACTAATCTATGAAAGGAAAG
The DNA here is from genome assembly GCA_018584345.1 of Thuja plicata. Lineage (NCBI taxonomy): Eukaryota > Viridiplantae > Streptophyta > Pinopsida > Cupressales > Cupressaceae > Thuja > Thuja plicata. The sequence goes on from MU227026.1 coordinate 7,703,065, forward strand.
AACAAGTGTTACCAAGCCTTCCTATTTAGACTATGTGAGATTATTCTATTGCATAAAAGGAAGCTAAGCTATGAAATGAAGCTATGGATGCTATGACAATGCAACTATGAAAACAAATATGAAAACTATGTGAAATGAAACAAAGATCTTCAAAGCTTGGATGCAAGAGTGTCCTCAAAAGAGAGCTCCAAATGACCTAGAAAACTTGCAACATAACAATACTATGAAAACCTAAGATATGAAAATGAAGGAGAGAGCTCTCCTTGTATAAGAAGTGAGATGAAAATGTACCATTGAGATTAAGAGGCAAAAGTCTTAATCAAGGGTGGAGAAAAATGGAAGCTTGATCCTTGTGCACAAATATCCTCCAATAGGAAAATAGAAGTTGACTTTTGTGTCTCACATAAGACAAAGTGTTTTTTTTTTATTTTTTATAAAATAAGAATAATATTTTATTTGTGCAACATAGGATAAGAAGAAAAGTGGGGATTTTTTATTTAAATAAAAGAGGAGGAAATTCCTTTTAATTAAATAAAGGCTTAGGATAAAATGATTTTATTATTTAATTAAAAGAGAT
>MU227026.1:7722719-7732968 GCA_018584345.1 Thuja plicata
TCATCAATACAACCTGCCCAATCTGCATCAGTATACACATGAAGTTGTGTATTCTCTGATTTAGGATACCATAAACCATAGTCTATAGTTCCCTTAAGATATCTGAATATCCTCTTGATTTTCATTAGGTGATTATGCTTGGGTTTAGCTGCAAATCTTCCAACAATTCCAACTGCATTAGATATGTCAGGTCTTGATTGAGTTAGATAAATAAGCTTTCCAAACATAGATTTGTACAATTTTTTATCAACTGTTGTGGAGTCATCATCTTTTGAAAGTTTACTTCCTGTGATCATAGGAGTGCAAACTGGCTTGCAATCCTCCATCTTGAAAGTTTTCAATATTTCCTTCACATATTTTGACTGATTTATGAATATTCCTTTATCTGTCTGTTTTACATTCAGTCCTAAAAAGTATTTTATAGGACCAATCATGCTCATTTCAAATTCATTCTTCATTTCTTTTGCAAATGTTGTACTAAGCTTTTCATTTCCTCCAAAGATAATGTCATCAACAAATATGGCAACTAATAGTAATCGATCAGGTGTTTCTCTTGTGAACAAGTTGTAATCTGTTGCTCCTTTCTTGAATCTAATCTTGGTGAGATAACCATCTAGTCTCTCATACCAAGCTCTTGGGGCCTACTTAAGTCCATAGAGTGCTTTCTTCAGTTTGCATACCATGTCTGGTCTATCTGAAAGGTTAAATCCTTCAGGCTGTTCTATGTAGACTTCTTCTTTTAAGTCACCATTCAAAAAGGATGATTTAACATCCATTTGATAAACTTTTAATTATTTTACTGTTGCATATGCTAAAAACAATTTTATGGCTTCCATTCTGCTCACAGGTGCAAATGTATCAGTGTAGTCTATTCCTTCTCTCTGCGCATATCCTTTACATACTAATCTTGCATTGTTTCTTATTATTGTACCTTCTTCATTCATTTTGTTTCTGAAAATCCATTTTGTTCCAATCACATTTTTATCGCTTGGTCTAGGAACCAATTCCCATGTGTCATTTTTGATTATCTGATCTAGTTCTTCTTTCATTGCATTTTTCCAATCAAAATCATTACAAGCACTTTCAACACTTAAAGGTTCAATCTGTGAAAGTAAACAAACCTCTTCATCTACTATTAAATTCTTTGCTTTTGACCTGGTCAAAATACTGCTGCTCTAATCTCCAATGATATCATTTTTAGAGTGGTATCTGGTTGTAAACTTAGGAACCTTAGGTGTGACTTCTTCCTCTATAATCTATTGTTCTTCATTTCTTGAATCAGGTCCATTACATGTGACATCAATGCAATCAAACATTTCTTCAATCATAGTATCTTTACTGTTAGGTTTGGGTTCTTCTTCAATCAAAGGTGCACATTCATAGTACCTCTCTTGAATCATAAACTGTTCATCAATCTTAACATGCATGCTTTCAATTATCTTCTTTAATCTCAAATTGAAACATATGTAAGCTTTTCTTTTTGTTGAGTAAACAAGAAAAATACCTTCATCACTTCTAGCATCAAACTTGCCAACACTGTCATCTCTCTTGATGTAACACTTGCTGCCAAATATTCTGAAGTATTTTACTGTGGGTACATTACCAAACCAAAGTTCATAGGGTGTCTTTTCCACACCTGGTCTCAATTGCGTTCTATTGATAGTATACACTGCATTGTTCACTACATCTCTCCAATAGGTGTGCGCAACTTTTCCTTTAATCATCATGGTGCACGTTGTATCCAGTATAATCCTATTCCTCCTTTCTGCAATTCCATTTTGCTGAGGTGTTCTAGGGGTACTCAACTGTCTTTTTATTCCATGTTCTTCACAATAGTCATAAAATTGGTCAGAGGTGAATTCTCCTCCTCTATCTGATCTTAAACATTTCAGTTTTAGTCAGGATTCATTCTCAACCTTAGCTTTGAATATTTTTAACTTCTCAAAGGCTTCTAACTTTTCTTTTAAGAACGCAACCCACATCATCCTAGAAAAATTATCAACAAACAAAATAAAGTACCTTTCACCATAGTATGATCTTGTTTAAGTAGGACCGCATAAATCTATATGCACTAAGTCCAACTTGTTTTTAGCTGAGGTCTGCTTGCTTCTGAAGGAACTTCTTACATGTTTACCCATAACACATTCCTTGCAAATTGTGTCAACTGGTCTTGCAATGCTTGGTAGGTCTCTAACTGCCTTGACATTACTGATCTTTACTATATTGTCAAAATTGATATGACATAGTCTCTTGTGCCATAACCAACTGTCATCCACTTTTGCAACAAAACAACTTACATCTGAATTGAGCTGAAAAACATAACCTTTTGTTTTAGAGCCTGATGCAATCATGTCTCCATCCTTGTTGCTAATAATGCACTGGTTATCTTTGAACTCCAAATGATATCCTTTTTCAAGTAGCTGTCCAACACTTAGTAGATTATGATGTAATCCATCTACATATAGAACATCATTTATCTTGTTCTTTCCATCCAAGGTGATGGATCCTCTGCCTATGATAGGTTTAGGATTGTTATCTCCAAATCTAACCATACCACCTTTGTATTTGTCTAGATGAACAAATTTGTCTTTGTCACCTATCATGTGATGTGAGCATCCACTGTCAATGATCCAATCAGTTCTAACATCTGCTTTCGAAATTAAGGCTAATTCATGATCTTCTTCTTTATCTGTAATGTGCAACCTTTCCATGTCTTTAAGGGCAATGAATCCAATCTCATCTTCTCCTGAATCTTCATCAGTTACACCTTCTTCAGCATGATAACATTCCTTCCTATATTTAGGTTTGTAATCAAATCTGAACTTCTTGACTCTTGTGGGACACTTAGATGCAAAGTGGCCAATCTTATTGCATGAGAAACACTTGAATGGGAGTTGTCCTTCATACTTTCCTTTTCCTTTCTTTTCTCTCTTAGCAATCATGGAAATTATTTCTTCTAGCTCTTCATTAGTTTCTTCATTATCATTATGACTAGAGATGTGTGAGGATTTCTTACCGTGGATTGAAGCTTTGAAGGCTATTTCATTCTTAGGTTCAGTCTTCATTCTTGATATCTCAAATGCTAAGATTTTTCTAACCAAAGTCTCTCTTTTTAAGTCTTTAGAAAATTGCATGGTCTCATCTAGAATGTTGATTTTGCTTTCATAGTCTGCTGTCAATGTAGTCATTAACTTGTCCATTATGTCTTCTTCTAAAATTACTCCTCCATTGTTTCTAATTCCAGATACTGCTTCATTTATCCTCTAATTATAAACTCTAATGTTTTCTTCAAGTAACATTTCAAGACTATTATATTTCTTTTTCCATGTCTTTCTGCGCGCGTTCTTTGCTTGGATGTCTCCTTCAAACATATCTTCCAAATAATTCCATATGGTGTAAGCTCGGTCAACTTTCTTGATCTCAAAAAATTCATTGTCAGATAGGGAACTGATTAGGGCTTTTTTGGCAATTGCATTATGTGTAAAAATTTCCTTTTGTCTATTGGTAGCATCATCCTTTGCAAGGTCTTTCAAAGATGAAATATCAACTTCTTGTGTAGCAATCTCAAAGATCTCAAAGCCAACACATTGTAGACGTGTAATCATTTTGTTCTTCCAATCCAGATAGTTCTCTCCATCAAACTTAGGACTCTCTTTTCTGAAGTATGCCATCTGATCTACCTTAAGCTGTTAGGCTTTCTCTCCAAGGTACTTGGCTCTGATACCAATTGTTAGAATACTTCAAGGATAACTGAGAGGGGGGGTGAATCAGTTATCAGCAACTTTAAATATTTTGTATTTATTAATCCAGACTGATATAAATTAAATGCACATTTAGATAACACATTACAAAACACATCAATTTGGTTATGGGGAAACCAAATGGTAAAAACCCTGGTGGGAATTATCGCCCACAAAGAACTATACTTGTTTATAGTAATCCCTGTTAAAAGATTTTGCAACCCTGTTAGGAGTTGTTCATTACAATGCAGTAAGTATAGTGACCTGGTTAATGGTCAGACCCTGTTAGGATTCTTTTATAATAACCCTGTTAGGGGTGGTGGACTCACTATCTAAGGACTCACTGTCCAAGTGGTGAAGGCTACAACCTTCTAGATATTTGATACACATTGTATCAACAAGATGAACTGTTGTTTGTGACACTGCTTGTCTGATCAGTTCCTTTTTGTGCACTGATGCTTTAGCCTCTTGTAAAGCACTATAACAATCTTATTTTTATTTTGAAAGCTTCAACTTCAATATCTATATTATCAGCATATGATAAATATAGCTCTACTGCTTTAACACTCTGCTCTGCTTTTCTAATCTTTGGCTTTCGCAACTCTTCTTATCACAAATGACCTTGTATAAATACATACTCCAATTATAAGATCATGGGACCTATTAGAAAACTCTTCATAACATCCTTGTCAACTCTACTAAGTGCACAAATATAATTACAACTGTGTAAGTCAATGCTGAACAGATGCGTCATTTCACTAAGTCGGCCTCACCAAATTAATCATAACTTTTTAATCTTTTTGAAATATGTTTAGCACCTTTGGATTAATATCAAAAACTCATAAATAATCATGAATATACACATGCATATCTTGAAGATAGGTGCAACTCATTAACCATGTTATATACATTGACCTTAAACTGTTATACCTCCAGAACTGTAACCGTCACTAACAGAATTACATTTCTTTACTGAAACATCATATCTAGGTCTGCATGTATGAACATAGCATAATAAACATGTCAAAAACATGTATCTATCCATGCAAGTCTTCATGTCATCATATGGATAAGTACATACAAAAGTATTGCTATGTATCATATGTTGTCATCAATGACAAACATACAATCAATCAACTGTTCAGAATCAAATCTCCAACACAAGGATCACCGAGCTTAGATTTCTTCAAAAATTATGAAGCATTAGCAGAATTCTTTGAGCTTTGAAAAGGCATGCCATCTGGCAACCATAAACTAGGGTTCTCTATTGACCTTTTCTCTACAGCATATTATGGGGAGTCAACTCTATCTTCCAATCGCAAAAATGAAAATGATAAAAGGAAAAAAGGAAAAAATGAAAATAATAGGTCCTCTAGTGAAAACCAAAAGGTGCCAGTTGACCATGCAAAAGTAAAAACAAAGGATGTATCCGAGGGTGAAAACCTCTTTGAGGCACCTAAGGATGGAAGATTGGACATACCCCCTCTAAAGAAAAAGTTATCATTACTCATTGAAATGACTGAGGAAATCAACTTGGGAATGCCAAACAACCCCAAGATCATACACTTTGTAGTATCCCTATCACCAAAAGAGAAGGATGAATTTTTCAGATTCTTTCTTGAGTGCTAGATTAATTTTGCATGATCCTACACTAATATTCCTAGCCTGGATCCTAAATTAGTTCTTCACCAACTCCCTTTGAAGCCAGGTGTGAAACCAGTCAAACATAAGCTAAGAAAAATGCATCCCCAAATAGCCTACTGTTAAAAGAAGAATTGAAGAAATTATTCGATGTTGGTTTTATCAAACCTATAGATAACACAGACTGGATTTCCAATCTGGTACCTGTCAGCAAGTACGTTGGGGGTATACAGATATGTACTGATTTCCATGATCTAAATAAGGCATGCCCTAAAGATGATTTTCCTTTCCCTAACATTCAAATCATTGTCGACTGACTGCAGGGTATGAGATGTTGTCATTGATGGATGGTCTTTGGTTACAATCAAATTTAGATTGCTCCTAGAGATCAACCAAAGATGGATTTTACATGTCCTTAGGGAACTTATTGTTGGAATTTCATGCCCTTCAGCCTCAAGAATGCCAGAGCAACATATCAATAGGCAATGACCACAATCCTTCATGAATTCATGCATATCCTAATGGAAGATTATGTTGATGACCTACTCTACAAGTCTACGACCAGGAAAGATCATTTAAGTTTTCTGGCCAAAATATTTTAGAGAATGGAAGGATATAAGCTTCGCTTAAATCCCAAAAAGTATGTTTTTGGAGTTGTTTCTGGAAAACTCCTAGGGTATATTATCTCTCAACAAGGTATTAAAGTGGATCTTCCAAAGGTGCAAGCTATTTTAGAAATTCCTACACGAAATACTCCAAAGAAGCTGAGAAGTCTACAAGGGAAACTACAGTCTATCCGTCGGTTCATTACACAACTCGCAGATAAGTGCCAGTCCTTTCAAAATCTGCTGCATAAAGGTGTGAATTTTCACTGGAATGAAAAATGTGAGAACTCTTTCCAACAATTAAAAGAATATCTATTACATCCTCTAATCTTGATGCCTCTCATTCCATGGAATCCATTCATCTTGTATATTTCTACTGCAAAAACCACATTGGGTGCTCTTCTTGCACAGTGTGATGAACAAGGAAGATAAAGAGATATCTATTATATAAGTAGAACACTAGTTGGATATGAATTAAATTATTCACTCATCAAACAAGCCTATCTTGTTGTGGTTTTCACAACATAGAAATTAAGACATTACATGCTACATCAGAAAACAATGCTCGTATCCCAGATTGATCCATTGAAGTATCTCTTAGGCAAAGCAGCTCTCACAGGTCACCTAGCCAAATGGGTCATGCTTCTGATTGAGTTTTACATAGAGTATGTAGACCAGAAAGAAATAAAAGGCCAGGTGATAGAAGATTGGCTTGCAGACACACCAGTTCCAGATGATCACCCATTGCTCTAAGAATTCCCAGACGATTCTATTTTCACATTCACTGACTCTAATGAATGGCAACTCTATTTTGACGGCTCACACACTAGACATGGATCAGGGTAGTCATCATGTTTTTTACCCCACAAGGCAATGTAATACCAAAATCCTATAGAATTGCATTTGCATGCACCAACAACATCATCGAATATGAAGCCCTTGTCATTGGACTCAAGCTTGCTATTCAATGGAAAATCTAGCACCTCATGTGTATGGTGATTCCCAATTAGTCATCTAAAAAGTAAGTGAACACTATGAAACCAAAGATGAAAATTTAGTACCCTACAAATAGTTGGCTGACTTTCTAAAAAATCAATTTGTCACAATCAACTTTCGACAACTTCCTCGAGTACATAATAAATAGGCAGATTCTATGGCCACTATTGCTTTTATGATCAACATGTTGAATAATGAAGAGAGATGTGAATTTATTGTTGATCAGTTGTTGCTTCCTGCATTTAATATTCTATAATCTAAGCTCATGTGTGATATTGTTGGTCCCAATTCCCCTTGGTACCAAGATATTTACGATTACCTACATGCCCAGATATTACCTCTGGCCCTATCCCAAAACAAATGATGAGACCTTATCTGTCAATCCTCATGTTATGTCATCATCAGTGATGGTCTCTATAGGAGAGCCTACGACCAAACCCTCCTTAGATTCCTCCATTCACAAGATGCTGACACTGCTTTACATGAGGTCCATGATGGTATTTATGGAGGACATTTCAATGGTTTAAGTCTTGCTAAGAAACTAGTAAGAGCTGGATATTATTGGCCCACCATGGAGAAAGACACACACAAGTTTGCTAAGAAATGTTACAAATGCCAGATTCATGGCAATTTGATTCATGCTACGGCACAGGATCTACAGCCAGTGGTTTCTCCATGGCCCTTTTCTCAATGGTAATTTGATCTTATAGGGAAGATTACACATATGTCTTCTAATGGCACAAGTATATCATAACAGCCACTGAGTATTTTACCAAATGGGTGGAAGCTATCCCTATGACATACATCACCGGCAAGCAAGTTTCCAGATTCATTTTGAATTATATCATTTATCACTATAGAGTTCCTTTGGCTATCATTACTAATCATGGTAGCCCATTCAAAAATAAAGATGTTATAAAGCTTTGTGATAAATTCAAAATCCATCAAGGATTTTCTAGCATTTACTATCCACAAGGAAATGGTCAAGCAGAGGCATCTAATAAAACTATCATCAAGATCCTTCAAAAGACTGTCAATGATGTTGGCTGAGATTGGTACCTACAACTAAATCTAGCTCTTTGGGCCTATAGAAACAGCATTCTAACCCCTACTGGTGCTACTCCATACTCTCTTATATATGGTGTTGAGGTCATCTTACCTCTCAATGTTGAAATTCCATCACTGAGAGTATCTTTGCAAGGTATTGTTGATGATGAGCAGTACAGAGTTTCTCGATTGCATGAGCTCAAAATGCTAGATGAGTGGAGAAAAACTATCTTGGTCTACTTGAAAGCATATCAAAACCGTCACAAATGGAGCTACAACAAGAAATTCTAAGCCCACCACTTTGAGATTGGAGACCTGGTCCTGAAAATGAATTACAAAGCCCAGCCACACATAGAAAAGCCTGGGAAATTTAAACCAAATTGGGAAGGCCCCTAAATAGTCACAGTAGCATATGGGTCTGGAGTATATCAGCTTGCAACACTGGAGGGAGAACCATTTCTAGAAGCACTGAACAACATGCACCTCCATAAGTATTATGCATGATCCTAAAAAATTAAAAATTAAAAATTGCAAAAATTTCTGAAAAATAGCAAAAAAAGAGAAAAAGAGAAAAAATGGTTGCCTTGATGAAAACTTGGTAAATAGGCATATTGGCACGCAAAATTAGAAATCAAGAGAAAAATCTTGTCCACAATTGAAAACCTGGCAAACAGGCGCTTTGGGAAAGTACCATGGTGAAAACCTGGTAAACAGACGCCACGCGTAGTAATTTTTTGCTCCAATGTCTATCATGATTCCACCTAGTATTTTGATGTCATTTCCTGGTCACATCTTTCACTTTGACTTGACCCTAGTGCCCCTTTATGGCTTGTAACTGGTTGATCTCCTTTGTCTTACCCTTGGTACACCCAGTCTGTCTGTCTCCTTGGCCTCTTTACATAGTCTATCTTCTGTTTGGGGGTAGATTCCTGGCACTAAGCGTCTTTGAATTTGAATTCAAACTAGGGGAAGACCTTGAATGTGGTTTATCCATGAGATTCCTCGACTATCATATTGGAGATAACAACTTGTAAATATCTTAATGACCTGAAAAAATCTTAAAAATCCAAATAAGAAGCTCAAAATCTAAAACAAATTAAATATTTTGAAAAATCTCTAAAAATCAAATATGATCCTGAAAAAAGACCCTAAAAATCAAATATAATGCTGAAAAAATCATAAAAAGTCCTGAAAAAATATCATCACAAAAAAATTCAAAAACCTCAAAAATCCTAAAAAATTGCAAAAGCTTCTTCAAAAATCTGCAATAAACTTGTACATACTTGTCTCTCTTTTGTGTATCAATCATCATGTTTGCAGACATCAGTGGAAGATTTATCATTCTATGCTTAATGAAATCATGTTCTCACAAACGTGATCTGACTCACTATGACTCAACACTCAATCTGGCTGGACTTGTTCAATCTTTCGATCTTTACTATCTATCAACCAATCAATCTGTCCAATTTATCAATCATTTATCCAATCAATCGATTTCCAAACTAAGCTATCAATCAAAGAACATTTAATGCAAGTAACAAACAATCAGAATGGTTGTTGGCTCACATTGTTTTAGTGAGTGTTTTATCTTTTATTGATTTTTATTTTTTGCTCATGTTCCTCTGCTACTCGATGATATTATCTGAACTTATGAGAGTAGCCAGGACGGTTCATGACCAGTTTTTTCTTTATTTTCTGCATGTTTGATGATCTCATGAAAATCTGGGGCATGCCTGCTATATGCTTCAGGACAGAGAAGATCATCCTTTGTCTGCATCATGTTTGTTTACGCAATAAGATGACTTTCTCTCTCTGGCTTTTGTGCCACAATGTGTCGCATCTAGTTTTGCAATATCAAAATAAGCTCTTATAACATAATTGCACTTCTGAAAGCCAAAATATTTCTATCTTACTAACATTTCTTTGTCTAATTTCTGCTTTCTGCTAACACTTCTTTAGTCAGTCCTCACATTTGTCTTGGTCTAGTACTCTGGTATATAAAAAACATGTGCATCCTACATACATGCATTCATAAAAGACCAAACACCAAAAACATGTGCATCCTGCATACATGCATGCATAAAAGAAAAAACACCAAAAACATGTGCATTTTGCATTCATTCATAAACGAGCAAAAAACTCCAAAAATACATTTTCATTTTGCATTCATACATTTCAAATAGCAACAAAGACAAAACCAATGCTTGCATTCATAACATA
>MU227026.1:7738438-7774507 GCA_018584345.1 Thuja plicata
TTAGCAGTTTTGCTTCTCCCTAAGTTACACTTAAGGGGGGGTGTTAGAGTAATTTAGCAATTACTCTTTAGTGCTTAAGTTTCACTTAGGCAGTTTCAGTTAGTCTTAGGAAAGTTTCTATTTCCTATCAGTTGCCCGTTTAGGGTTTCGACATCCTTTATAAGGATTGTCTTCTTTGTAGTTCATACTGAGATTGTATTATTTTCATCATTTGTGTTAATAGAAGATAATTTCTTTCACAATGGGTTTGCAGTCTCTCTCATTTTGGCCACCATAGCTTTCTGATTTTCTTCTCTCTTCTGTCTTCTTCTTTCTTGTAGCAGTGTTTGCATGCAGGTTTCTTGGGAAGATTTGACGTTTGTCAAATCCTATAATGACATGTTCAAGAAAGGAACACTGGCGACCAAGAACACCAACCGTCAGAACCGACAGTCAGAAAAGCTGCAAATTGTGGATTTGATTTATAGACGGCGAATAAAGCAAAGTTATTCTATTTTGTAGAATTTCTTTTTGTTTTTATGGTCATGCAAGCTTTATGTAAATGCTTTAAAGCATCCTAACGGATTTAAAGCATATCTAACTACAGATCAAGATCAAGTTGTATATCTTGGATCTAGAGTTAACTCACGATGCATGAATCAAGAATTGAGCCTAAACTAGTATAAATAGATGTTCATACTCAATTGAGAGTACATGAATTCTTTATTATGATAGCCACGAAGAGCATCTAAGGAGTAGAAGGTAGAATTCATGCAAAGATCAGAAACAGAGTACATCAATTTCAAAGAACACACAGAGGCTACCGACGAGCAGATAAAGGTAATACTCAATCATGGAAGGATGATTAATAGTATTTTTGGAGATTTATAGGAACTATTATCAGAAATTGAAGATTGCATATTCCATCAGATCAAAGACCTGTGTAGTTTCATTCTAACAAGTGCATCACATCTAAAATTCTTTTGTAGAAGCTGGACTTAACTGTCCTTTGTAAATCTCTTAACAGAGTGCACACTTAATAGTATTGTTAAAAGCTTCAAATGAAGTAGATCTTAATAGGTCTCCACTGTAATACTCCTAACAGGGTAGGTCATCAGAAGTGACCAAATTGTAAGCCTTAACCGGCCCCTTCTTATCTGCAGATAGTGAAGTTTTGTGGGTAACAATCCCCACAGCAGTTTTTACTTCCTAACAGGAGTTTTCTGTGATATCATATCTTGTGTTATGTGTTATCTAATTTCATGTATGTTTCTATTATTTTTACATATCAAATGGAATGTATGAGATGATTTCATATGAATAAAGAAAGATGAACAGATAGATAATTTAAATTACAAATTGATGACTAAGGGTTAATGGGCTAACCAAGAAAAGTTTTAGTAGTATTGATTCACCCCTCCCCTCTCAGTACAATCATCTCAATATAATTCCAACATAACCTATAGTTTATCCCTTTGTCTTAATTGAATAAATAAATTAACTTTATTTATTCCCTTTTTCCTAATTCTTAACGATTAATTAATTAAATGGCTAATTCTAATTTATGGGATTTTATAATTTTATAAATACTAATTTTGATTTGTGAGGAATATTAATTTATTAGTTGATTAAATCCTCCTAATCTCACCTAATTATCTTATGTTTTCATTACATACTTTTTGTGAATTTCTATTTCAATGGCTCTAATGTTAGATTAGATAGGTTAGCATATTGTTTAGGGTTTGTGGTTACCTGGATATGCTTATTATGCCTTTTTCTAGTCTTACAGCTTGAACTAAATCCCTTCAAAGGCTTGAATGCTTGAATCCTTGATCTTCAATGGAGAAATTTAATGCTTGAGAGTAAGACTTGGAAACCTTGATTGAACTTTGAAAGCTTAAGGACATGTAAAATTCTTGCTTAGTTGATGGTTATTTACTTGTGATTATGCTTGGTTAGAGAAAATGAGAGGAGAAAGCTTCCTTATATACCAATCTAGGGAACAATATTCTAGAGAGGCCTACATAGGAGAATGAAATTCCAATTATACCTATACCCCTAGAAGAGGACCTATATTAAATATAATTTAAGATTCATCGCTTCGGAACCCAAAATAGTCGACTCAAAAATGGGAAATGAACTTTTAATGACCCACGGCAGCCAACAAAATTTCAAACTGGAAAGGGGGACCTAGGTAAAAATCAAGGTCAAGGTCCACCTTGACCTAGGTCAAGTTTGACATCGACCTTGACCAAGGGAGTCAGAACCCCTGGAAAATGTGCTAGATGGGATGGATAGTGTCTAGAGAGGCCCAATTAGGGTCCTAAATAGGCATTGAAGTAGGAGAGGGTGAATAAATGAGGGGAAAATATGATGATGGTCAAAAACACCCCCTAAGGAGGGATAAATTTTCTTAACATGGAAGTGCTTCCATTTTAAGATGATACATTAAGCCCCCACTTTAGCGGGAGTATGGAAATTGAACATACTCGTGATAAAGTTAGAAGAAAGAATTTGGTGGATCGCAACAAGGTAGAACATCACTTAGTCAAGGACATGAGCCCCCAGACCAAGTATTCTAACTCAACATACATGCACAAATATATGAAAGAAAAGAGTAATTAATCATAGAAAGCATACATGACTACATAAGCAAGACAAGAGCAACAAGATAAATAACATAGCTTCATGATCTAATCCTACTAACATGAAAGCAAAAGAGAGGAAAGAGAAATTTATTACCTCACCTAGTAAGATTCCCACCTTGCCATGAATCACCAAGGAGGGAGAGCCCAACAGGTTCACCCATGAACTGTGTTTTTTAATTGCAATGCATCTTCTGATGACTTTTGGAATACCCATAGATCCACATTCTTGTATCACTATGGAATATAAAATGCGTGTCTTTTCAGGATTTAGAAACTTATGTGTGTTACCTTCCAAGGATTTAGCATATTGGAAAATGTGTATCTCTTCAAGATTTAGCAAATTATGTGTGTTACCTTCCGAGGATTTAGCAAAAATAAAAAATAAAAATAAAAATGTGTCTCTTCAGGATTTAGCAACTTATGTGTGTTACCTTCCGAGGATTTAGCATGTTTTAAAATTTAAACTATAGTATAAGGGAGACCCTATATATGCCCCCATCCTTGTCATGACTACCTACTAGGCAGGATAAGGAAGAGAAGGAGGATACCTACTTCACAAGGTAAGGAGATATCTAGCTTAACAACAATATTTACTATATCCTTAGCAAAGAGAATTGACCCTTACCTCTAAGAGCATAGATAATCATAAAATTCATATGTCACATATGGAAAAAGGATCCTCAAAGAGGAAGAGATCTTATCAGAAAAACCCCCACCATAGAGGAGTGCTTAGGATAAAATATCATCTTCCAAAGAAAAAGAAAAGAGGGACAAAAGATTTGATCATCAAGCCCCCTGTGATCAAGAGGAAGAGGAATCTTGGAATTAAGGAAGCCAACTCTAACCTAAAGCAAGAGAAAGAGTTTATAAAGAACATAATTTTCAAAATAAAGAAGAGGTGATGACCTAGGACAATCACCTCTCATGTAAGAGGGTATCCATAGCCAAAATGTAAGTCTTTAAGGTAATAATGTTGTAGAACAAAAAAATGCCACTAAGTTAAGGAAATTAGATCCTTAGACAGAGAGAAAGAAGGAAAAAATTACCCTCCAGGGATGAAAGAAATGGATATATTAATCATATCAAGAGATACTATAACAAAGAGATGTCTTTAAAAAACAAATTTCCTATAGAAGATATCATGAATGATTATGAGATAAGGAAGTATGTATCATAATACAAAATCATAGGGATAGAATATAGAAAGAATAACTGATTAAGCTCAAAACAAAATACATACTAAGAGCATAATGGATCCTAGAATACTAGAAGGAAATACCTCTTTCCGCCCAGTTAAGAGACAAGAGGAGAAAATGATCTAATTTATAGAAGAACGAGGGGAATTCCCTATATCAAAATTATGAAGAAATTGTAATACTGCACGGGAATGAGATATAATTCCTAAAGCAGCTCTTTCTTTAACATATAGCTTGAAATGCACACAATCAGCAAGTAAATGTGTATTACTGTAATGAAAAGGACATTTGTATTTAGAGAGAGCATTTTTTGGCATAGGTTTAAAGATTTATTTCTTGGAATTCATTAACTGGACATACACTTCCTTAGCCACATTTTGAGGAGTATAACGGTGATCTAAGGAAGGTGTTGGAAGAAGAACATGAAGAGTTGGGTGATAGTTAAGATTAACCACCTTGATTTGAGAAGGCAAGAAACCTATACCATGCATATATTTTTTAGGGGATGAATGAATCAGGTTTTTAATGTTATGTTCATTAACATCAAGCCCTAAACCCTTATAGCCTTGTTTATCCACCATAGTGTATCTGGTAGTGTACATATCTTGGAAAGCTTCTACAGGAGGTGATCTATTATGGTGGTCATGATAAAATGTTGTTTATGGTGGAATGATAGGTTTAGAAGAGGTTGTTGGAATTATATTGAGATAATTTGTACTAAGATTGGAGGGGTGAATCAGTACCACTAAAACTTTTCTTGGTTAGCCCATTAACCCTTTGTCATCAGTTTGTAAAATAACTTATCTAACTATTCATCTTTCTTTATGCTTATGAAATCATATCATACATTCCATTTGATATGTAACAGTAAAAGAAACATACATGAAATTGATAACACATAACACAATATATGGTATCGAAGAAAACTCCTGTTAAGGAAGTAAAAACTGCGGTGGGGATTGTTACCCACAAACTTCACTATCTGCAGATAAGAAGAGTCGGTTAAGGCTTACAATTTGGTCACTTCTGGTGACCTACCCTGTTAGGAGTATTATAGTGGAGACCTATTAAGATCTACTTTGTTTGAAGCTTTTACAACACCGTTAAGTGTGCACTTTGTTAAGAGATTTACAAAGAATGGTTAAGTCCACCTTCTACAAAAGGATTTTGGATGTGATGCACTTGTTAGAATGCAACTACATAGGTCTTTGATCTGATGGATTGTGCAAACTACTATTGCTGATAATAGATCCTATTAAGCTCCAAACTACTATTAATCATCCTTCCATGATTGAGTGTTACCTTTATCTTCTTGTTAGTAGCCTGTGTGTTTTCTTGATAACTGATGTGCTTTGTTTCTGCTCTTTGCATGAATTTTGCCTTCTACTCCTTATATTCTCTTCGTGGCTATCATAATAAAGAATTCATGTACTCACAATTGAGTACAAACATCTATTTATACTAATCTAGGGTCAATTCTTGATTCATGCAATGTGGATTAACTCTAGATCCAAGATATACAACTTGATCTTGATTTGTAGTTAGATATGCTTTAAATTCGTTAGGATGCTTTAAAGCATTTACATAAAGTGTACATGACCATTAAACACAAAAAAAAATTCTACAAAATAGAATAAATTTTCTTTATCCGCCGTGTATAAATTAGATCCACAAATTGCGGCTTTTCTAACTGTCGGTTATGACAGTTGGTGTTCTTGGTCGCCAGTGTTCCTTTCTTGAATATGTCATCAGGTGTGCTTGTCTGTCCTTGTTGGGTTTCTCTGGAAAACTGTGTCACCGGTAATGCTTGTCTTTGCCGGTGAAACTTTTCAACTTTATACTTAGAGTTTTCTCAAAAAATATTTGTTCCATCGGGTATGCTTGCATTTCACCGGTACTATCTTTGTTATGTCAGGTATGCTTGCATTTCACCGGTACTGCTTGTGATTCACCGATAATGCTTTCTGTCTGCCGATAATTCTTTTTGACTGTGTTTTTCTTTAAGTATACTAATGGTAAAATAATGTCATCAATCTCCCCCTTTGACATTAGTATCAAAAACATGATATGTGCAACATACTAAGTATATGTGTATGTACACCTATGTATACTTCTACCTTAGTCATTTGAATGACTCCCCCTATGTATATGTCGATAAGTGTAAGTATTTATATATTTGTACATAACTATATGCATTGCCTTTTCCTCCTTTTTTGATGCTAAGGACAAAGGTACTTACAACTTTTCAAAAAGATGGGAATGTGAGGACTTGACTTCCTCCATCATTTTCTCCTGTTTCTCCTTAAGCATTTCTAGAGCAAGTTTCTCTAGTGAAATTCTTACATGAATATCATAGATGTTGTCCACTACAGACATCTCCAGGGTTTCTATTAGATTTCTAGCCTCTAAAATATGCTACTAAAGTATTGTGAGATTTGGTAAAATGTGTGCTTGTAATTCTATAATCTCTCCTCTAAATTGTGTCTCAGCATCCCATATTTCCTGTCTCAGTCTGTTTGCCTCAATTATTATGTCATGATGTGCTTTTATGCTTTCGGCATTTGAGGTTAGGTTTTGTGCACTCTTAGTGACATTAGAATCAATTTCTGCATGTTTGTCATTGTTATCTTTGGCAAATTTGTCAAGTGTGCACATTTTCTGAACTAAGGTTATTTCCTCTGCAATCATTGGTTCCAGTTCATCACTAAGTTTTGAAAGTTTAACCTTATTTAGTGCGACTTCTTGGCTTATCTTATCAATTAACTTGTATTGATATTTCTTCTCTGCTTGTTCTTCCATTGCTTGGTCGGCGTCTATCTCTTGCTCTGTGATAGAGTCGGTAAGAACAACAATTTGTTCCTTAACTGAAGCATTTTCATCAATTTTTTACTTCAGGAACCATTTGTTGGAGTATTTCTTTGGCTTTTTCAAGTGCCATGTTTTCTCTATGTTCTTTGATCATTTTCTTTTGTATGGATTTTCTTTAACAGAGTACTCCAAACTCTTGAAGTTTGTCACTGTCCAAAGTGGTAATGTCCCAATTTGGTACTTCAATGACTTCATCAAGTGTGACAGCCAATATGCCTTTCTTAACTGCTTTCTTCTTTTTCTTCTTTGGCTGGATGGTTGTTTGATGTACCACCATTTGTAAAGCTTGTGATTATGTAGATTTTTTTTGTGAGTGTAAAGAGGTTGAGGCATCCTTTTGTACATGTTCTGTGATCACCAGCCAGTTTAGTGAAGACGTATCCTCATGAACCTTGGATGTGTCAATAGATGAATCTTCTTTTTGTTTCATCTCCTCATTTATTTTTACTTCCTCACTCTTTCCTTGCTCTTCAATCTGCTTTGATGTGTCCTCTATTGATTTTTCTGCCTCTTGTTCTTTCTGTTCATCGGTGGCATCCTTCATTTCTGTGTCGGTATCCTTTGGAGTATTTGATGCACCTTGGTTTTCATCTGTACCCTTATCTTTGGGTATATCATCATCTTTCTTAGATGATTTGTCTTGGCTTGACTGTATATCAATAGCATCTATCAATATATTCATATTTGTAGGCATTTTGATAGTTGAATTGTCAATAGCTATGTCCTGTTCGTCGGTATTATCCTTGGTAGCATTGATGTCTTCATCTTTTTGTATATCTGCTACAGGGTCTTTTCCTGTAATGGTGTCGACAATGTTGTCTAACCATGATTCATCATTAATATCAACATCTAAGTTACCTTTGATTGTCAGTTCTTCTTTGGCAACTTCTTCATCCTCCAAGTTTATGTGGATGGGGCTGTCTGGTACTTGATCATCTTCACCATCTTTTGGCCAGTCTTCATCTATGAAATATGTTTGCTTTTGGCCTATGATTTGTACCTCTTCACTATCTAACTCAACCGTTGAGTTACCTGTTTTGTTGATAGGATCCTTTGCAGGACTATTTTCCTTATCAAGTTTAAGTATATCACTCCATATCTTATTAGTGTCTTCTTCTAATTCAATGAGTTTCTCTTGAATAAATTTTTAAGCTCTCATTTTTGGAGAGAATCTCTTTGTATATTTCTCCATGACTTCATTGATTTCCTCTTTTGTTGATTCAGGAGGCATAAGAGAGACTAGTACTCTTTCTCTTATCCTCTTCTCCTCATGGAGTGCAAAAGTAAATCTAGCGGATATGTTGTCCATTAGTTCTTGTGGAATATCTTGTGAAGTGAAGTGCAGTGGGACATAATAATGTTTGCACATTTTTGCAATCAGTGCATCTTCTATCTTATCCTATTCTGCTTTATCCCATTGTAACAATTTCCTAATTTTTGGATGTCTAATAGATGCAGCTTCATAAATGTACTTACATATATCATCAATGCTATCAGATACTGATGTTACCTTTGCTTTTTCTTTAGCTAGTTTTACAGAGTCAGGTTCATCCATTGCTGATTCCTCTAAGTCTTCATCATTCTAAACATACTTCCTCTTCTTGGCAGGTGCCCTAACTAGTTGTTTTGCCTTTTGAGGTGCAGGTTTCCTTTTGTATACTTTCCCTTTTACCATGGGAGAAGGAATTGCATCTTGTGTTGTTTGGCTTCTTGTTCTAGATTTCTTTTGTGGAGGAGGAGGTGGTGAATCAGACTTATCTTCCTCTGATTCAATTTTCTCTGTTGTATCACCGATGGGAAGCTGTTCCTCGATGTCTTCCTCCTTATTATGTTCTTCCTCCTTACTATGTTCTTCATCTTCTCCATCAGAAGATATATTCAAGTTCTTCTTTATATTCTTTACCATTCTCTTAGACTGCTTTACAGCCTTCTTGACAACAAGATTTGTCTTGATTTTCAGTTTGGCTTCTTCATATGTTCCAAATCTTAGTTGTTTGTTGTCAATGGGTTCATTTAGCAATGCCTTAATGGCTTCTATTGCTAACCCTATTTTAATTTCATAATCAAGCTTTTGTAGCCATGATTTCCTTGGAACTACTACTTGAATGTAGGTGAAGTCTGTATCCACCATAAAACAAATATCTTCTCTGTATTCCTCTATCAGACTCTCAAGAATCCTGCTCCTAGCTTGTAGCATATCTTTAATTTCTTTAAAGTATTCATGCATGACATTATCAAAGTTTGTTCCTAGTGTTTCTATAAATTCACTAATCTGCATGGTTACTGGTCTACTTTTGTCCCATGCTACTTTTCCAATTGAAGGAAAGTACTCTTCAAAGTAGAAGAATATACACATTAAGAGAGAGCCGAACATACATGTGTTTGTCCTTGAGGACCTGATAGTGCACATGTTCTCTTCAAATTGGTGTAGTAGGATCTCTACTAGATCCATCTTCTTCCCCTGTTTGATGATTTTATAAGCAGTGCTCATAGCTGTGCTAGAGATGTTGTTCATCCTGCTTGCTTGAAATATTTTGTATCCAACTACGCAAGCTCAAAATTTCAGCTCTGCATCGGTGAGTGTTTACCTTCAGTGCCCTTTTATCTGATTTTGCACCGGTTAACCTTTCCACTTTTGCAAGAGAAGGATGTTTGTGAGCCTGAGGTTTGTCAGTTGTTGGATAACCTATTACTGTGTGTATAACATCTTTTGTTATAGCCTTTGGTTTGTTCAACCACAAAGTGTTATTATGAACTCTGCTAAGAATGATTTTGATCCACTCTATTTTGAAAACCCTCGGGAAATGAAGTCCATTTGTCAGAACTTTCACTTCTATGTGTTTATGCTCTTCCTTGAGCTTGCCACTTTCATCACAAAGTGTCGTATAGG
Organism: Thuja plicata; assembly: GCA_018584345.1. Taxonomy (NCBI): domain Eukaryota; kingdom Viridiplantae; phylum Streptophyta; class Pinopsida; order Cupressales; family Cupressaceae; genus Thuja; species Thuja plicata. Next base: position 7,748,020 of record MU227026.1, read on the forward strand.
TGTTATCAAGGTCTAGATATCCTATCTCCAATATCTTTCAATGAATATAGGACCTAACATCCTCAACCAATAAAACCCTAGCTGGGATTCGGGAGAATGCTCCAGAATCATCTGGTTGAGAGGCTATCTCAGGATGTAGTTTGTACTTAGGTTCAGCACATGCCCCTCTACTAACAAGTTTAAATGGTTTCTTCTTGTCATCCTTAAGTTTCTCTACCCTAGATGTAGATGCCATCATTTTTTGAAATTTAGGGCTTTTTCATAAATCAAAACAGTGCTATCGGTGAGTGAATGAACTTACTAAATGTTTGTGATCTCCTTTCAATCTGAATGCTTATTGAATGAATTCTACTGGGTCACTTCTCAAACTGCTCAAAATCGCTCTGCTTTGCTCAAAAATTACGGGTGCAAAAATGAGCTTACCCGTCAGGCTTTTATACCTTTTTGGTTCCCTAAGTTGTCATAAATGCTTACCAACTCGTCAGTTTCTGATGACTGCCTTCATCGGTAAATACATCTACAACTCCTCTGGTGTTTGTGCAAAGTGTCAAGGTAGCTTAGCGGTGTTGGATACTTCACCGATGATAGTCGGTGATATTGCGCTAGCAGCTTTTGTAGATTCAGTGTATACTGATGCTTGTCGGGTTACATACAACTTGTGTATTGACCGATACATTCTGTTAATTATTGCATATCTTTTCTGTGTGTGTTCACCGATGCATATTGTGCCCAATAATTGATGGTTTCTTTACAATAGTTTTAGCAAGTAACAATATATTGCATCTCTATTCATGCCTATATAAAAATATGAACTATGTGTAATAGAAATGATGCATAGTAAAACTTGTGATAATGCAGTTCTATACTTACTTGTGCAATCTAGTTAGATGTAGTGATGTCACCAGATCCAGTGGATGGGGTATCACCATTTGCATTACTTGTACTAGCACCTTCAGTGTTTGTGGCTCTTACCCACATTTTATTTCTCATTCTTTTGATGTCATCAATGGTATTTCCATTGTGATGTGTATTTGTATCTGTCAGTCGGTCTTTGCAATCTTTTATCACATGTCCAACCTTATGACAATGTAAACATGTCATACCTAGATTGGACCATCCTCTGGACCTTTTGGTCCACTTTCTCATACAGTTTTCAGCAATATGTCCATACCTTCCAAATGTTGTGTAATTTACCCATGTGTTATAGTCCCAAACATATGAGTTACCCTCTCTGGTTGGTTTGTAGCTTTTATTAGTTTCTTTCTGAGTCCAAGCTTTGTTTCCCTTTTTCCATCATTCCTCATGTGTATTCCCATTCATCTTTCATGTAGGACAGTACTTTTCCATATAGGTTTTTCTCATTGGATTTATCACTTTGGATCTGCACTCATGTGCCTTGTGTCCTTTCTTTTGACATTTATAATGATTACCAATAAAAGTAGATTGTGCTTGAGAAATACCTTTCATTTTGCTTTTGCAGATGTTTGAGGTGTGGCCTAGTTTTCCATAGTGATTGCATGACATTTTCTTGGATCTTGGGGTTATGAAAGCATTCCTCTTATCAGATTGATTAGAGAATTCTTCATTCTCATTGTACCCTAATCCTGTGTAGTTGTTGACTCTTCTTTGTCCATCAAGAAAATCATCCATCCATTTGTTGTTGTCCTCAGCTTTTTTAATCAATTCATTGTGTTGATTCTGAACTTTGATTTCATGTTTTAATTTTTCATTCTCTTCTCTCAATTCACCAATGGTCTATATTATTTCTATGAGTTCTGTATTCAATCTGTTTGCTTCATGACTCATAAGAATGATCTGGTTGGTGACCTCATGGTGATGCTCAGTAAGTCTTTGAATCTCTGATTCTTTATCTTGTAGCTTCTCTGTAATTTTCCTCCTATCATCAATGGCCAGTGTTCTTTCATTTTCAGCTTTTCTTGCATCATTCATAACATCAATCATTTTTACCATTTGAGTTTCTTGACCAATTTGCAGCATCTTAATTTGATCTGTCAGATGTAGATTGATCTCTTGCATACTTTTAATTTCTTCAACTAATGCATTTGAAGCTTTGCTCAATGATGATTCTATTGTTTCAACATACTCTTTCATTTCCATTTCTTTGTAGTCTTTCTCATTCATCCTGGTTGCCATAATCTGTCTATCATCAAGAAGTTTTCTGAGTTTTATCTTCGCCTCTTTGTACTGCTCAAAGTTTGTCTACATTTGTAACTGCTCATTCTCAATAGTCATATCTAGTCTGAACTTATCCATTGCTCTGATCTTTTCTCTCAAGTCTTTAAGCTTTTCAAGAGAGAGACTAAGCTCTGATACCAATTGTTGGAATTATATTGAGATAATTTGTACTGAGAGGGGAGGGGTGAATCAGTACCACTAAAACTTTTCTTGGTTATCCCATTAACCCTTTGTCATCAGTTTGTAAAATAACTTATCTAACTGTTCATCTTTCTTTATGCTTATGAAATCATATCATACATTCCATTTGATATGTAACAGTAAAAGAAACATACATGAAATTGATAACACATAACACAAGATATGGTATCGTAGAAAACTCCTGTTAAGGAAGTAAAAAATGCGGTGGGGATTGTTACCCACAAACTTCACTATCTACAGATAAGAAGAGTCAATTAAGGCTTACAATTTGGTCACTTCTGATGACCTACCCTGTTAGGAGTATTACAGTGGAGACCTGTTAAGATCTACTTTGTTTGAAGCTTTTATAACACTGTTAAGTGTGCACTCTGTTAAGAGATTTACAAAGGACGGTTAAGTCCACCTTCTACAAAAGGATTTTGGATGTGATGCACTTGTTAGAATGCAACTACATAGGTCTTTGATCTTATGGATTGTGCAATCTACTATTGCTGATAATAGATCCTATTAAGCTCCAAACTACTATTAATCATCCTTCCATGATTGAGTATTACCTTTATCTTCTCATCAGTAGCCTGTGTGTGTTCTTGATAACTGGTGTGCTCTATTTTTGCTCTTTGCATGAATTCTGCCTTCTACTCCTTAGATGCTCTTCATGACTATCATAATAAAGAATTCATGTACTCACAATTGAGTACGAACATCTATTTATACTAATCTAGGCTCAATTCTTGATTCATTCAACGTGGATTAACTCTAGATCCAAGATATACAACTTGATCTTGATCTATAGTTAGATATGCTTTAAATCCGTTAGGATGCTTTAAATCATTTACATAAAGTGTGCATGACCATTAAAAATAAAAAACAATTCTACAAAATAGAATAACTTTGCTTTATCCACCGTGTATAAATCAGATCCACAAATTGTGGCTTTTCTGATTGTCGGTTCTAACAGTCAGTGTTCTTGGTCGCCGGTGTTCCTTTCTTGAACATGTCGTTGGGTGTGCTTGTCTGTCCTTGTCAGGTTTCTCTAGAAAACTGTGTTGCCGGTAATGCTTGTCTTTGTCGGTGAAACTTGTAAACTTTATACTTAGAGTTTTCTCAAAAAATCTTTGTTCCGTTGGGTATGCTTGCATTTCACCGGTAATGTCTTTGTTTCATCGGGTATGCTTGCATTTCATCGGTACTGCTTGTGATTCACCGGTAATGCTTTCTGTCTGCCGGTAATACTTTTTGACTGTGTTTTTCTTTAAGTATACTAATGGAAAAATAATTTCATCAGAAGTTTCTTTTTTTTTCCCTTTAATATCATCATGGATCGGATAAGAAGGGGAAGGTAAATGAAAGAATTCTTGCACATCTGCATCATGAACCCTAGTTTGAGCCCCATCATAAGTGTGGGAAGAACTAGGGTTAGAAGATGGAGAAAGAGGAGTAGGAATATTAGGAATTGGATTAGGAAGGATAGGATGAGGATTAGGAGGATTAGGAACTAGATTAGGAATGATAGGATTAGGATTAGGAATATTAGTAAATGGGGTATCATCTACCCAATCCTTCACATAATCCAAAAGAGCAATAAGTCTGCTACACAAATATTTAATGAAAGTTTTGAAAGTGGGAAGACTAGTATTAGTTAATCTCATAATAGAATGAGGAAGTGAAACATGAAGAGTAAAAAACATGATGAAATGGATGGTACTTTCATAAACATCATAAGTACTATAAAGAGATTCTAAAAGAAGAATAATGAGGAAAATAACCATACACCAAAACATCTTAAAGATTCTCATAGTGAATGAAATACAAGAAATGCTTTTGTACTTTTATGAATATGTAGATTTTTTTTGTATTTTAAAATCCAAGAGCATAAAAGAAAACTAATCTAATATGTATGCAAAAGCTAGTCTCTAAGGAAAAGAGGCAAATCATCTAACACCAAAAAGAAAGAGTTGTCTATCGCGGGTTCACCAAGATGTAATGTATAAAATGTAATATATAAAATGTAAGAGAGATAATGTGTGGGGAAGATAAGATGTTCCTTTAACCTCAAATACACAAAGGAAGGATCCAAATTGATTAACCCCAAAGGAAGGATCAATGCACAAATGAATCAATCGATTGGAAATGAGAATAAAGAGGAAGACCTTAAATTTTGTTTTATAGAAGAAAATATGTGATAGATTTAGGAAGATTGAAGACTTTAATTGAAATGAATTGAAGAAAAGTACTAACCTCAAAATGATATAGATCTAAAGAATGCTACTTTTGGGTGTCTACATTAAGTTTCTAGAAATTCTACAATCGTATCTGGAATAGAAATGTAGAGACAAACAAAAATTAGAAATATTTTTTCGATCTGGCTCAGTTCCAATTTTGACCCAAAAGATAATGTCACCTTTGACCTAGAATTTTTTATTCCAACCCAGAATTTTTAATTTTGACCGTAAAAAAAAATGTCGATTCTGACCCATAAATGAATGTTGATTCTGACCCATAATTACCAATTCTGACCTACACAGTCTGACAGAAATTCTATTTCCAGTTCTTGATAGTTTGCCAAAAAGGGTATCCAAATCTGCACTCCAATTCGTTGTTCTGAACCTGTCTCCATGAGAAAAATGGTTTGTTTGTTGGGGGGAGGGGTTTTCCTTAGTCAAAACCCAATTAGGAATTAACCTTGAAATCAATAATTGAAATAGAGAATGCTAGCAAGTAGTAGAAGTAGATCTAATAATGAAGCATAGATATGCAATTGTATTTCGAATGTAAACAAGTATGTAAATATGAAAGCTTGGACTCAATATTAGAAACCATAAACCTATATGTTTGTATGCTTGGAATCCACCTTGAAGGAAGAATGAATGATTCTTGAGGATGTACAAAGGATCTTGAAGGAAGATCACACCACCATGATGGATAGATCTAGAGTTTGAATGATGAATCTTGAATGCTTGAACCAAATCCCGTCAAAGGCTTAAATGCTTGAATCCTTGATCTTCAATGGAGAACTTGAATTATTGAGAGGAATACTTGGAAACCTTGATTAAAATTTGAAATCTTTGAGGACATGTAAAATTATTTCTTAGTTGATGGTTATTCTCTTGTGATTATGCTTGGTTAGAGAAAATGAGAGGAGAAAGCTTCCTTATATACCAATCTAGGGCACAATCTTCTAGAAAGGCCTACATAGGAGAATTAAATTCCAATTAGACATATACCCCTAGAAGAGGACCTATGTTAAATATAATTTAAGATTCATTGCTTTGGAACCCAAAATAGCCAACCCGAAAACAGGAAATGAACTTTTAATGACCCCCGGCAGCAGACAAACTTTCAAACTAGAAAGGGGGAATGGGTCAAAATCAAGTTCAACCTTGACCCAAGGAGTCAAAACCCCTATAAAATGTTCCATATGGGAAGGATAGTTTCTGGAGAGGTCCAATCAGGGTCCTAAACATGCACAGAAGTAGGAGAGGGTGCAGAAATGAGGGGACAATATGATGATGTTCAAAAACACCCCCTAAGGAGGGCTAAACATTCTTAAAGTGGAAGTACTTCCATTTTAAGATGATATAGTACTCAGTGGAATTTATATAGCATTTTTTTTTTATAATAAAGAAACCAACACAAGGGGATGTCCCGATACAAAATAACAGAGCAAGCACAAGAAGTGTCACTACTAACAACACACTAATAGGACCAGCACACCCTCAGCCAATACCTTTCTTTAAAATAAAAAAACATGATATGAGTGGCAAGAGGACCAACATTAATAGAAAAATTGGTAACCCAATAGTGATCACCAAAAAGTAAATCTCTAGCTAAGTTAAACACGTAGTACCAAATAACCAAAATATTGGAATAAAATCACCTACCACTACTAGTCTTGGTCATATGATAAATAGAATCAAAAAACATAGGAATTAATAGGCCCTTAAAGACCAAAAACCACCATAAATAGTTTAAAACCATCATAAAAATAGAAAGAAAGTCATTTGTGGTTGTTCCCCCATCATTACGCACAACTTGAACCATTCATCCGCTAGAAACTAGAACAATTTCCCCTTCTCTGACGCTGAAGTCTTCTGATTCTCCTGATGGAGGAGGTGAAGATTCATGGATTCCAAGTGCATCACCTTCACTGTAAAGTCTACTAGCCTATTGAAACTAGCACCAAGATCCTTGACTTTACCTTGCAGCAGTTGTAAATGTTTCTTAGCACCAAGATCCTTGACTTTACCTTGCAGCAGCTGTAAATCTTCCTTAATTTGATGCAGCTCTAACTTATAGTCCTCTTTTCTTCCATTTGATGCACCAGCCTTGTCCTCCTTATTCTCTTCCATATCCAAATTATCCTCCTTAATGGTATCCTCCCCCTGTAATCCCAAAGGCAAAGTAGCAGTAAGAGGGGACTCCTTGTTGTTTCCTCTCAACACTTTCTTTATCAGAAAATCCACCGAATTAAGTTTGAATCTAGCTGACACGTGCATGGATTCTTGGATTCCCTCTCCCCCTCCATGGTTGGGGTATCTTTTCCTTTCCCCTTATTAGAGCTTTCTTCCTCCTTATCTTTTATATTCTTCCCCGTCTTGTTCTTTTCTTCAATTTTCACTTTTTTCCTCCCTTCTTCCCTCTCAAAATCCACCTCTTCCTCATCCACCTCAAGATACATTTTACTCACCGCCTTCTTCTTGATATGAGAGTTGGAAGAAATTATGTGGGACCTCCTCCTATTGTCATTGTCATAGTCTTCCTCTACAAATTCAATGTTGATCTACACTTCCCCCACCTTATCAACGGAACCCAGGATAGTATCTTTAGCTTTTGTACTCATGGGAGTGGGCATTTTAGAGGATGAAGTCAGTTGAGAAGGGGAAACAACATTCTCTTTAGGGTTTTTGGAAGGGATGGTGGTTGTGTCTTTCATGGAAACAATTCTGACAGGACACAGGGAATGGTGAAAATTATACAACCGAAGGATAAGCCCTTAGTGAAGGAAACAATAATTCTACTTGGTGCTTTCCTTAATCCTCACATCCGTGACCGAAGCTTCCAAAGAATTCCACAGAAAGAAAGGGATGGATATCTCTTCTTTATAGAAAAAATGATTTAACAAATAGAAATGGTAATTGTAGTAGGTCCCAAAACAACCATCAAGAGTGAGATACTTCATTAGAATTAGGCATTACCTCATTCCATAGTCCAGGCAACTCGTCGCGGTTGAAACCTGCATGAAAGTGAACAGGAACCTCCTCTTTTTTGAAGAATCGATTCACGCTAGTGTCATCCCTACACTTGGTAACCTTCCTCTACTTTCTTCCCTCCAAGGACAACCATGTGGCTAGAGCTATAACTTCTTCATTTATCTCGAAGGTGATACCATTTATGGTAACCTTATGATCTTCCCAAGTATCAAAAAGTTGTATTGAGATGATTTCATCATTTCCCTCCATAGCTTCCATGTAAGGGAAGAACCTACATTCTCTCAGGTACATGACCACACAAGGGTTTTTAAGAAACCCATCCTCAACTTTTGATGGTTCCACCCTGACCATATCCCCTCCCGTCTCGGCACTAAACTCTAAAAATGACACTTCCTCCTAAGACTCCAGAGACATCCCAGCCAAGATCCTAACACTAAAAATAGTCAAGAACCCTTCCCAGCTCAAGAAAACATTGTATAAAACCACCATCACATGAATAGTGGAAATTAGGACATCACTATTCACCTTAATGAAAAGATGGCAACTCAACCCAAAGAAAGTACTATTCACATGAGTAGACATTTTAAAAATAATAAATGCCCTTAAATTAATATGATTACGGATCTTGGAATTGAAATGATCATAAAGCATGGTCATATTTTCACTAGCCATGGATATTTTTCAAATCCCCACATTATCTTTGCTCTTAAAATTCCTCGTACAACCACCATATATGGTAATAATATCCCCTCTTATTCAAGAGCTACCATTATTAAAGTTCTATTTCCAGCTTTGCATTTAAAATTTGAATTCATGCAACTCCTCATGCTTCTGCTAGCCGCCTTTCTCCACCAATAAGAATCACCAATGATGTACCTCATCATTAGGGTTAAATAGTGTTGTCCCTCCCATCAAGAACTTTGGTATGCATTGTTAGCAACCTTATATTTCTCCAACACTTTTTCTCATGGATGGTTAGACCATTGGCCGCTAGCGCATCCACCACCGCATTCCCTTCTCTATAAATGTGTTGTAATTTGAATTCCTCAAGCCTCAGGAGGAACTTCCAAATATCCTAAAATAGATTAGTCATACGCCAACTAGTCTTAAAGTTACCTTTGGCCATCTCAATCACAATCTTTGATTCTCCCTCAATAATCAACTTCCTAATTCCCATAGTAACAGCAACTTTAAGACCCCATAATAAGGCCAAAATCTCTACCACATTATTGGTATCCTTACCAAGGTTAACCACATAGAAAATATGCATCCTCCCACAATGATACCTAATTAAACCTCCACCCACAGTAGACCCACTATAAGAAGCTCCATCAAAATTAAGTTTGTAGAACGTGTCAGCTAGGGGGGTCCAGTGGGTATTCCTCCTCGCCATAACTTTAGAATTATCAAATTCAAAAAATTATTTAGAAATCTTCCCTTCATGAGCCAAACTACAATCCCCATCAATAGGGGGAGTTAGGTAATTTCCATCGACAAGTCTCAAGGTTCTCCATCAGCAGATTAATAGTTATTCTAATAGCTCCTTCAATATCACCTTCCTCTCCATGAAACACCCTACTATTCATCTCCTTCCAAAGGCTCTAGCACACATGCAGGGGTATAAATTTCCAAAGTAAAAAAATGAGAGGATGCTCTCCAATTAATCACAAATTGAGTGACATTCTCCATGAACACCCAATTTAGTTGCAGTTTGGAAAGGATTATTGACCACACATTAAAAGCATAGGGACAATGGATTAAGAGATGATTTATGGTCTCTTCCTTACTTTTACACATCACACATCATTTAACCAAATGGATTCCCCTCTTCTGGAGGTTTTCCAAAGTGAGAATCTTGTCGTACATAACCGTCCATCAAAAAAAAAATATTTTAGGGATCAACTGGGTATTCTAAACCATTCTCCACATTTTCTCATCCACTACACTTTTAGAGATGACTAAGTACACAGATTTGACTGTGATCTCCCCTGACATGTTATGGAACCAGATAATTTTATCTTCTATCTAAGAAATAGGGATTCTGACCACCTCCACTACCTTTTGAATCTCCAAAACAAAATGGGGAACCAGGGATTGGTCATTATAATCCTCCACTAAATTTTTCCATTTCTGATCTTGAGTAATATAGTCCTTAACTCTACTCCCAAAGAAATTTTCAAGATGGTCCCTACTATGACAAAACTTGTCCACCAAGGGGTTTATCTCATATCCACCAATCCTCCCAGAATCTAATCTGATTTCCATTTCCCATAATCCATTTCATCCCAGTTTTTAGGACTCCCTTGCACTTAGAAATGAAATTCCAAATCTTAGAACCCATCCGTAAGCCTTGGCTATAAGGAAAGTGAGAGGAGTTGAAGTACTTACCCTTCATTATTATGCACCAGTCTGCTGAACTCCTAATTAACTGCCAGCCAACCTTAGCAATTAAGGCCTTGTTTAAATCTTTCATCTTCCGCACTCTAAGGTTGTAGACCAGTATACCAAGCTCATTCTAGCCTTTTCCTCCACTCTCATCCACAAAAGTTTCTCTAAATCTTCTCTAACTTTTCTGTCATCCTGTCAGTAATTTTGAAGAGAGAAAGGAAGTAGACCAGTATACCTTGGAGACCCACCAACAGTAATTAAAATTTCTCTGTGTTACTGAGAACTTTTCCCTTCCACCCAAACAACCTTTTCTGCATTTTTTCTAGGATAGTGTTCTAGAAGTGATATGAGACCTCCTTAACCATGAGCGGGAGACCTAGGTAGGTATCTGGAAGCTCGGGACCTGTATAACCTAATCATTCTAAAATATTTTGTTGATTTCTATACTCAGTATTAAAGAAGTAATTTTTTCTCTTACAATAATTAATTTGTTGTCCTGAAACCACAACATAGTCATTCAACATTTTTTTCCATTCCCTCGCTTCCCTAATATAGGACTTCCCGAAGAGGAAAGTGTCATCCACAAATTTTTGGATAACCTCAAGGGGGGAGTGGAAGTCAGTTTAATATGAGCAATTGTTCCATTATTTTCAAGTCCAGGAGGTTCCATACCACCACCTCTTCCACCATCAGGAATAGGTAAGGGGAGAGTGGGTCACCTTGTTTGAGACCCTGCTCAGGTTTAAATGAGCCCCAGGGTGAGTCATTAACCAGCACAGAAAATTCCACCACTTCCACTGCCACCCTTATGACCTTTATGAATCTTTCATGGAAACCAAATTTTCTCAGAACCTCATACAAGAAATCCCAAAAGACTTTATCATAAGCCTTAGAGATATTCAACTTCAGCGCCATCCCAAGATTTTTGATTTTTCCATCTAGAATGAATGATTCGGTGGGAGGTTATCACAACATCAAGAATTTTTCTGCCTGGGACAAATCCCTTTTGGTTGGGATTAATGATTTTACTTAACAGTGGTTTAATCCTATTAGCTAGAATCTTGGAGAGAATCTTGTAAATAGTGTTACACGGGCTGATAGATCAAAAATCCCCCAGCCTCTTTGGATCCTGAATCTTAGGGACTAGCACAATATGAGTATTATTAAGTTTTTTCAAAATGTTCCCTGTCCTAACAAAATCATGTGTTGTGTCGATCAAGTCATACTTGATCACCTCCTAGAAATGATGGAAGAAGGTCGGGGGAAACCATCTGTACTAGGCAATTTATAGGCACCCATGGAAAACACAACATTTTTCACCTCCTCCTCTTAAACTTGGCACATCATCTCCTCATTCTCCACCTCACTAATGACAGATGGAATGGCCTCCATGAGTCTATTATTTATCTCAGCGGAATCCTCATGAACCGGGTACCTATAAGTTTCCTGAAAGAAATTAGGAGCAAACTTGCCTACCTCTTCCTCCTCAATCAGCTCCCTATCCCTATAATTCCTTATGGACTTAATAGTATTCCTTCTTTTATGATTAGAAGAGGATCTATGGAAGAAGGCCAAATTTTTGTCTCCTTCCTTGATCCATTAGACCTATGAGCTTTGCTTCCATTAGATTTCTTCCCTCTTCAAATTATCCTTCCATTTCATTTGTTGATGTCGCATACCTATTCAATTTTTCTGTGGATTGTAGTTCATACTTTTGTAAGGTTGCATCCTTCCATTGTGCAATTGATCAGTGAGCTCTAGGTTGTAAGCCTGAATGCATGTGCATTCTTTGTAAACCTTTAATAGGGTTAAATATATTTCAATAGAGTATATCTTGTGGGTTTCATCCCCATCGTGGTATTTTCCCTAACAGGGTTTCCATGATAATAATCATGGTGTTATGATGTTGTGGATGTTCATTTTATGTTGTTGCACTTTATTTTTCATTGCATGTGGTTTATAGTTAAAGAATCAAATTAATAAGGTTAAAAACTGCATAACACTTATCCCCACCCCCCGTCCTCGCTCCCCCCTTTGTTCCTTAATACCAACATTATCCTCTTGGACATGATGCAAGGCCTAGTATGTGAATATCAATTAGCCCAAGTTCAATAGGTTCATGAAACATAATTATTAGGCAACTCAATTAAAAACCTCTCCTTGATTCAAAGAGAGCTATTAAAAAACTTTACGTAATCACTCTATTACTTAAAATTTATTACTAAGAGTTATTTTATTTTAATTTAATATTATCTCAATATTTAATTTTATTCACATTGTTTGCTTGTATTTTTCATTTGAAATTATATTAAGAATTATTTTATTTTTTTCAATGTCAAATTTTACTTTTGTTTTGTTTTTAAGAATACAATTACACAAGAACAAAATAAAAATATTTTATATTATTTATACTATACTTTAATATAATATAACATATAAATAAATGATATAATATTTATATTATATAATTTAATAATAGTATTTATAAATAAATAATATTTTGAAGTTATATCAAGAATTATTTTATTTTTTACAAAGTCAAATTCTAATTTTATTTCACTTTAAAAATGCATTTACACAAAAGATTAAAAAGATTATAATATTTATACTACACTTAACTTAATATATAAATAATATAATATAATAATTATTGTATAATATTATTATCTTTATTATCTTTATATTTATAATAGATTAATAATAATATTTTATAATATATTCATAAATAAAAGATAGATATTCAGAATCATTTATGATATAAAAAATAAATTAAAATATTTTATGATTTATAAAATATAATAAAAATATATAAAATAAATTAAAAACATTATAAAAAATAGTTTTAATATAAACAACCATTATAATATATAAAATAAAATAAAATATTTTGAGGGCAAACAGATTTAAAAATAAATCATGTCCTTTCAAACATGTATCCTTGATTAGCAACAACATGGCTAGGAGCTAGCATCAATAAACTTTCACCACAAGTGTCAATATTTTTTAGTTCCTACCGTTGCTAAGCTAATGTTTAGGAAGGAGATACCCTGCTCAAATTTATAATAAACTATAAGGTTTTCAAAAATGTTTTTAATCAAAACCCCCCTCAAATTTATAATAAACTATAAGTTGAATTTTCAAAAATTAAAATATTTCATACGATATTTTAAAAATAAAAATATATCTATATTTTATTTTTTAAATATTTTAAATTAATATAACATTTTTAATTATAGATTACAAATTTATTTTTTTAAATCTTCAATTTAAATTATAAATAAATTATATAATATACCTAAAATAATTGTTAGATAATTAAGGTTCACATAAAATTTAAATAATGATTAATAAATTTGTACTATATTAGATTATTATTAAGATATAATTATTTTTTAATATTATAATATTTTCTATTTATAAAATTACTTTATTAATAATATGGATATTTTTTTTAAGTAGATTTTTAATATTAAATTATTGACGTCTTATACTATACTATATATATATATATAATTTGTCTTTTTTTCAAATTAATGAAAATTTGTTATTTTTTTTAAATTACTATTATTTGCCTATCTTATTTGGAAGAAAATTTAGGGGCTTACAAAGTTTTACTTACTTTCCTTCAAAAAAAAAAATCTATTAAAGAAGGAAAGGAATTAATTTATTCTATCCATTGAGAGAGTAGACAACGGTAATCTTGTATGGGGCTCATACAAGTGAAAGACCTAGAGTATTTATTTTAAAAATAAAAATATATCTATATTTTATTTTTTAAATATTTTAAATTAATATAATATTTTTTAATTATAGATTACATTTTTTTTTTTTAAATCTTTTGAATTATAAATAAATTATATAATATACCTAAAATAATTGTTAGATAATTAAGGTTCACCTACTTTTGATTAAAAAAATTATAAAATAATTAAAAGGAAACTAAAACTACAAAAATATAAATTAAAAACTCTAAAATCAATTACATTGTTTTTATTTCTATATATTGAACCCTTTATCATAAACAAAAATTATTTCAAACTTACAATTTTTGTAGCAAAGTATAAACAACCCTTCAACATTACATTTTTGCAGGAACTTAGCTGCTTTGCGGCCTTGTTTAAAAGACTTGTGTTTCTCTCCCTCTTTTTACTTCGATAGAAAGGTTAAAGGATTGAGTGATTTGATGAGAACATGGTAGAATGATCAAATCCATTTTATCCTCTGTTACTAATGACCAACTGTCATGCACCAATTTTGTATGGTGTGATGCATCACTATGTGTAACATACTATGTGTTCGGTACCAACATGTCATTTTTCCACCAAGACAGCCATGTCCCACTTTTTCTAGTTAGAAATTTGTAAATGTTATGCACTTTTGTTGTGTTCCAAATTTTATAAAATGAAAAATTATCCCAATACAAATAGAATGATGACTACTAAGAATACATGTCAAGGTCTTACAAATGATTAGATACATGTTAATGAACCTATATTTATTTTCAGAAATAAAAAACATTAGGTAAGAACTTAAATATTGGACAATAAATTAGGATTCACAAGGTAATATGTGAAGATAAAGAAACCTAATAAGCAAAGGAAGCAATTTGAAACATAAAATTTGTGGCAAAATTAATCATCCAATGCACCACTTGTCTAGACAATGCTAAATAACAAGGAAAAAAATATTTAAATCATTTTCATATTTCTTGCACAAAGATTAATTACGGCGAAGGCGTGCCATATTTGAATGTGACGAGCTAGCTGAACATATCAACGATGAAAATGTGTCCACGACAATTGCAAGACGATGGAATATATCATGACTGTTCATATAGAAAGCATGAAGTGAGACAGAAAGAAAGCTTAATTTTTTCTTACATCATATCCACTTACTATTAGATTCCACATAAGTGAGAGCGGGCTTGAAGATGCTTCTTACCTAGGGAAGCCAAAATTTTCCACATACTCCACTTTGTGGCCATTATTGGACCTTTCTATGTGCATGTCGATCATGACTTAATCTTGACTCACATCACAGTGAAAAATAAATCTCAAAAATTACGCGAGTGATTCCTCATATAGAAAGAAAATATTATGCAACTATTTTAATTTTCCCTCTATTGTTTTCCTTCAACTTTAAACTACTTGCTTAGTATTACAAACTCTCAAAACAATTAGTTTTTTTTTTTTTTAATGGTCAATATTCTCACTGTCTAATCAATCAAATAAACCAAAAAGAAACCTACAAAAATAACACCCTACAAATCAAGAAAAGAAAAGAAAAACTCATTAAAAAATTCAACCATTCTAAAACATTAAAAATGACATTTTTTGTTTTGGAGTAGCTTCCTGTTGTAGACACCTATAAATGACCAGTTTCTTTAATGCAACGACTTTACTAATATTTGTAACCACCCTAAATTGGGTTTCTCTAACCCAAGAATCATTAATTCTAATTGATTAGCTTAGCCATTTAACTAAATCAATCCAGTTAAATCCCTTGGCTAAGGTAATTAATTAAAAGGATTTAAATAAACACTCATAAATTACAAATCATCACAAAGGGAAAAGTCAACCTATGAGCCAATGGAAGTGAACTCACATGGATCACCTCACATGGATCAAGCAAGGAGTAATCCTGATCACTCACCAAGAATCAATCTCAACCACTCATTTCACCTCATTTTCTTTAAAAGGAATGAATTTTGAGCTCAAATGATCCCACAACTTTAGAATTTTGAATCAAACTTATGTTGCTAAATTGAATCTAGATGTTTTAGTAAATGCTTTCACTTTCATGCTTGATTCAATTGCATTAAGCTTAATTTGATCACTTTAGATGTATTCTAAGGTCATTTTAGTTTAAATCTTCCATTTTAGTATTGAATTGTCATTGATCTAATGCATATTCTGAGAGCAATATTTTAAATAGATCAAACTCTTTCTAAATAGGAAGCAATATGTTGATTTCCTTTGGTTTATTATGCCTTTCAATTCCATGATAAATTTTGTTCCCGTTATCTTTTTCAGTCAGCTTAATTTTCCCATCTCTTTTCAAAGCCCCATATATTTTTACAAGTGAGATTTGATGTTTTACCGATGAAATTTGAAGCCAGGAATAGCCTATCAACTAAATATTATCCATTTCTATTTAAATTCTTTCTAAACTAGCAATCGCACCTTAGTGTGCAATGGGAACATCGTAGAGTTATGGAAAGGTCATTTAAGTATCTGTCCCTTTGTTTGTCACTTCCTCTCATCCTCTCTAGATCTCCATATACCATCTATATATATTTTAATCTCTTCCTCTCTATCTCTCCCTTTCTATGTTTCCCTCTCTATCACTCTCTATCCCTATATATCTTTCCCTTTCTACCTCTTTCTCTATCACTTTCTACTTTATCTTTATATCTCTCATTCTCTTCTATTTATATATTTTCATCTTCCATCTGCACTCTCTCCCTCCTCTATCTCTTTCTCTCTCCTCTCTATCTCCACACCTCTCTATCTCCTTACAATATCTCTTGCTCTTACTTTTGCACCTCTCCCTCTTTCTATCCTTGTTTCTACCCTCTCTCTCTCTCTCTCTCTCTCTCTCTCTCTCTCTCTCTATCTATCTATATATAGTCAGAAAATGGAAGCACTTCCATGGTAGACTGGTTTAGCCTTTTGAGTAAGTAGTTTGGGGTCATATCAAGCACCTTGAATGGGTTCCTGACTTTGACCTGGCTTTCCCCCTGTTCTGCCCCTCTTTCCACTTTGACCTGGCTTTCCCCCTATTCTGCCCCTCTTTCCACTTCTTTCTAGCCTGATTTCTGCATTCTTGACTGCAAACCTAAGATTCTGGACTTCAAGGTCAGGGTCAACCTTTTGGGTCTATGTCGACCTCGACACTGACCTAGGTCAAGGTCAACCTCGACCTTGACCCAAACCTAGGTCAAGGTCAACCTTGACCTTGACCCAGGGTTCAAACTTCAGGGTCCCACAGTTTTCGGATGTCGGTCTTTGCAAAAGTTAATTCCCACTTTCGGGTTGGCTGTTTCGGGTTCTGAAGCGTCGATTCCTGAATTATATTTAATATAGGTCCTCTCCTAGGGGTAAAGGCTTTAAAGGGAATTTAATTATCCTATGTCAGCCTCCTTAGAAGATTGTGCCCTAGTTTCATATAAAAGGAAGTTTTCTCCTCTCATTTTCTCTAAGAGGCAAGATTGAGAAACTAAGTCTTCTAATCGTGATCAAGCATTCTCAAACTATTATCAAGTATAATTCAAGCAAGATAAGGAGTAAGATTTCAAGCAAGCATTCATCCATTCAAGCATCCATTTTCATGAAGGAGATCCATTGGAGGCCATTAAAGGATTCAAGCTACATAGTGCCCTTTTGGTGATCTCTCCCTCCACCTTCTTCCAAGCCTCTTCCAAATTCAAGAACCCATTCAAGACTCGATGTTGGAGATCTACAAGCAAAAGATTGAAGACATCCTACCATTCTACATTCTACATATTTGGTGCATACATACTTGTGGATTGAAGGATTCGAATCCTCCACAAGGATTTTTACAAGCAAGGTGAATTTATGCATTTACTTTGTCTATTTCTGCAATTTCAATTACATATATTTGAGGTTAATTCCAAAAATGGGGTTTGACCAAGGCAAACCCCTCCCCCCCAATAAACAATTCTCTTTTTCTTGTAGGTACAGGTTTAGGATTGCAGATTTGAGACCAGATTTGGATACCCTTTTCGGCCTTCTGTCGGACTCCGTGAACAGATTCTCTGTCAGACCTGTGCAGGTCAAGGTCAAAATTATTGGGTCAGGGTTGACATTTGTGGGTCAAGGTCAACCTTTTTCATAAGATGACATCGAAACAGAAAAATATTTCTGTGTTTTGTTCATCTCTGCGTTTTGGTTTCGGATCATACTTCAGTTTTTTCCAGAAATAGAGTACAAACCTCAAAAAATAGCATTCTTTGATCTGCAATATTTCAAGGTTAGTGTATTTCTCCTATCCATTTCAATTAAAATCCTCAATCATTCTAAATCTATCACACATACATTCCTTTCCATGAAACGGGGAATTTAAGACTTTCCTCTTTGCTCTCATTTTCCAAATGATTGATTCATTTGTGCATTGATCCTTTTTGGGTTGATCAATTTGGATCTTTCCTTTGTGCATCTTGGGATGGAAGAGGAATATCTTATCTTTCCCTCATATATTTCAAATGTTACATTTCTTATGTTACACATTGTTATATGTTACATTTTATATGTTACAATATATAATACTATTGGACACATATTCTAGTATATATATCACTTAATATATATCTATCCCTATAGCCCTCCCTCTTTCTATGTCTATATATCACAGTATTAAATTGAAATCTATTAATTTGTAGAGGGTGAGATTGTTAAAAATCATACTAATAATGCAATAATAACATATATTTAATGGCTCTCCTTATCCCTCCACACCTTATATCTCCCATCAGTGTAGAAACACATCTCCTTATACCTCTTGTACTCCTTATGCCTCATGTATGTTTTCCACGCATCAGATCTCCTTATGCCTCTCGTAATATTATCTCTCCTACTCGCATCCTTATGACTCCCTTGACCATTTTACACCTTATAACTCCCCATCATCCTTATGTCTCCCAAGTGGTTGGTAACGACCACCATATACCAGTCCACTGTGGCTGTCAGCATTCACTACCCCCAACACCTATGCATGTGTCATCTCGATTCATCTATAGATCAGTCTTGTCATCATGCGGGGCTTGATAATCCTTCGGCGGGCATGCATGTATTAACAGTGGTATTTCATTCCTTTGTGCACGTTGAGGCTAGTTTTTAGGGGGTGATTCAAACATAAGATCTGTATTAACACAGGCTTGCAACTTAATTGTTGCATTACATGGTGAACCACTACCATAACCCTTGCTAAATATATAATTATGATATTATTTGAAAGATATATTTAATAATGTATATTATTATAATACAATAATTATACACTTTATATTATATTAAATGTTGAATATGATTTGTATTATAATTAATTTAAAATATAACTATCATATTATTTTTGAAATAAATAAAGCACACAAAATATAATTTACATCCCCTACTTAGTCTTTTTGCTAAAATAAAATAAAAAGAAAAATTAATTAGGAATTTTAGAAACATAATCCACGAAAATATAGTTAAGCCCCCATATTCGGATATAAATCTTGGAGCAAGGCTCGAGGCTTCTGATTCTGATTCATCTCTACCCTTTCTCCCCATGTGACCACATACTACCAAGGGCTTAGCCTCTCAAAACTTAAAAGTGGTACTTTCATATGCAAGAGCAATGGCTTCTGCAGTGTCAAAATTGCCCAACCCCGCAACATATTTCATACCTAGGTCAATGACATGTATGAAATTTCTTAATAAGGGTAATATGAAGATGAACTTTGTAGTGTGAGATTGACAAAAGTTAAGTTTTTGACAAACAATCTCAGATAAGGTTGGGTTTCATTAGTTTTGTTCTCTTAGAAATTTGTGTTGTCTATAGTCACCATAGAAGTTCTATGTAAGGGTGAACATCCTAACCCCACACCCAGGATTTTGGGTATTGCTTGTGATTGCATATGAAATGGTTGTGCACTCTTTCTTCTTTTCTCAAATAATCTGATTTGAAATGGATTGCTTGTAAAATATCTTCATCTCTCAAGGGGATTAAATTATTCTCTACTCATTGAAAATGGTTTAATTTTCATTAAATTGAATGTGATTCTGTTACTCTTTCTTATTTTATATAATCTACTGATTTGTGATAGTTTTAGGGTTTTTTTCTACTGGGTGTATTTCTCTGGCAGTGTTTTTTGTGTTTCATGGTTTTATATTTATTTGAATGGGTATTTACAGCGCAAGAGATAGGATACAACATCAGGGGCTTAACTGTATTTTGGTTGCTTATATTTCTAAAATTCCTTCTTTCATCTTTTATAAAGGATTATTTTGATTAGTGCAATTTTTATAAACCACAGATGTATTGTTGTCTTTCTATAAATTCAGCAGAAAGTGACTACATTGTTACTCGAGCATATGTCAGTGCTCAAGGAGCCCCATTTGATAACACCACCACCACTTCTTTACATTTGTACTTTTTATTGTTATTTTTTTAGTTTAACCATTTGAAAATTGTAGGCAATTGCAAGGTCAAAGTTCAAGGAAATGCAGAGTATGAAGAAGGAAAAGATGAACTACACATATTGATCGATGTTGCTACCAAGATCTAGGTGGAGGCACAACTTGATACTCGGAAAGATCTTTGGAGATACTCAGTAGCGCTGGAACTTGGGTTATTATTATGACTGTCATTCTGCATGGTTGGTAGATAAATCTTAGTGTATCCGCGGGTTTCATAGGTGATCTGCTGAATAGGAAGTCTTGGGGCAGAGACATGAAAAGTGCCTTGCTGTCCTGAAAACCTGATGAAAGATCAGATGCTCAGAAATGCGAAAAGGTGAAAATTGATCTTCAGTTGAAATTGCTTCAATTATATTCATTTTGTGTCCATCAATTGCAATTGTTAGATGCAAAATAATAGGTCCGGGCTTTCCAAAATGGAAGTGCCTACAGCGTAATAACCATTAATCATGATTGTTACCATGTTTAAATGAAATTTATGCGATAATTAGTTCTGAATCCTAAGTAACAGAGACATGCTATTTATTAAAGACTAGACACTTTCTAGCGAATAAAAGTGGCAGTTGCAAAGACAAAATTCTCCCATTTGGAGTATCTACCATTCCTGTGTTGAATGGTAGCTTTGGAACATAACATAGATATCCATCAATACATAAAAGAGTAATGTAATTTGGAATCACAAACAACACACTTGAATTATTTGCAGGATACCATGTGGAATCATATACAACACACTAGAACTATTTGTAGAATGCCTGAAAGAAATGTCACCCGATGGAACGAAATGATTGTCGCCTAATGAAATGAGTGAATGTTGACTATAGAAATTGTTGACAAGGATTTACAAACTTCCAAGAAATCACAAATGATAGATGTAACACCAAATTCCATAACCTTAGACAACATCCAACAAATGCCAAAGGGTGTTATGGAATAGGAAGAGGCATTGATTGTGAATGAAATGGAAGAAAGATAAAAAGAAATTGCCTTCAAGAAATGAGTCATGTTCTCTCCAATAGAAGGAAAATTGTAAGCTACTAAGGATGAGGGGCAATATTATAAATGAAATGATGATAAATGTTGGCAGGAAGAGTGTTTAGGTGTAGTATAGCAGAGGAGGGAACACTGCATAAAAGTTTGAAGGGGTAGCGTAAAATAAGGAGGGAACACCGTGAGTTTGGGTTGTGCATTGCATAATAGAGCATGGAGTTGCAAAGAAGAAGAGAGAATCAAGATATAACATCATTGTGGATTGAGAAAATAGTGTTTATGATAGAGAAGCGACACAGTGAGGTTTTTTTTCCATGATGTTAAGAAGTCATGTGTATTTCCAATGACATTGTGAATGCAAAGGAGAAGAGTGATGTAGGCTTGAATATGTTTTCTATAATTTGTATTAGTCTTTAATAATGGAAGAATTCATTATTAGTTTTTAATGCATTTTGATTCTTTAATTGCAATCTAAATGTAAAATTAGAAGAAGATGTTAGTAATAACTGAGAGGGGGGGGTGAATCAGTGGCCTCAAAAATTAATCCTTAAATTAACCCTTAAAACTTATAACCACAAATTATGTCTCTAGATATCTTCTTTCCTACAAGATGAATGCCTTGAAATACTTATATCAATTTTCTACTTGTCGGATTACTTTGTAAATATTTATTCTGTATGATTACCGATAAGCAGTCGACTATTTACCGAAGCACAGTAAATATGCAGAGTATACCGATCAATCCAAAATTGCATATGTGAAATGTAAAATAGTAAAGTAATGAAACATAAACACATAACATGTGGATTTTTAACATGGAAACCCTGTTAATGGAAAAAACCACTCAGACTGGTACCCCAAATTTTCACTCTTCTTAAGTGAGCTCTGTTAGGAGCCAGCCCTGTTAAAGGTTACAAACACACTGTTAGGTGTGACCTTGTTAGAGGATTTAAAACATAGTTTTTCACCTAGTATCTAGCATCTGATGCTACCATCCTTGATCAAAAACTCACTTGGCCTATCAATAGGTATTGGGCATATCCAATGCTACTTTCATGATCAAACTTTTTGATAATCCTTGGGATGTATCTCAATTGTAGAAGACTTTTAAGTCATGCTCGGTTATTAGACTTGATGCTTCAATGGTTAAACTGAAATATTAATGATTTGTTCATACATACAACTTAATTGCAGATTTTCAGATCTATTATGAGTGCATTACCTCTCTGGTCAATATAATCAATTCTATACCTTTGCTCCACACTATTCTTATCTATGATGTTGTCTCACTGTTCATCGATGTCTGCAGAACCTAGCTCTTTCCTCAGCTTGATTGATCAGGACTGAATGAAGACTTTCTTCTCCTTCAGATTTTCTTTAGCATCTTTCCTCTTCTCTTTTTCACCCCACATTCCAATTTGTAATGAATTGGGTTTGTCTCTTTATAGACATGTTTTACCTTTTCTTGGCTTTCTTTATTCTTGGTGTGATCCACAATTCTTGCCAATTATATTTAAAGAAAACTCATGTTTTATCTCAAAGAGATCTTCTTACCAACTCGACAAATCAGCTTTAAATCAATTACTTATCTCCAGCTTTATCTGGATGATTAAAACAATGATAAGTATCTATTAATTCTATTTATAGCTTCTTGACAATTAAGCATTTTGTCATTTCTGAACTCTCTGTTCTATCGGTCAACACTCTAGTTGGTCATTGGTGATAACTGACTATTCCGTTAGTGTGACTTTAGTTTTCATCAGGATCTATGTCCTTGTCTTTTCCGTTAGGCAACACTGTAATTCTTTCTGTCAGGTTACTCTGACATTTTTCTCGTCGGGCAACACTGTGACTTTGCTCATCGGTAATGTTGTGCATTAGCTCGTCGGGTAACACTGTGACTTTTGCTCTTTTACTCTATATGTCGGTGTGCACTTCATCGGTATACAGTCACTTTGTGATACTTGACTTGTATGCATTACTGATAGCATAGCCTTGATTCATTGGTTATTTGAAGTCCTTAGCATTATTTTCATGACCATACAGATTATATCAAGTTGACATCAATAACAATACAATACATTAACTGATTTAATGCCTTGCATGATCATCAACTTAACATCTTCAAACATTCAGTCAGTTACATGTCATCAATCTCTCCCTTTGGCATTGATGGAAACATACTATATTATTACTAATACAATATGAAATATACAGTTTCATCAAGCTTTCCTAATGTAACTATTACAAATGTCTGGCTATCGGTAAGCTCAAATAGCTTTGATTTTATTCTTGTAGCTTTTTTTTTGTCTTCAATCCCTTCACTGGATAGATGGAGAATCTTTCTTTATCTAATGTGATGTGTTCTCCTTTTGTGTCAAACTCTCTCCCTTTGAGTGTTATCATTTCTTGTGATGTCTTTTGTCATCAATTCTTTTCATTTATGTGTACTCTCCCATTCTTGTTACATTTCACCCTTTGGGTACTTTGATGGATATAATCTATCCCTGAGATGATAATGGATATATTCTCTCCCTTTATTAGTATGATAATGATATATCTCTCTCCCTTTGACAGCAATTCCAAACAAACATCTTTGCTAAACGGATCCTTTCTATCCATAATATATTCCTTGAATTTCCCAATTTATCGGTAATAAATATGGTGCTTGGAGTAGATAAATACCTTGTTGTGTATAGATGTATCTTTGAAGTCCATCTCTTTGCTTGCATCAACATTAATGATATTCTGATAATATGTAGGCTGATATAGCCTTCTAGTCATCTTACTGACCAGTAGACAAGGGTCTGACCCCTAGTCTCTTTCTCAAGTATTCAAATGTGTCCTTGGGCAGTGGCTTGGTGAAGATATCGGCCAATTGTTCATTTGATTGCACATACTCAAGTATCACCTCCTTTGCTTGAACTTGTTCTCTCAAATAATGATACTTGATGGAAATATGCTTTGTTTTTGCATGCATGACTGGATTCTTGGAAATTTTTGTTGCACTTGTATTATCACAATAGATAATTACTAGTTCAAGAATTTTCATATGCATACCTTCCAATAACTATTTGATCCATGCAATATTTGAGCAATTTGCAACACCAGCAACATACTCTACTTCTGTATTAGACTAAGAGATGTATCCTTGCTTCTTGTTGATCCATGCGACAAGTCTGTCACCCATAAAGAATTCTCCTCTAGTGGTGCTCTTTCGGTCATCAATATTTCTAGCCCAATCAGCGTCGGTAAAGACCTTAAGTTCAAATTTGCCTTCTCTTCTATACCATAAGCCATATTCCTTGGTATTCTTCAGATATCTTAGAATTTTTTTCATAGGATTCATATGTGATTCCCTAGGATTAGAAAAAAATATTGCAACTATTCCTACTGCATGTGCAATATCTGGTCTAGTGTGTACAACATACATGAGTTTTCCAATCATTGATTTGTACAAAGTCTAATTTACCTCTGATGACTTGTCCTCCTTTGTCAGCTTACATCCAGTGGCCATCGGTGTTCCAACTGGTTTGGACTCTTCCATTTTGAATATTTTTAGTACTTCTTTGATGTATTTGGATTGTGTAATGAAAATACCTTCATCTTGTTGCATGATCTGTAGACCAAGAAAGAACTTGATCTCTACAAACATAGACATCTCAAACTCTTTACTCATTTCATTTGCAAATTATTTGCATAGCATATCATTGCCTCCAAATATGATGTCATCAACAAATATCTCAGCAATCAAAATGTTAGCATCAGTATCTTCCTTCAAATAAAGATTATTGTTTTCACTAGTTCTTACAAATCCAATACTTATAAGATAGGAATGAAGTTTTTCATACCAGGATCAGGGTGCTTGTTTTAATCCATACAAGGCTTTGTGTAGTCTACATACCATATTCCTCTTGTCTTAATCAACAAACCCTTTTGGTTGCTCAATGTATACCTCTTCTTCAAGTATTCCATTCAGGAATGCAGACTTGACATCCATTTGGTATACCTTAAATCCTTTATATGCAGCATAAGCAAGTAATATTCTCACTCTTTGTAGCCTAAAAATGGGTGAAAAGGTCTCTCCATAGTCAATCCCTTCTTCTTGTGCATACCCCTTGCATACTAATCTTTCTTTATTTATGGTGACTTCTCCATTCTCATTTAGCTTATTCCTGAATATCCATTTTGTACCGATGACATTCTTGTCATCTAGTCTCTGTACAAGTGTCCATGTCTTGTTTTTCTCTATCTTCTCAATCTCCTCATTCATAGAACTTATCCATTCATCATCATCTAGTGCAGCATTGATAGATTTTGGCTCATAATCACAAATAAGATATCTTGTATTTAGAGACTTACTTCTGGTTCTCATACCAGCCTTCTTCTCTCTAATGATCTAGTTTTGTGGATGGTTCTTTCTGACATATCTTGCAAGTACAGATTTAGCTCTTTGTCTATCAGCTTGATCATCATTTTGTCCTTCATTCTATTCTTCATCACTTTGTGCATCATCTTGAGAAATATTCTGATTGTTGGTATTTGCAGCCTGATGCTCGGGTGCAATGATCTGTTGCTCAGGAGCTCTACATTGTTGGTCAGGTAGAGTGTCAGGTTCTTCATTGTATACAAACCTATTGTAGTCCTCTGGTTCTTTAGTGCTTTCCTTTTCATTCTTCTCTGCAAATTCATCTATCTTTACATTTGCACTTTCAACAATTTTGTTAGAGGCTTTATTAAGACATGTATAAGCCTTACTCTTGGTGAAATACCCTAGAAATATTCCTTCATCACTCTTGGAGTCAATTTTTCCATTTCTGTCATATTTTAAGATATAACACTGACTGCCAAAATTTTTGAAATAACTTACATTGGGTGTGTATCCTTACCAAAGCTCACAAGGTGTCTTTTTGGTGTCTTTCTTTAATTGTACTATGTTCAATGTGTAAACAATAGTACTAAAAGCTTCTCTCCAGAATATTTGAATGATGCCTTTCTCTATCATCAGTGTCCTTCCACAATCAACTATGGATCTGTTCCTTCTTTTAGCAATTCCATTTTGTTGTGGTGTTCTTGGTGTAGAGACCTTTCTTTTGATTCCATGCTCATTAAAAAAGTTAGTGAATTCATCTGAAATAAATTCCCCTCCTCTATATGACCTTAATCATTTCAATTCTTTACCACTTTGTTTCTCAACCATTGCCTTATACCATTTAAACATCTTAAATGCTTCTAATTTATCTTTTAGAAACATGACTATCATCATTCTAGAGTAATCATCAACAAAGAGAATAAAATATCTAT
>MU227026.1:7780721-7794868 GCA_018584345.1 Thuja plicata
AATCTCATGTTTTGTAAATATTTAAAGCCAACCCTTTTGTAATAAAAGTGAAAAATAATTAAATGCTAAGGGTAGTCGGCCTTAATGGCTAGATTTCTGGAACCTTCTCGGGCGGTGGAAATTGCCTGTATAAAGAAGGCCTATAGTGTTGTCTAGGGCAGTTCTGGGTAGATCTGGGTAATAATTCAAGGCTTTGTCCTAAAGAATATTGTAAGGGAAATGCCCATGTGGCTTTGCATATTGTAATTCTGAAAGTTTGTAATTCCACATTTGTGGAGATAATAAGAAGCCCATTTTCTATTCTTGCAAATTGTTGTTGGTTCTCTGTTTCTGTTATGTGTTTGCGGCATTAAGGGGAGCACCCTTCATCAGGTACCAATCAAATTTCTTGATTTATTGAAGATCTTTGCCTTCTTATTTTCAAATGCTACTCTATGACCTGAATTATTCAACTGAGAAACACTCAATAGATTATAATTCAATCTATTTACCCAATAAGCATTTTCAAATTTTATCTGGTTATTCAACATTATGGTTCCTCTACCTTCAACTGGACAAGGTGTGGCATTACCCATTCTTACTGAACCATCTTTATAGTATTCAAAAGTCTCAAACTTTTTCTTATCACCAGTCATATGGTGAGTGCAGCCACTATCTATGATCCAGACATCATTTTAACTAACTTTAGATATGAGGGCAATTTCTACATACCTTTCTTCATCATCATCTAAATCATCTTTTACTGCCACAAACACCATCTCGATGTCTTCCTCATATTTGGTGTCAGTATCATCATCTTTGCATTTTTCTAGGTAACTGGCCTTCTTTCCTTTGTCCTTGTAGTCTTGGGTATATCTTTTTTCTGATTGTCGGTAGCTTTTGTAATCACCTCTGTTAGACTTCTTTTCAAATGGTCTGTCATTACTTCTATCATCTTTTCTTCTGTTAGGACATCTTGCAGCAAAGTGTCCAATCTCTTTACAATTAAAACAAACAAGTGGTAATTTGCCTTTGTATTTAGCTTTTCCTCTCTCCATTCTTCTAACCATAAGTGCTTCAATTTCATCAAGATCTTCTTCTTCACTTTCACTATCACTATCTTTTCTCATAGTGTGTTTATGACTTGATTTACTTATTCTCAAAGAAGATTTCAATGCAGACTCTATGTTTGGTAAGACATTATTATCAAAGTTGTTCATCTCAAATGAAATCAGTCTTCCAATCAAACTGTCTAGAGTAACATTTCTATTTTCTACTACTCTCATTTCTTGAATGGCAGATACTCTAATAGTATAAGTAGGAAATAAGGTTCGTAGAATTTTACTTACCACTGTCTCTTCTTCTAGTACACCTCTAACTCCTTGGATAGTATTGACTACCTCTTTGATTCTTGTGTTGTATTGTGTGATGTTTTCACCTTCTTTCATTTTGAGATCATCAAGCTTTCCTCTAAGGCTTTCTGCCTTGGCTGTCAAAACATTCTTGTCACCACCATGTACAAGCATCAATTTGTCCCACATCTGATTTGCAGTCTTGTAGGTTTTGACATCTTCAAATTCAACATCAGAGAGTGAGGAAGCAAGCTCTATCATCATGCAATTGTGATCATGCTTCTCTCTCATTTGTTCAACTATGGGTGCTCCTATGGGAAACACATATTCAATATCTAAGTATTGAGTAACATCATTTCCAATACCTGATAAGTGGAGTCTTATTCTACTCTGCCATGAAGCAAAATTTTCTTTGTTCAACTTGGCCACATCTCGTATGTTCATCTTGTGATCGTTATCTTAGGTCTTCAAATATTCCTTTTAATCACACAAGCTATGATACCAATTGTTAGTAATAACTAAGAGGGGGGGTGAATCAGTGGCCTCAAAAATTAATCCTTAAATCAACCCTTAAAAATTATAACCACAAATTATGTCTCTAGCTATCTTCTGTCCTACAAGATAAATGCCTTGAAATACTTATATCAATTTTCTACTTGTCAGATTTCTTTGTAAATCTTTCTTCTGTATGATTACCGATAAGTAGTCAACTATTTACCGAAACACAGTAAATATGTAGAGTATATCGATCAATCCAGAATTGCATATGTGAAATGTAAAACAGTAAAGTAATGAAACATAAACACATAACACATGGATTTTTAACATGGAAACCTTGTTAAGGGGAAAAACCACTGGGACCGGTACCCCAAATTTTCACTCTTCTGAAGTGAGCTTTGTTAGGAGCCAACCGTATTAAAGGTTACAAATACACTATTAGGTGTGACCTTGTTAGAGGATTTAAAAGATAGTTTGTCACCTAGTATCTAGCATCTAATGCTACCATCCTTGATCAAACACTCACTTGGCTTGTCAATAGGTATCAGGCATATCCAATGCTACTTTCATGATCAAACTTTTTTATACTCCTTGGGATGTATCTCAATTATAGAAGACTTTTAAGTCTTGCTCGGTTAAGAGACTTGATTCTTCAATGGTTAAAATGAAACATTAATGATCTATTCATACATACAACTTAATTGCAGATTTTCAGATCTATTGTAAGTGCATTACCTCTCTTATCACTATAATAAATTCTATACCTTTGCTTCACACTGTACTTCTCTATGATGATGTCTCATTGTTTGTTGGTGTCTGCAGAATCTATCTCTTTCTTCAGCTTGATTGATCAGGACTGAATGAAGACTTTCTTCTCCTTCAGATTTTCTTTAGCATCTTTCCTCTTCTCTTTTTCACCCCACACTCCAATTTGTAATGAATTGGGTTTGTCTCTTTATAGACATTTTTTACCTTTTCTTAGCTTTCTTGATTCTTGGCATGATCCACAATTCTAGCCAATTAGATTTAAAGCAAACTCATGTTTTATCTCAAAGAGATCTTCTTTCCAACTAGACAAATTAGCTTTAAATCAATTACTTATCTTCGGCTTTATCAGGATGATTAAAACAATGATAAGTATCTGTTAAGTCTATTTATAGCTTCTTGGCAACTAAGCATTTTATCATTTTTGAACTCTCTATTCTGTCAGTCAACACTCCAGTTGGTCATCGGTGATAACTAACTATTTTGTTGGTGTGACTTCAGTTGTCATCAGGATCTTTGTCCTTGTCTTTTACGTCGAGCAACACTGTAATTCTTTCCGTCAGGTTACTCTGTGTTTTTCTCGTCAAGCAACACTATGACTTTGCTCGTCGGTAATGCTATGCATTAGCTTGTTGGGTAACACTGTGACTTTTTCTCTTTTACTTTGTCCATCGGTGTGCACTCTATCAGTGTATATAGTCACTTTGTGAATACTTGACTTGTATGCATTATTGATAGCATAGCCTTGATTCATCAGTTCTTTGAAGTCCTTGGCGGTATTTTCATGACCATACAGATTATATCAAGTTGACATCAATGAAAATACAATACATTAACTGATTTAATGCCTTGCATGATCATCAACTTAACATCTTCAAACATTCAATTAGTTACATGTCATCAGAAGAGAGTCTCTAGTATTTTGCATTTGAGTTTTGTGGTTGTAGTCAGAAAGGAGTATTTTGACTTGCATCAAATTGTCTCATCCCATCATTGAAAAATTCAATAGAATTTACTAAATTAAATTAATAAAATACAATTAAAATAAAACATATTATTGAAAATATGAGAATCAATTTGGTCAACTATAAAACCCCAACACTTGCAATCAAACCAACAAAATATATCTAGAAGATTTTCTTTATTAATTGAGACGAGTTGTAGATTTAACAACATATCAGAATTCAATATTCAAGAAACAATTTACAGTTGTATTCTCCTTGAAGGCTAATCAACTTTGTATATCCTCTGATCTTTTGTACAAGGTTTCGGGACCTTTCAAATCCTGCTTTTACGTATTTAGAACAATTTACAGTTGTATGAGCTATAGTTGGCATATATATTCCAACTAAAAAATTAGAATTAAAGATAACATTAGATCAAGGATGATAACACAATGGGAGTGAGATGATACCCTCTTCTTAAGGGATGCTCTATTTTGAGAATGAAAGTCAGGGATGACAATGATTAGGGTTGAGTTTATTTGAGGGTTGAGATGCATTGTGAAATGGGCTCAGGTTGTTGCCACGGTGAGCTTGCGATGACCGTCGATAGGATGGTGTTATTTCTTGAGGCCTTTATGGCTAATTATAAACTTAGGATATGTTTTTGTTAGGTTGATTATGTATAATGTATGTATGGCTATATGTTGGATATATTGGTAGTTGGTTGAGCTATAGACTCACTTAGGTGTTGAAGTTTACTATGACTTAATCTTGAGGATCTAAGTATAATATGATGTATATTTTTATTCAAAAATTAATGAAATCTTATTGTTACCAATCAAAAAAAAATTAGAATTAGAAACTTACAAATTGCCAAAAAAAAAAAATTATTCAATGTGGAATATATTTGTTTTTGCATTTGATAAGTAGGAGATATTTTCCACAGTAAGTCAAATTGTGATATTTTCTATCAGGATTCAATTGTGTAGTTTTTTAGTAAAACTCATTGACCCATGTTTCATAAATAGTGGTTCACAAGAACCCATCTCTCATGATTAGTGCTAAGTGTTCCATTCATTGTCATGAGAGATGGGTTATTGTGAACCACTACTCAAGAAGCATGGGTCAATGAGTTTGACTCAAAAAACTACAATATTTTTTCATTTGTAGTCTAGGAATATTTTGTACATGTACATTACCAATGTTGCCCAAGTTTTGCAATGAACATTGCTTGGAAATGAGACATTACGAGCAAAAATATAAATAAATAAAAGCCACACTAAACATGAAAACATATTTACTTTCTCTCCATTTACCTCACCCAACATCCAAGCAACAAACACCTACAATTGAGCCTTTAAACCTTGTAAATGTGTCACCTTCCCCACCTTATCTACAATACATGCACCATGTGTTTGCAAGCTCATTCAAAATGTTTTCACTTTAAAATGAATAAAAAATATTAATGTATTTTCATTTACTTCTAAAAATACAAGCAAGAACATTGGAAACCATAGGTTTTTACTTTTCCCATACAATGTAACTGGACAATATTTTGGTTTATTTAACAATTTAATAATTAAAATTCTCCCAATTTAACAAGTTTCTTACCACTGACAAGTTTGGAAAATAAAAATGAAATTAGAAGTGCACAATAATTCCACCATTAGAATAGACAATTTAATACCAGTGTGATTTAGTTAGATTCTTCAATTATCTTGGATCATTGCAAAAATTGTAATAATTCAACTTGAATTAAAATGTATAAACTTTAAAATAGACCACAACTTTTCTAATTAACCTTGCACATATCTTCGATGTACTCATTGCACACCAAGATGCAATTGCTAGGTCTTAGAGCCATAACATATATGATGTCATTGAGATATATATATGAGCTGATCTTACACTCACTCACCAATAAGACAAGGCACTATACATCCAACACATGCCTCTACCTAAATGTGTCCCTCTTTTTATGAGGATATTTATGAGATTTTATCTAGATACATGTTTATCTTACAACCAATCCACAAAACCTCATTTTAATGTAAGTACGGAGATACATGCCCAACACAATTAAAAATTATAAACACATAAATCCATACATATAGACAAATATGTGAATATATAATATAATAAAACTATATTTGCCATTTCTTACTATCTTAGTTCAAATGAACTATGTAGTGGATTTTTTAAATAGATTTTTTAGGCTATTATTGTATTTATTTAGTTTAGAATTGTGTTTAGAATTGTTTTTTTGGACAAAATGGTTTAGGTTTGGAATTTAATTACGATAAAGTTAATAGTTAAGATTGGAGTTATTGTTCAAATTGAGTTGGGCTAGACATATGGTCTTGTTGTGGGTCCACAAAATATACCCCATTTTTTTGGTCCTCTAATCAAGGGGGGGCCCTTCTTTTTTTTTTGGGTCTGCCCCTCCCCCTATTCCTTGAACTTGGATTTGGAGGGGCCTGTTGAGAAAGCAAAGTTACTTTTCAGGCTTTCGCACTTTCAGCGTTTCGGACATCAGGAGGTCCTCTAACCTCTGAAATACTGAAACATCAAAAATCCAAAAGGTTGAGCCCACACCTTTTAGTGTTTTGATTGCAAAAAGAGGAGGAGATCACCAGACTATGGGTTTTTGGCCTCCAAAACCGCAAAGTGGGTGATGTCACCCTGTGAGCTATAAAAGTAGCCCGAGCATTTTTTTCCCCACTTGTCTTTTTTGTCCTCCTGCTTTTTTTGAGCTCTTTGCGCACCCACTCCTCGCATCCTTGGCATTCATCATGATGTTTTGAGCCTCCTCATGGTTAGTGGTTTTTTTTTCTCCCCCTTTCCTCGCTCCTTTTCAGGTAGGGTTTCTTGGTTTGTTCCCTTCCCTTCTTCCTTTCACATTTTGGGTTTAGGTTTTAGTTTGTTTTGGTCTATTTTGTTGTTTGCTTGTGTGGATGTTGTTGTTGGCTACCTGTTCTCCCTCCTAAGTATCTAGGGTTTGCATCCTTGGACCTCTGGTCGGGTCGCAACCTCTACTTTTTTTTTTTCGCTTGCATTTTGTTTTAGGGTTAGGTTTTTGTGTCGCAAGAAAGTTGCAGATTTTTGGTCTCCAAAAGGCTAAAAACAGCCCCCTCGCTAGAGAGATTTCACTAAGTGTAGTTTCACACTTTCTGACTTTAGGAGTTTTGCATAAACAGACACCGCCAAAACACTGAAACTACAAAACCCCAAAGACAAGGTCGCCCGTCCCAAAAATTTCAGCATTTTTGAACTCCAAAACTTTCTTCGGACCTTCACGCACAAAAGGCCATGATCCATTTCATCAGCCCCCCAAGTCTATCAAATTTTAGGCTTTTGTACCCTGAATTTCCCCACAGTTTTTGCACTCCGCAAGTCCGAAAATACTTGCTTCTCTAGAACCTCATCCATCATTTTTTGGCCTTTCTCACCCCAACCTTGTCTTCAGAGTCTGAAAGTTTGAAAGATTAAAAAGTTTTATAAAGTTTCATTTATGGCTACTTAAGCGTCATCTGCTTTTGGCTTTCTTAGTTGTATTTTTTATTTCTTTTATGCTTTATTTTTTTCCTCAATAAGATACAGATGTTTGCATATTTCCTTGCAGGAATGCTTGAAAAGAGAATAGTATCACCAATGAAGTACTTATATAAAGGATATCATCCCCCTTCCAAGATCAGGAATAAGCACCAAGAGATCACAGATACAGACATCGGGAATGTAGATTGGAATGAATTCTTGGTGAGGTGTTCCCAACCAGTAGGGAGAACCAAAGATTGCACCTCCCTTTTCTTGTCAAACCTGGTCAATGTAGCAGCACACCCGGTGTCAGTCTTGTCCTCTCATCTCATCATGACATTGGAAAACCATTACACACCATAGGAGAGGGTGGTTAAAAACATAGAAGGACATGTAGCTCTTGACCTCAGGCCAGACAACATTGAAGATGTCTTCCATCTTCATAAGGTGTTGATAAGTTCTATAACTTCTCTGTAGAGAAGGGCTTGAGGTGGTTCAGAAATAAGACCTAAGATGCGTATCAAATTGCAAATCAAGAATACCTCCTCCAGTCTCTCCCAAAGAATAAGCTAGATAAAATAGACCTAAGAAGGGGGTACTTGAAGGATGACATCCAAGTGACATTCACCATGATAAATCGAGTATATGGACTACCTCAGTCCATCCAACTCGAGAATTGGATGATCCTGCTAATAGAAAAGATAAAGGGACGCAAGGATAGATTTGATTGGGCCACCATCCTGAGTGATAAGATAGATGAGAAACTAACTAATGTAAAGCACAATTCCAAATTTTACATGACTTCATACATAGTGTACCTGATGGCCGCCCGAGCAGACTATCCAGGGCTTACAAAATGGGGAGCCTTTGGTGAGATAAATGCATCTCCCTTCACTATCTATCCATAATTGATAAGAAGAGCTGACATGCCCAAAAATATCCCAGATTACCAAATAGTAAATGATGCATTTATCTTTGCAGTCATTAGATCCATAGAAGGTGACTATGCAAAGAGATTATCAGAGGAAGTTGTTGCTAGAATAAGGGCCATAGGGGCATATTATATACATTTCATAACTTTCACATACATCAGAGTGGCGGGATCTACCCTTAGTCCCAAGAAACTACCCAGGTACTCTTCTAATTAGATAATCATTCTATAAATATCTAGGCAGCTTGTAGATGCCTACAAACATATCAAGTATAAGAAGAAGCATTGCTAGGATTTCCCCATTTCCATAGGCCCCTACACTCTCTAGGATATGAAAATTTTCAAATCATTGGCCTTTGAGTGGGACGAGTGCCCACTCCAAACATATACACACATCCAGGCTAGATTTGACCCCATAGGTACATACAGCCATATCATTGGAAAATTCTACATCCACGAGCCACATATTGAAGATCACCGGATGAATTGTGTGGATGACTACAAGGTGAGACTCATATATTATTGTAGGATGTCCCTCACAAATTAGCACAAGCGGCCTTGGAGTTCAATATCCCCCCAAGTTTTGGGACAAAGATTCAAATAATGTGTTGGATTTTCTCTATAATGATGACAAAATATACAATAGGCCTATCTTGAATGTAGAAATAGACAAAGAAGAGAATGACAGCATTGAATTCAAAGAAAGGTATGTAGTCAAAGAAACTATGGCATGGATCAACAAGCCTTGTCAAATGGATCTTATTTCCATAAAAACACAAATGGACCCACCCAAGAAGGTGGACAAGAAACATGGAGAGAGGCCCGTAGTGCCCCAGTTTAAGAAGGCCCTACCCCAAAAACTAGGAACAATATATGGGCATGAACGTGCAGTGGAATATGGTTCCAACCCTAGGCACAAGACACAAAGGACCAAGATGATAGGGAAAATAGATCCTCCTGTTGATCCATCACATGCCACCAAAGGAAAAGGCCCTACCACTTATAGCTCATCTCCTACTACTATTGGAGAAAGAAAGAATGTTTAGAAGAGAAAGAGAGCTTTTGCCTCTCCCTGATTAGAGACTCTGCAAGAGGAACCGGAACTAGAGGAGGTGCCATTAATTAGAAGGACAAGATCTCAGAAGGCCTCTCTAAGGAAAAAGGAGACCATAGAGAAGCAGATAGAGGCTCAAAAAGAGCATGATAATCCTTTCAATACTCTTGGCTCAGAAGAATTCTTCATGTCAGACTTCGAGAGCCTAGAAGGTTTTACAAATCCAGGATAAGATACACCTGACTCCACAATAGGGATTAACATAGAGGCATAGGTGCCCATCAATCCTCAGGATATCTCTACTCCAACTCCATCTCAATTCACAAACCCCACACTAAACATGCCTCTCACGGGATTGGATTCTAGCACCAATCAAAAGACAGAAACTCAGGATACTAATGCTGCCCAAAACATAGAAGGGGACAAGACTGCAGGGGAAAGTGCAACACCAACTCCACCACCTTACATTCCTACTCCACCACCCTCTCTCCCAACTCCACCCCATTCCATTCCTACTCCCCCACCTACAGTGCAAGTGCCTACTCCACCACCATATATTCCTCTACCTTCCTCTAGCCTGACTTCCCAAGTGTCAGTAAGTACAGAAGCTACACCTCCCCTCAAGACCACACTGGAATCTATGACAGGTCTTAATATAGAGATATGAATTAGTTCCTTCAAGGATGAAGGAAAAGATAAAGATACACATGATGCCACGAGGGAAGAAGAGAATGGAGAGAAAGAGAGAGAGGAAGGAGAAGTGAATGAGGAAGAGAAGAGAGAAGAGGGTGAACATGAAGAAGAGTCAAATAAAGAGGAGAGGGTAACCCCTAGTCCACAAAGCTTTGCTTCAGTCCTTCACATCACCCTGTATGAGCCAGTTACCGCCTTTAGTAAACCTACTTGGTTCACTAAAGAGATTCAGCCCTAAAAAAGGACTTACACAGATGAAGAGGATGAAGAAGACACATATATGTCATTCGTAGGGAAAGCCTTCCATCAAAAGGAGACTAATATACCAACAAGAACCATATCATACATTACTCAAGACACTAAGGGTCGTTGGAAGGAACAGGTGACATTTCCCTCTACCAGTGCATCTCAAGCACAAATAACCCTAAAATATTATAAATTTGAAGAGGTGGATGTGGGAGAACCAACAAGAGAAGGAAGTAAGACTCTGGAAACTTTAGGGCTCAAACATTCTCTAGGTTTCATGAGAAAAGATGAAGAAACTATCAAGTCCTTGACAAAGCAGAATGAGGCTCTGAAGAAATTCATAGATAAAATAGTGGGTCTCATTGACCCAAATTGCCTAGAGGCCTCATTACAGGCCATACTAGAGAAGAAAATTACTCTAGACTTGCCAGCAAGTGTAACTCATTCTTTCATTTAGGAAAGTTCTGATTGGAAGGACAATTTTGAACAATGGGGAGAGAATGTGATTAGGGATATCTTTCAGCCATTTATGGTTATACTTAAGGAAGACACCAATTTGGTGGATCTTATAGAAGGATATGGAGGATTAGACTCTAAATTGGCCCAATAGAGATCAGCTCTACATGATCTAAGGATAATCAGGAAGCAGCGCTTCTAAATTTTGGTCAAGATATATGAAGGTGAAGAGATAGACAACTTTAGTACTTGGACCAAAAGTATAGAAAACTCCACAAAGGTCCATGAGACATGTTTGGAGAAAGTGCATCAAAAGCATAAGGAAATTATGGAATGGGTAGAAGAAATAGAGAACTTTTTCATAGGTATTAACTTAGAGTTGTACCAAGACGAGGATAGGTAACTCCTATGCCTGACCAAAGAAGTGATACAACAATTCAAAGGTATTCTAGCAGGAGTTGTTACCAAAGAGGACCTACACCAACATTTCTATTTCAAGGAAGGTATGCAACGGATTTCTAAATAAGAAGAAGAGATAAAGTTCTTTGCTTCTGAATTGACCATTTTTAGAGAGAAGCAAGAATGACACCTTGCTAAAGTAAAAAGACAAGAAGTAAACTATGAGAAAGTACAGGAAATAGTATAGAGATTGCGAGCTTCTCATCTAGAGGTGTTCCCAAACTGACTATTCAGTCTAGACTTAGCCTTTTTTTTTTTGAGAAAAGAATTCTTCCATACTTAGCCATTTTTCAAAGGCTAGTTTTTTGGCCTTTCGGCCGCCGAAATTTTGAAATTTTGGGGGTCCCAAATTTTGGTTCCATACTTAGTCAAATTTGCACTTGGCAATTTTGGGGGCAAAGATTGGGGTCCAAATTCTGGGCCATTTTAGTGTGAATAATTTTTTGCATGAAAATGGAACTTCATATTAGATGGATGCACAACTGGAGTTTGTTTTACAATGATTAAGGGTCTTCTATCAGTTCCCGACTCGAAGAGAACCCCATATGAAGATTCCAAGGGAGAACTCAGAGATCAAGAAGAAGACTCCAATTACAAACAGTGGAACTCCAGCTCATCTTTTTCTTCTCTCTTAACGAGTTTGACTCCTATTTTCATGGGCAAGCTTATTGTAAATGGATTAAGGATCAATGCAAGTAGTTTAGTATCAATTTAGTAGTACCCTTCTTTAGGAAGCTTTAGTTTTAGTTTGTTTTCATTGTTTTTAGAGTTACTGATGCCCTAGTTTAGGGTTCAGAGTTTGTAGATCATGACTCTATATATTGTAAAAAAAATAATGTATTAGGGTTGGATTCTTGATGCAATAAAGATCTACAATTGGTGCTTCATTCATAGTGTGATGTTTTTCTGCTATCTATGCAAAATTAATGAATGTGTGTTTTCTTATTCATTCCTTTCAAAGAGCCAACTTTGTTTATTGTTTCTCGAATCTATGATTCTTTAAATTAGAGTTTGTTGTTGTTCATCTACCTTGCTGTGATGAATGTATGGGAAAGATCATATTTTTGGTTCAATGATAAATTCGTCTTGTGTGTGTGCACATCTTGGTGACTTCACGATTTGATAGATTTTGAAAATCTTGCATACGTAAATACATTTTCTCTCCAAATTATTGCATCCATTGGTATATAATTGTGACATGGTTTGATTTATATCTAGTGGATTTCTGCAAATATCTCTGTCATTCGAATTTGCAAGGAAGGATTAACGATGGTTTATGTCCATTAGAATTTTATTTCCAACAAAATTTACTCTATTCTTGTCACCCAGCTCTTTTAATTCCTTTTCATATATCTGAAGTAATTAGAATCGTCTTTAGCTTTAAGCATAAATTTGCATCATTAGTGAACTACATTCTTTGATAAATCAGAAAATACAAAAAAAGTACTAAAGTTGTTTTTGCAATTTGACATATTGAAAGTATTAGCAAAGTCCTCCTCGTGAAACTTCACATTTATCTTCAACTGAGTTACCAAGCAGGTTGTACCACGACCACGAAGAACCTTGAGAATAACTTCATTATTATTTCAAGAGAGGAAATCTAATCTTGGGATCCTAGCAATTGACTTGTGTAAAAATAACGCTCAACAGGTCTAATTAAGATTATGTCCTGAATAAGGTAAGACTATGATTCCAATCCATTTAAAATAAAATAACTAAAACAAAACAAAAGAGACATCTCAAAAAATGACATTCTACATAAATTTCTTAAAATACAAGTATGCTTAATTTTATCACGCCAAAGGCGTTTTATTTGAAAGGAATGACCTATCTTCCAAATTTGATCGTTAAATTTTTATAAAAGCGGGTGTGTAATGATTGAAATGATCTCGCACGTTCATTATTTTTTTCTGACTTCCATTGCCACCATTTTATGTGGTTACTATTTTTCTCGTATCCATCTTGCACCTTCCACTTTAAACTCCACTATATTGTTATGTGGGCTTATCTTGAATTTCTTGCCAAAAAACAATACGTACATATTTTCTATTTTGTACTTGCAGAGGTAGGGGAAAACTTTTTTATTTTAAATTAAATATATTTGGGTTTCATTTTTTAAGTATTTTTGTTTTATTTAATATTATTTTAATAGAGTTAATTTTAGTTTTATTTTTTAACTAAATATATTTTGGGTTTCAGTTTTCAAGTATTTTTTATTTTATTTAATATTTTTTTAATAGAGAGATGAGTTTTATTTTTAATATTTTAATAAATTAATTTATGACTAATTCTTTTTTTTTTTTTGGTTTTTTGATAGGAAAAGGCCGAAGCCAAGAATATTTTATTAATAATAATAATACGAGCACTGGTAAGAAAGAATGAAGAAAACCTTCAGTCTCGCCCTTGACATAAAGTCTAGATTATACATAGTATTGTTGAGGGCATACCCTCCTTTATTACATATATGTTTTAATTTAAACAATTTCCTATCAAAATCAATTTTACAAGCACGTTCAATCGAGTGTACTTTTTCGGGTCGATTATCTGAATGTGTCTATGCCTTTCCTTGTAATCATTGAATTCCTATAAAAACACAATTTTGTAGCAACTATACTTCTACTAGATGGTTAGAATAGTATATCTTAAAGCTATAAAGTATTAACTACTAAAAAATTATTACAAAGGCCTGCTTAAAGTTGAAATAGCAAATTAGTACCCTAATAAATTCTCCCTTATGTTCTAACTCAAAATTACAATGCACTTCTTGACCAAAACTTTATGATTTGTTTCTAACCTTAGACCAACAGTACATATCTCAAATCATACTTGATTGTATTACTTCTAGTAGTTATATCTTCATATAGAATTATTCCTATTGTTGTAAATCAGGGATAATTGACCTGTATAGAAATATATCTATGATGCATAAGGATGAGATAGGTTAAATCCTTCCCTTATTTGGAGTATGCCTGTGTAAAAATAAAAATAAAGTAACCTGTGTTGAAATGGGAGACTCCTAGTCGCTTGTTTCCAACTTCAAGGTTGTTTATGTTCCTGGAAAACTCTGATTAATTCTTTGTAGATTGAATTATGAAAAAAAGGAAATAGAAAATCATTATACCAAAATGACCTTACTCATAATAAAATTCCAGCTATACCCTCATTTGTTATTTGTTATTAACCATATCTATCAGAATCAAATAATTTTAGGTTTATAATCTCATAGTGAAACTTAC
>MU227026.1:7800061-7819198 GCA_018584345.1 Thuja plicata
CAGTATCTTCTGACAGAGTTTTCAGACATGCTTCGGAGATGCTTCTTGCTCTTTTCTTGTTCCTTTCTCTGGGACATCTTTTCCCTTTATGTTTTGGGTACCTAATCAGGCCTAGTTGCCGGGACCCATCTTTCCTGCTTTCTGCAGTAGTTTAGTTTTTTTGCTTCTCCCTAAGTTACACTTAAGGGGGGGTGTTAGAGTAGTCGAGTATTACTAATAATTAAATTAGTTAATTATTAGTTTATCTACTCTTTGCTTAAGTTAGACTTAGGAAAGTTTCTATTTCTTTATATTTTCCCTTTTAGGGTTTCGGTATCCTTTATAAGGAATCACCGCTTTGTAATTCATAAGGAGATCATTTTGTAATTCATTATTGTGTTAATAGAAGCTTTTTTCTGTCACAATGGATTTGCAGTCTCTGGCCTATTGGTCGCCATAGATCCTTCTATCTTCTGTCTTTTGCTTCTGTTTATGTAATAGCTATGCATGCAGGTGTTCTTGGGTAGATTGATGTTCATCAATTCTTACAATTATATCTCATTCTCATGCAGTATTACAATTTCTTCATAATTTTGATATGGGGTATTCCCCTCATTCTTCTATAAATTAGATTTTTTCTCCTCTTGTCTCTTAATTGGGGGGGCAAGAGGTATTTCCTTCCAATCTTCCGAAAACAACATTCTTTCAATATATAGTATTTCAAGGTTAGTACTTTTCTCCTATCCATTTCAATTAAAGTTCTTAATCTATCTAAACCTATCACACATTCTTTCCTATAAATGGGTATTTAAGATCTTCTTTATTTTTTTTCCAATTGATTGATTCATTTATGCATTGATCCTTCCTTTGGGTGTAATCAATTTGGATCCTTCCTTTGTGTATTTAAGGATAAAAGGAACATCTTATTTGCCCCCTACATTTCAAATACATCTATTTCATATACAAACATTTTTAAATGTAATATTTCTTATGTTACACTTCTAATAGAAGGATTTGTTTTAATAAAGGAGTCCAAATCTTCAGTAGTGAAGACTGGATAACAGGGGACTGGTAAGCCTCCTATTATAGGTATATCATAGAATCTAGGCTTAGAAATTGTTAAATCTAGCCTGATATTTTGAATGGCTCTTTCTAGATTGTGCAAATATTGTCTTTTGAAAATCCTTCTACAGAGGCGTCCAATGTCATCTTTGTCTGGATCAACTTGAAGGGAAGAGGCTATGAACATAGTCAGGATTCTGAATTGACCCTAAAATGATTTGTATTCATAATGAACGCTTTGCCCAAAATCTTGAATATTGCTCGAAGGACTAAATTGTGTGGTTAACATAATGACTTTTAATATTTTTATGGATATTTCTTCATCAAAGCCAATCTAAATCCTAGAGCTCTTTATTTTGATAGTAGTAGACATTTTCTGTAAAGGATAGGATACGAAGGGAGGTAGTTTTTTGTAAAATAACAGTGAAAGGGTGATAATATATATCCACCGGTGTCGATTCAGTTGCATTAGAGAAGGGAAACCGATGCATATTGACTAACTGACTTAAACGGTTATTTAGGATAAAATTAATTTATACATATTTTGGTTTACTTAAAAAATTTGGTATGTAGCCTCTATAACCTTACATAAATTTCTAAATGTATAATTCATAAAATCTTAAATAGGGCCTAGCATTTAATTGCAACACATGTATTTTAGGAGTTGCTATAATAACCATAGATCACAAAAAAAATATAATATATTTGAAGGCATTATATTTTCCCATTATTATACACAAGAAAAAACATGATCTACACCATCAGTTTACACTACATCAACAAACAGGGCACAGCACTACCCAATGCCAAGGTTATCCGACAGTGCCAAGTTCAAAGCATCCCAAAAAACACTATTCAGTATTACCCGATGACAAAAAGGATAAAGGAACCTGATGATTAACAATAGTACAACCCGACAGAACAGCAAAGAGAGGAACCCAACAAATGAAGGGAACCTAATGATCAGTTCAACAAAGGAACGCCGATAGACTTTCAGTTCAACCCGACGACCAAGAACCGACAGTAAGTTACATCCAGCAAAAAGTGGATCTGACTTTCCACATAAGATAAAACACTAAAGTTGTATATTTAGCTTCTTTATTTGTTTTAAAACCATTATGTGCAGAGGAATAAATGTAATTAATATTGTTTTAATTAGTTGTACTGATTTAAAACATGCAAACTAAAGATCAAGGTCAAGTTGTATACCTTGGATCTAAGAGTTAACAATGTAATGTGTGATTCTAAGATAGGTCAAATACTTGTATAAATAGATGCTCAATCTATTGTAAAAAAAATTTTGTTCGATGATGATTGTAGCCACTGAGAGCATCTAAGGACCAGACAAGAGAATTCATGTAGAAGGACAGAAAAGGATCAAATCAGTTTCAAGAATATAACATAGGCTACCGACGAGCAGAGTAAGGGTATTAATCAATCACTATAGGTGATATCTTATTATGAGAGCTTTAATGGATCTGTGATCTACAATTGTAGATTGCATACAGTCAGGTCAAACATATGTACTCATTCTAACAAGGGTAGTACACTTAAGAAATCCTTTCAAGAAAGGTGGACCTAACAGTCCTATTGTAAATCTCTTAACCAAGTGCACACTTAAATTAGTGTTGCTAAAGCTCTTAACAGAGTAGATCTTAACAGATCTCCACTTTAATAATCCTAACAGGGTAGATCATCAAAAGTGATCAATTGTAAACCTTTACCAGCTCCCTTCCATTCTACAGATAGTCAAATTTTGTGGGTGCCATCCCCACCGCAATTTTTACTTCCTAAGAGGAGTTTTCTGTGATATCATATCTTGTGTTATGTGTTTATTACTTTCATGAATGTTTCCATGAATGTTGCAAACAATTAAAGATTATGAATTAATGTTACATGCATAAGAAAGAACATCAGTAATAGTCAGTAATACAGTAAAGAATGATTGCTAATGATGATTAGTGAAAATAGTTAAAAAAATTAGAGGTACTGATTAAGCCCTCCCCTCTCAGTACTACTTCCCATTAATCCCAACAATTGGTATCAGAGCTAAGTCTCTTCTTGGAAAAGCTTAAATGCTTAAGATCAAAGATCATACAATGGAGAAGTACAAACTTGATAAGAATATTGAGAATAAAAAGCTTGAGATACAGATGTTCTATGAACAGTATAAAGAATCCAAAGTCAAGATGAGAGAGCTGCTAGATGAGAGAAAAGGTATGGAAACTTGGAACAATGAAAAAGATTATCAAGAAGAAGAGATTCCAGATTTCTTTGAATATTCAGTATCAAATACAAGTAATGCATCAGACACATCAGAAGAGAACATCAAAAATCTAAAGGAGGTCAATCAACATCTGACAGAACAAATAAAGATGTTGTAAATTGGTCAAGAGAGCCAGATGGTAAGAACGATTGATATGATGAGTTTTGCTAGACAAGATGAAACAGAAAGAACACTTGCTATTGATAACAGAAGGAAGATTACAGAGAAGCTACAAGAAAAGGAGTTAGAAATTCAAAGACATGTTGAGCACCACCATGAGATTACAAATTAGATTTTCTTATGAGTTAAGAAGTAAATAGAATGAATATAGAACTCGTTGAAAGAGTACAGGCTATCGGTGAACTAAGAGAAGAGAATGAAAAACTAAAGCATGAGGTTAGAATTTAGCAATGCCATAATGAAGTTATCAGAAAGGTTGAAGAAAGAAATAAAAGAATGGATGACTTTCTTGAAGGACAACGAAGAGTCAACAACAATAACGGTCTAGGATTTATCAAAAATGGAGAATCATCAAATCAAGCCAATCCAAAGAATGTCTATGAAAATCCAAGACCAAGAAAGATGACATGCAAACACTATGGAAACCAGGGTACACATCAAATGTGTGTAGAGGCAAAATGAAAGGTATTCCTAAATCTATATCTTCATTCATAGGATTTTGTTATAAATGTAACAAGAAAGGACACAAAGCATATGAATGTAAGTCTAAGATGGAACAACCAAAGAAGGAAACCTACATGGACAAATATTGTCCTACATGCAAGATGAATGGGCACACAAGCCTTGAATGCTGGAAAAAGAAAAGGCAAGCATGGAAGCCCAAAGGTCAAGAAACTCCCTATCAACCAAAGAGAATCGGTAATCAATATATATGGGAATACAGTACTTGGACAAACTGTACATCATGTGGTAAATATGGTCACATTGCTGCAAACTGCATGAGGGCATGGACCAAAAGGTTTAGAGGCTGGTAAAACCCTGGAATGGCATACTTACATTGTCA
Source organism: Thuja plicata (assembly GCA_018584345.1). NCBI lineage: Eukaryota > Viridiplantae > Streptophyta > Pinopsida > Cupressales > Cupressaceae > Thuja > Thuja plicata. The sequence goes on from MU227026.1 coordinate 7,804,393, forward strand.
CAAAGTTGGTCATCTCAAAAAGGACTGCAAAGACCGAATGACAAAGATAGGCACATATCCCAATGGAAACATCATTGAAGATATCAGGAGGGCTAGAGACAAAATATGGAGAAAAGCTTCAAGCAATTATGAAGTTGGACCAAGCAATACAAATGGTGACACCCCATCCAATGGATTCAGTGACATCACCACCCCCACTTAAGCTAAACAAGTAAGTATGGAACTGCACTACACCAAATCATATTTTGCATCAGTTCCATTATACAAATTGATACATAGTCAAAATTAAGATTCATATTATGTTACTTGTTACAATTTTGAGAAAACAACCCTGTCAGTATAGACATACCAAAAATCATTAGTGAACATAATGGATGAGTTGTCTACACTTGCCAGAAATTGTCAATCAACACTTAAAATGGCCAAGTTGCTAATGTAACCCGACACCCATTGGTACGGAAGCAAAGTTAAAAATTTGTCATGACAGAATACCGATATCTGTTGATAAAATCAAAATTCTTAATAGCCATCTCAAGCACCTTGACAACACCAACGATGATTTTGAAAGTCTTTCAGACAATCTCTGTCTTCATTTCCCTATGAGTCATTGAGAATTTATGACAGACTTAGGGTAAAAAGTCTATAAATAGTCGACGGGAGCAAAAAAGTCTATAAATAGTCGACGGGAGCACTTCATTTTGCACCCGCGATTTGAAGAGAAAAAATAGAGCAATTGAAGAGCATTCAACAGAGCATCCTCAACTTGATCCAACACATAATAAATAAATCATTCACCAGTTCAAGGATCAAAGTAAGTACCGAGGACACCGAAAGAACTCTATTGTTATTTGCAAGAAAGCCCAAATATTTGAAAAATGATAGCAACCACTTCAAGAACTGCTAAGATCAAGAGTGATAAGAAGAATGTGGTTAGGTTAATCAAGAATAGCACCTATGTAGAGCCCAAATACATGATATTCCTAGAGATTGCATCGCAACCCAATGAAACGGGTGCATTTTCTAAGATTCCAACTAGGGTTTTGTTAATAGAGTACGTAAGGTCCCATATTCACTGTAAGATTGCTGAAATAGGTGATCTGGAGATGGATGAAGCTGACAAGAAGCTTTGTGATGTAGAAGGAAACCTAAAAGATGAACATAAGCATCTACAGGTAAAGGGAATAACCAATGCCCTATATTTCATGAGGGACTTCAAAACCGACTGGATTAGATTGGTACTTAGCAGAATGCATGACCAGAAGTTGTGGTTGGATCAACCCAAAAAAATCACTAAGGATGTCCTTCATGTTGTCACTGGATATCTAATAACCGACAAGCCTAAGGCTCACAAGAATCCTTCAAGGATAGAAGTTGAAAATCTTGCAAAAGCTGAATGGGATAACAGAGGTCTGAAAGTGAACACCATCACCGATGAAGAACTGAGATTCGATGCATGTGTGATTAGGTACAAGATTTTTTAGGCAAGCAGGCTAAATAGAATATCGTCAACATCAGTAAGCATAGCTTACAAAATAGTGACAAAGGGCATACAAATAGATCTATGTGAGATCCTACTAAAGCAACTTGATGAGAACATGAACACAATAAGGTCTGCCAAGACTAACACGTGTAAGTTTGGCTCACTTATCATGTGAATATTTTTTTTAATTTCAAGAATACTTTCCTTCAGTAGGAAAAGTAAAATGGGACACTACAAAGCCGGTGACACTACAAAGTAGTGAACTAATTAAGTCACTAGGAGATAACTTTGAGTCAGTTATGACTACATACTTCCTTGAATTCAAAGAAAAGATGATGGAAAGAACAAGGATCCCTTAACAACTGATTGAAAATCATAGGGATGAGATATGTTTTATGGTGGATATAGACTTTACCCACATAAAACCAGTTGTACGAAGGATAGCTTGGTTAGCCCCACTTGATTATGAAATCAACATTGATCAAGCAACCAATGTTATTGATGCATTGATCAATGAGCCGATTGGCAGCGAACAACCAAGGTTTGGAACCTATGAAGAGGCCAGGTCAAAGATTAAAAGAGGCCTAGAAATCAAAAATATTTTCAATAAGAAGAATAAGATTTTAAAAAGATTATATTGGTTAATGAGAAGGAACAAGAACAAAATGAGGAAACTGATGAACAGGGCAACATCGGTGAAGGGCAAAGACTCTGAAGCAACTGAATCTGATACACCTCCACCTCCTACAAAGAAGTAGAGGACAAGGAGTCAAATGGCTAAAATTGATACCACATCTCTTAAGAAAGGTCAAGTAAGGACCTATAAGAGGAAGAAGCCAGCAAAGCAAACAAAGGAGCAAACTGTGAAGATAACACCTACAAAGAGGAGAAAAAGATTGATCAGGACAAAAGCTGACATAGAAGACACAAAAGTTGAAGAGCCTGATGTAACAAAGAAGAATTTCATAAATCAAACAATTGATGAGGCTGTTGAATCTATTGCTTCAACTAGCACCATGTCTGATAATAAAATCAGACAATGGGATACACTTCAGCTAGAAGACCAAAATAAGATACAAGATGCCATAATAAGGGAAATGGTCAAGTACAATATGTACCAGCTAAATTTGTCAACCAAATACCCAAAGAGATGGGTAAGAAAATATCTCAAAAATGGTCATATGCTCTACATACCAAAAGAGAAGCAAGGGAGAGGGTACTTGTTACACTTATGCCTCCTGAATCTAGGGTTGAAGAAATCAAAGAAATTATGAAGAAGCACTCAAACAAATTTGTAGCCAAGATAAGGGCTTATAAAGTACTAGAAGATAAGTTCATAGAGCTAGATACAATGACCAAGACTAAATGGAGACAACTCCTAGATCCGCCAGCAAAGTCAAAAACTCATGAGGAACATTTACTTCTCACCAACACACCTCATAGAGAGGAGGAGAAAGACAAGGCAAGTCCTCAGCACATTGCTTTGGACAATGTTGAAGATATGGAGCCAATATATTTAGACAAATTCATGGATGATCTTGACATTCAAGACATCACACAATATGACTCTAATAAAGATCCTCAGAAAGAAGATGATGTTATATTCATATCACTTAAGGATCATATCAAGCAACAACAAATGGAGACCCAAGAAAATAAAGACATGGATGTTCTGATGAAGTATGGTCAGACACTTCAGCCATGGACATAACAGAACCAGACCCTGCAGAGAAAGTACAAAAAGATGAGGATGTCACTGCTCTAAAAGACCAAACTGACAAGCAAGACACCACTCTAGATACAACACAAGCTAGCATGCAAAGTAATATGCCTGTATTAATGAAGGAAATCAATATACTAGAGGGTAACGAAGCATCTACTGCAGAAGACACAAGCACACTCGAGGACAAGGGTGATGATGAAGCAAAAGACACCACAGAGGACACAAAGGACACAACTGTAGAGCAAGCTACAATCGATGATCACAAAGATAAATCTACTGATCAAAGTAAAGAAGAAACACAAAAGGTAGAAGAGGACACATAGAAAGAAAAGGTGAAGAAGCAAAGAAAGATGAGCTGGAGAAGAAAACATAAGAAAAATCTACAGAGTCACCCAAGGTTGATGGAGAGACATCTTCACAAAACTGACAGGTGCAACCCGAGCAGAAAACACAAGAAGCATCCTCAACAAAGCCTTCACCAAGCACTTCATAGAGGACATATGAACTAGCAATGGTAGTTCATACATCTGTGCCCACACAAGTATCAAAGAAGAAGAAGAGAAAGCATAAGAATCTAGTAACTCTAGATGAAATCATTGAGATTCCATTTTGTGATCCAAGGACATTGGATCAAACTGAATTGACCAATTATGCAGGACTCTGTGAGAGGAAGGCAATGCAAGACAAATTGAGAAAAGCCACAAAGGAGGAAAAGGTACTTGAAGTAGCAAGAGGAATACTTAAAAAAATAGTACCTGATGTAGATATTGATCAAACAACCCCAATGCTTGATCAATTAGTGGTTCTCATAGAGGCAATCACATCTTAGAACATAGATGCAAAGAAGGTCATGGAAGAAAGTCTTGAACAGAAATTTGAGTTCAAGCTAGCAGAAAAGATAAGCCAGGAAGTGGCATTGCAAAAGGTAAAGCTTTCTGAATTGGTTAGCACAATTGATCCAATAATCTTAGAAGCTATAACCTTGATACATAAATTATGCATGCTTGATCAACTCACCCAAGAGTATATCGACAAGATAGCACAGATAGATGTTGATCTTCAAACAAGTACACAAAGTCTCACGAATAGTGAAGAGGCAATAAAATTGCACAATGAGCAACTAAAGCAAGCATGGAAATTGAGATAAGACATTCAAATTACAGAGACAAAGTTTAGAGATGAGGTAAATGAGCTTCAAGCACAACTCTTATCGACACTCTCACTACTGCAGAAACATATGACAAAGGCAAAAGCACTAATTGCCATCCCAGAAATATCTGTCCTAGACAACATTTATGATATGCATGCAAGACTAGAGCTAGAGCACATGGCACTAGAACTCCTAAAATAAAAATGGGAGAAATTGCTCGAAGAAATCAAGAACACCCATTCACATATTCTTGACACATTGTAAGTTACACATTTTTTGTCACATTTTTGGCATCTTATAAGTTGTACATTTTTTTCATGAGTATCAAATAAAGGAGGAAGTGATATGTACATACAGTGCAGTTAGTATAAAGGGGAAATGATGATCGAATGTACAGTCAAACAATTGAAACAGCAAAGAACAGGGAATTTATAGTACAGAGGCAAGTATACATGTACATATACTTATACTATACTAATGCATACAATTAGGGGGATTCATGTAATGACAAGAATATAGACATGGTGTACATACTAAACATGTTAGTATTATGCATATATCAATTTTTGATACTAATGTCAAAGGGGGAGATTAAAGGCATTATATTTTTCCATTAGTATACACAAGGAAAAACATGATCTACACCATTGGTTTACTCTACACTGGCAGACAGGGCACAACACTACCTGACACCAAGGTTATCTGACACTGCCAAGTTCAAAGCATCCTGACAAACACTATTCAGTGTTACCTGATGACAAAAAGGATAAAGGAACCTAACAAGTAACAACAGTGCAACCCGACAGAACAGCAAAGAGAGGAACCTGATGACCAAGAACCGACAGTCAGTTACATCCCGCAAAAAGTGGATCTAACTTTCCACGTCAGATAAAACACTGAAGTTGTATATTTAGCTTCTTGATTTGTTTTAAAAGCATTATGTGCAGAGGAAGCAATGTAATTAATATTGTTTTAATTAGTTTTATTGATTTAAAACATGCAAACTAAAGATCAAGGTCAAGTTGTATACCTTGGATCTAAGAGTTAACATTGTAATGTGTGATTCTAAGATAGTTCAAATACTTATATAAATAGATGCTCAATCTATTGTGAACATTTTGTTGTTCGATGATGATTGTAGCCACTAAGAGCATCTAAGGACCAAACAAGAGAATTCATGCAAAAGGACAGAAAAGGATCAAATCAATTTCAAGAACAGAACACAGGCTACCGACTAGCAGAGAAAAGGTATTAATCAATCACTATAGGTGATATTATTATTATGAGAGCTTTAATGGATTTGTGATCAGCAATTTTAGATTGCATATAGTCGGGTCAAACATATGTACTCATTCTAACAAGTGTAGTACACTTAAGAAATCATTTCAAGAAAGGTGGACCTAACAATCCTATTGTAAATCTCTTAACTGAGCGCACACTTAAATGAGTGTTGCTAAAGCTCTTAACAGAGTAGATCTTAACAAGTCTCCACTTTAATAATCCTAACAGGGTAGATCATCATAAGTGATCAATTGTAAGCCTTTATCATCTCCCTTCCATTCTCCAGATAGTGAAGTTTTGTTGGTTTCATCCCCACCATAGTTCTTACTTCCTAACAGGAGTTTTCTATGATATCATATCTTGTGTTATGTGTTTATTACTTTCATGAATGTTTCTATGAATGTTGCAAACAATTAAAGATTATGAACTAATGTTACATGCATAAGAAAGAACATCAGTAATGGTCGATAATACAGTAAAGAATGATTGTTAATGATGAATGGTGAAAAGAGTTAAAAAATTTAGAGGTACTGATTCACCCCTCCCCTCTCAGTACTACTTCCCATTAATCCCAACAATATTACCATTTTTTAGTATAGTATATTAAAGCATTCCAACAGAGCTATTCTATCTGATTCAAAATAGAGGAGAGATTGTAGGTCATTGTGATATCACAATGTCCCTATCAATTCATACCATAAAAGGGATAAAATTGATGAAAGCCTCATCTTAAATACCTTTTTGATACATAGGTCGAAGAAAAGATAAAAGTCTTATCTCTACTCTTAAGTTTACCTTAGAAATTGAAATAATTTTGTTGTTGAACATTTGGATTCTTAACAAAGATAATAACATACCCAAAAGTAAAAGGTCTTTATATTAGTTTGAATATAACATATAAATTTCTATTCCATGGGAATCAATTATCTACATTCGATCAGTACAAGTGGAAGAGATAATTACAAAAAACTTTCAAACTTAGTATGTCAGACCTTTTCTATTAAACATTTCTAACCCATGATAAGTTTATTAATCTCTACCACATCAAAATGAAAGATAAAATTAAACAGCTTATATGCTTACTATTAAGGGATTATCTATATATTGCCTATAAACCAAAAGGGGGTCTATTGACCTTAATAACTGATTGAAACATTAAAAATGTATACAATCTACCGCTCAGAGTCTCCATTTTCTTTTACTATTTGCGTTTGATGATTATCAGCTCATCTGCATCCACATTCTCTTCCTCTTCTTTAGTGTCGGTCGTCGTTGCCTTCACCTTCCCCTTAGCCTCATTTTTAACCTTTTTATGCAAGTTGTTCTTGACAATGACTAGAGCGATGACTTGGATGCTATCTAACTTGACATTCTCCATAGAGGTCGGGAGCTGATAACCTTCCTCCTGGAGGTATTTATAGAATCAAGCAGTATCATTAGACAGAACAACCTGCATCCATTTGAGTAAAAAATGGATGTTTCGCTCCACTGTTACCCAATTTTATTAATTCTTATTGTTATGATTACACTTATTTTTAGATATATTATTACTATCGGCAGTGGGGAGAGTCGTCGGTGAGGTCACCTCCCTCCCCTCCCTTTTGTGTATAAGTTTTTTTTATAAGAAAAAATAATAATAAAATAAAATTTTATTATTAAGTTTCAAAAAAATTGTTTATTATTAATTAAGTTTTTAATTATTATTAATTTTAATCAATGTTTTTTTTTATTGCTAAAGTTTGAATATTTGTATTGATATAAAGTGGATTACAATAGATTTTGCAACGGTACTAGAGAGATCTCCACAATTCAAAAATTTTTCCAAAAAACCCAAAAAAAACTCCCAAGCCAGCATTAACACTTCTCCCCACTAAGATTCATGCCCACACCCAAAATGCACCATGTGCTTACACTCAATAAACTAGGTCATCTTCCTGGTTGAGGAAAAAGACAAAAAAAAAAGAGAGAGAGAGAGAGAGAGAAAAACCCCCACCCTACTAGAACCATCCATGTGCTTCCTCCCATAAAAAGTTTGGGATTGCCCTAGCCCCAACTTAAGCGGATCCGGAAGCAACCTCATTCTTCTACAGTTGAGGGCAAGGCCTTGGCCTGCCCATGGTGTCCACTGGAGTGATTGATTTTATCAATGTAGACTTCTGGCATTTTTGACCTGTCACGCTGCTCTGCACTCTGCATTCCTCCACTTTCTCCAGGTAGTCTAGAAGCATCACCCAACCATGCCAAACTTCTAGAAGTCACATTGCCATGGTTTGTGAAGAACTCCACACCACCAGGGGTTGAACCGTGCCTGGACCGCCACCTATCATGCACCATGGGGCTTTCGTCATCTGCAATCCCACACCAAGTTCTACTTGGTCCACAATCCCTTTGAGCCTGACAAACCATTTGGGCTCCAAGAAATTCCTTGTCACCGATAGAACTTCTATCTTTGTATTTCCCACCATGAGCCCCAGCGCCAAAAAGAGGGAGGAGATGTCTAGATTGGTGCGAGGCTGATGCAAAGTGCACTGCAAGAATACCAATGTGTTCCCCAACTACTTATCACTTCCTTAAGGTTCCTCCCTTGGAAATCCAACTCGAAAAGGGTCTTCTTAGATTGTCTCTTTACTTGTTCAAGGGGCCAATATACTTCCCTTGACCTACCTTGCCCCTCTAAAGTAAGAGCTAGAACACTATAATTTGTTCCTTAGGGACACTTTCCCTAAATCTAACATCAAGATGAAAAACTTCACCAGATACTTAGAACCCTGATCTAAGTTCTTGAAGACTTCAAATAGACCCCAAGGATCAGGAATCCAACAATGGATTTGGTCTTGTAGACCCAAGAGTAGCTGAATCCCAAATGGTCTAGGATTCCTTGTAGCCCTAACCAGAGGGTTTTTTGGACTTAACTTTCAACTAAGGAAGGATCTGACTGAACTAATTGGGTTTCTAGACACACTTTATGGACTTTGTAGATCCCCCAAAGCCTCAACACCTCATTCCACTCTTGCACCCCTAAACTCTCACAAAGCACACAGGCCTAATTAGCTAGTCTAGGCTTGGTTTTTTAAGAAAGTGTTAGAAGATGGGTTCATGGACTGAATTTAGCACCTTGGATAGATTCGCCTACCCCAAATTAGCCTAGAAACACCTTTGGTTCAATACCCCCACTCATATATTTCACATGCATGTGATTGTACTAACAGACCAGGCTAATTACATAGAGATAATTAGCCTAGGGCTTTGTCATACAAATAGAAGGAATAACTTTGAATGCTTGAGCATTAGGATTATTAAATACCATGTTCCTAACTTTTATTTTCCAAGTGGCTGAGAAGATCCACTGGATAAATCTCAAGTTAGGATCACATCTTTGTGACTGACCCAGTAAACCTTGTTTTCTCAGACAACAAGAATGTAAAATTGATAACTCTTAAAAAACTTGATAAAAACACCTCAAACCAACTACAATGCTTTAGAAACTCAAGACATCACCAACTTCTTCAATTGGATCCACAAGATGAATCTATACCAGGCTGTACACTACCAGAATGACTCAAAACACTCTTATATTTCCTTGCTTGAACATCAAACTCTGTACACAGTGAAATCTTACCTTCATAGAAGGCATAAAATCTCCCAATAGCATCATCCAAGCATTTAAAATGCTTCAGAGAGTGGGTGATGTCGGTTACAAAGAAGTTTTCATACTCCGAGCAACATTTTGCAAAAGTTTCTCATGCAACTTTTTGCAAAAAGACAACTCTTAGGCAATAAGTGACAGATTTTCTAATTTGGGAAAAATCCAATCTTACCGACCTTCCAAGGTGTGGGAGAGGTCCAAAACATGACTAGGACCTAAACTAAGGACTTATAAACATAACTTCTAACCAGACACACAAAATCAACAACTAACAAGGTCTAACCATGGTTTCAGGAACCTGGGTTTATAACTCACCTTAGGTCCTTCACCTTACATCAAAGACCCAAAAAAATAAACACACGCAAGGGTGATCTCATGGATGCACCTTATTAAAAACACAAAAGCAAGCAATTTAGAATCTTCAGGAGGTGCCCTGCACCATACTCCTCATGACAAAAAGAACTCAAATCTCTTGAGTTGGAAGTTCTTCAAGGGGAAATCCTATCTTCTGAATATCTTCAGGGTTCATCCAAGTAGCATCTTCAATGGGTTGGTTTTTCCATTTCAATAGGTACTCACAGTAAGTGCCTCTCCTAGTTTTCTTGTTCACTCTCTTGTCTAGGATGCTTTCAATCTCAAGATGAGTTGCTTGTGGCATGTCCTTGAGTGGTTGGAGTGTGGGAGGCTTTGGAGTATCTACAAGATCATTAGTACTAACTTCTCCTTTGTAGGCATAGATATCTACGACATTGAAAATGGGTGATAATCCAATGTGAGAAGGTAGATCAATTCTATAGGCATTGTTGCCACATTTCTTTAGAATCCTGAAAGGGCCAAGCTTTTTCATAAGAAGCTTTGTGTATTTCTCTTTAGGTAGTCTTTCCTTCTTGAGGTGGGTCATCACTAAATCTCCCACCTTGAATTATAGATCTCTTCTCTTCTTGTCAATATGGGCTTTATATTTCTCAGTGGTGTGTTGCAGTTTGATCTATACTTGGTCATGGATGTTCTTCATTACTTTGGCAAAGTCTTCATCTAGTGCACTCCTTTTGTTTGTGTCTTTGATATCTCTGAGCTCCTATTGACTAAATCATTGAATGAGAATTCTTCTTTTGCTATGATAGTGTCCCAAGTGGCTCCATGTTCTTGTGTGATACATCTCAAGATTTTTCCAACGGACCTATTGATGACTTATGTCTGTCCATCCGACTGTGGGTGATATGCAGATGATAGAGAAATATTTGTTCCTAGTTTTCTCCATAATTTCCTCCAAAAGTGGCCTAAAAACTTAGGGTCCCTGTCTGATATGATTGACAGTGGGAGTCCATGTAACTTCTCTGAAGAACAACCCTGCTATGTGAGATGCATCATGAGTTTTCCTACAAGGGATAAAGTGTGTCATCTTTGAAAATCTGTCAACTACAACATAAATTCTATCAAATCCAGACTTGGTCTTTGGGAGACCTAGGACAAAGTCCATACTTACTAAATCCCATGGTTTGGTAGGGATGGGTAAAGGAGTGTACAATCCAGCATTGGAGGTGTGTCCTTTGGCTTGTTGGAAAACTGAACAACTCTCCACAAAACTCCTAACATTTGTCTGCAATTTGGGCCAGTGGTAGAATCTCCTAACCATCTCCAAAGTTTTTTCCATCCCAAAGTGACCAACTAGGCTTCCACGGTGCTTCTCTTTGATAATTTTCTCCCTCATAGATCCCTTTGGGACACATAATGAACTCCCTTTGAAAAGAAGACCATCTTGCACAATAAACTCTAAGAAATCTGTGTGGTATCTGTCTGTCATCCATACAAATCTGATAAGCCTCTTTGAAATCTTCATCTCTAGCATACATATCCTTCATGGTATGAACCCCAACACTCTCCAACTGAATATTTTGGGTAGTTAGGTGTCTCCTACTAAGAGCATCAGAAACTTTGTTCACAATCCCTTTCTTATGCTTGATGGAGAATGTGTAGGACTATAAGAACTCCATCAGTGCATGGTTATCAGTAAAAACAACAAACTCCTTGGGCAATAGATAATGCCTCCACTTCCTAAGTGACTGAACCATTGCATACATTTCAAGGTCATAAGTAGAGTACTTTTTTTAGCTTCATTGAGATTCTTGCTAAAAAAGCAACTGGCTTCCCCTCTTGGATCAAGACTCCCCCAATGGCTTTATTACTTGCATCATATTCTACTGTAAAGACTTTGTGAAAGTCTGGTAGAACTAGGATGGGCTTCTCTGTAATCTTTTTCTTCAACAACTCAAAGGACTAATTAGCTTCATTAGTCCATGCAAATATGCATTTTCTTCCACCTTTAATGGTGTTAATAACGGGAGCACAAATACCACTAGAATTTCTGATGAATTTCCTCTAAAAGCTAGATAAGCCATGGAAACTTTTTACCTCTGATGGAGTAGTAGGAGGTGGCCAATTGAGGATGGCTTTAACTTTGGTGAGATCCATCTTGAGACTGTTCTTGGAGATAACATAACCTAAGAACACAATTTATTCTTGAATAAACACACACTTATCTATATTTATCTTCAACTTCTCCTCATGGAGTTTTCTCATCACCATGTCCAAATGCCTGAGATGTTCTTCCCTGCTCCTGCTAAAGATCAAAATATCATCAAGGTATACAACAACAAATTTGTTAAGAAAAGGTTTCAATACTTCATTCATCAATCTCATAAAGGTAATTGGAGCATTGGAAAGGCAAAAAGGCATCACAAGCCACTCATAGAGGCCTTTTGTAGTCTTAAATGTTGTCTTCCACTCATCTCCCTCTCTGATTCTTATCTGATGGTAGCCACTCTTCAAATTGCACATGAGAAAGTGGAAGAACCTATGAGAAAAGAGGCTCCAAAATATGATTTAGAGATTGAAGAGAAAGTTGTTGATTATTGCAACAACAAATCAACTTTTGAGAGGCTTGAATGTGGAGAAAATTTGTAGGTTGGGGCAGTATTGAGTCCCTTGATGATGAAAGAAGATGTGGAATTCCTAGAGGAGAGGCATGAGATCCTAGATGGACTAGTCTCTATGAGAAGAGACTCAAGGTTTGATAATGAGAAAGAGTTACAAGTTGCAGCAGTGGTCTCATGGACTGAGACTAAGGAAAAAGTGCAGATTTGGGACCAATTTGTGGTCTACATTTTTCCCATGAGAGGCAAACTGAAAATGAGGAGGCGAGGATGCATTTTGGAGCAACACTATGAAAAGATAACATGGATCCTTGGTGTTGATCTTTTCAAACCAAGGGTGAAGATCAAATTGTTTTTGTTGCCATGTTTGTGTTTGCAAGGTTTCCAAGAGGACTTGGAAAAGTTTTCAAAGTTGTGGAGTATGGTGCAGGGCACCAAGGATACTCCATCCAGACACCAAAGACATCCAATACAACTATGAAGACTTTGAAGACATTCAGTAAGAATCAAAGGGAAAAGAAGATGGATAAAGATCCTATGAATATCAATTACAAGATATTGGAAACTATAATGCTTTCTAAGGTTATGAAATGACATTTCAATGTAAAGAGTTTGTTAATGGCCTAAAGGCACAAATTACTTATAAGTGGACAAATAGTGTCCAAGGGTGTCAAGGGATTAATAAGGAGTTAGAAGTACTTAGAATAATTTTCCTAGGTGTTGGAGGACATTGGAAGTTCATAGTTATAAGTTTTAATTAGTTTTAGTTGTTTTCTAAAGTTGAAAGATTTAAATGTTCAAATGTAATGGTTACATTGTCTTTTAGTGCGAAACACATGCATAAGAGTCTTTTGGTATTCCTCTTTGAATGTAACTGCCAATAAATGGTTGGATTGGAAGATGAATCAAGTCATTAAATGATAGTAGAGCCTATGTTTGTAGAGAGGTTGGGTTGTACGAATTGAACAAGAAGCAATAAAATTTAGTTTTCTTCTATTTTTTGAGTATCACAGAATTTTGGGTGTTGTTACGGGGGTCATAACACCCAAACCCACTGTTGGATCTTTCTGGGTTTTTAATATGTTTTTAGAAACTTAATTACACCCATCCTCACTGGAGAGATTTTATAGATTTTGTGTTTATCAAAAGTTATTAATGTATGTGTACGGGTATATCCCAGGGGCACTGAGTTGCAAGTTTTGGACAAATTTTCAATATGCATGCACTAGTGCTTAGTGCCTCTGCATCAAGCCACTTTGATGTAGAGGGCATCGATCATATTTTGATAATCTGCAAACACTTTGTTATCTTTCATAAATCTGTATTGAAACATTCCCAATGTCTGCATATTTCATTATCTTTGTCTTTCAAACATTGATTGGAGGCTAAACACACATCCTTCACACTTCGATGTTTAAAAATTTCAATCATAAGATCCTCCGTATGGACCCGGACACATTCCTTCATAACTTTCAAACCAGGCAAATGTTTCTCGATCGCTCTGTGGAAGTCTTCATAATTTGTTTATTAACAACATATAAAAAATCCAATAAGATCCGACGGTTGGTTTTCAAGATATGCCTCTCAAAAGTGACTATTATAAAAACTTAATGCATAAACAAAACAGCATAATGAATTTGTCATTGCATGGTTGACACCAAGCAAATATTCATGTAACGGCTCTGGAAAACCGTTTCAAACTTAAACACCATCATGAATCAACAACTAGGCTTGTCTTAAATATATTCTCTGCAATATAAATGACCTCCATCATTCCACACGGTATTATCATAAAATAAACCGATTCATTACATCCCACTATTACTTTATTGTATAAAATGAAATCAAAACCGATAACACTAAACATATAAAACTCCAGCCACAAACTCTCAAAAACTGATTCATATAACTATTAAACTCCTTCAACAAGAAACCTGAAACCATGAAACAATATAACAATCATTCAAGAAGGAATGCTATGGAATCGATCTGCAGGGAAGTATTAAGATTTTGAACAAATATGTGATTCAAAATAATTTACAAATAACAATGACTCCATTAATACTTAATACTCGCTAGAGAGTCGTTTGGATTCTCTTCTAAACTTTTCCTTCTACTCACCCGTAAACTATTCTCTCCAAAAAACTCTCTATTCAATTACATAATGATGTTCATTTGTGGACCATCTTAGCAGTTACAAAATTGTTTGTCTTCATGACCATTCATATTCCTATTCAGAATTTTGATTACAAATGTCCCATATTCTCTTTGTCGAATCATTATAATGTAATTTAACAAATATACCATGGTTCTAAGACTTTAATGAATATATCCTTTCTTGACATGACTTAAATGATGTGAAATTTGAAGGTGGAGGTGGTGCCCCTGCACCATACTCTCAAAATTTAAAATTTTCCATGTCCCATGGAAATGCTTGGTGAGAATCTGCAAAACATTTTGTGCCTCTTTTGTTGGAAATATGGATGGAGTAACTGAGAGGGGAGGGGTGAATCAGTTACTACCAAAATAAATCCACAAGTCCTTTAGATGTCTTAGATATAAACTGCTGTAACTCGGTAAATTAACTTATTAT
>MU227026.1:7825569-7849603 GCA_018584345.1 Thuja plicata
TAAAGACTGACTTTCCATCACATATTCTTTGATGACCGACTGAACTCGGTAAGTACTGAATTTCGTTTGTTGACCGAGTGAGCCCGGTAGTAACTAACTTCTCGATATAGTATTCTGGAGGGCTCGGTAGACTCTGTAAATTGCTTCTCTTACCGTCTGAACTCGGTAGACTCGGTAAACTGCCTACTGAACATTCTGAGCTCGGTAGACTCTGTCTTATGATTGATATGACATTCTTTACTCGGTAGACTCTATCTGATGACTGATATGACATTTGTGTAACATCAAAGACAATACACAATTTAAACAATTGTATCCAACATCTTTGTCTTCACTAGATTACTGCATCGACGCCTCTACTGCTTCTTCTTTCTCTGTCATCACAACTTCATGTGTCCTTTCTTCTCTAGGCATACACATCACCATCTTTATCTATGTCTTTTCATCTTCGTATTCTTCAAGAATCCTTTTGACACCTCCAATACACCTTTCTACTCTAGAACACACTTGGTGGAAAATGGGCACTCCAAGGCTTCAACACAAGAGCCAGTGTACAAGTGACGTCAAGAGACTTCTCCCTCTTAACAAATATGCAACCAAAAAACACCATAACAAGAATCCACAACAACAACTTCTGCCTGGTGTAGATTTCTACTACACGGTCAGAATCTTCTGAGCTCTGATACCACTTTGATGCAGAGTGCACTGCAAGAATACCAATGTGGGCCCCAACTACTTATCACTTCCTTAAGGTTCCTCCTTTGGAAATCCAACTCCACAAGGGTCTTCTTAGATTGTCTCTTCACTTGTTCAAGGGGCCAATATACTTCCCTTGACCTACCTTGCCCCTCCAAAGCAATAGCTAGAACACTGTAATTTGTTCCTTAGGGACACTTTCCCTAAATCTAACATCAAGATGCAAAACTTCACCAGAGACTTAGAACTCCTAATCTAAGTGCTTTAAGACTTCAAATAGACCCTAAGGGTCAGGAATCCAACAATGGATATGGTCTTGTAGACCCAAGAGTAGCCGAATCCCAAATGGTCTAGGATTCCTTGTAGCCCTAACCAGAGGGTTTTTTGGACTTAACTTTCAAATAAAGAAGGATCTGACTGAACTGATTGGTTTTCTAGACACCCTTTATATACTTTGTAGACCCCCCAAAGCCTCAACACCTCACTCCACTCCTACACCCCTAAACTCTCACAAAGCACACAAGCCTAATTAGCTAGTCTAGGCTTGTCTTGTTAAGCAAGTGTTAGAAGATGGGTTCATGGACTAAATGTAGAGGATTGGATGGATTATCCTACCCCAAATTAGTATATAAACACCTTTATTTTTATCCCCCCACTCATATATTACACATGCATGTGACTGTACTAACAGGCCAGACTAATTACATAGAGATAATTAGCCTAGGGCTTTGTCATACAAATAAAAGGACTAACTTTGAATGCTTGAGACTCTAATATTCTTAAAGACCATGATCCTAAATTTTATTTTCCAAGTGGCCAAGCAGATCCACTGGATAAATCTCAAGTTAGGATCACATCTTTGTGACTAACCCAGTAAACCTTATTTTCTCAGACAACAAGAATGTAAAATTGATAAATCTTAACAAACTTGATAAAAACACCTCAAACCAACTGCAATTCTTTAGAAACTCAAGACATCACAAACTTCTACAACTGGAACCACAAGATGAATCTGTAGCAAGTTGTACACTACCAGAATGACTCAAAACACTCTTTTATTTCCTTGCTTGAACATCAAACTTCGTACACAGTGAAATCTTACCTTCATGAAAGGCATCAAATCTCCTAATAGCATCATCTAATAATTTTAGATGCTTTAGAGAGTGGGTGAGGTCAATTATAAATAATTTTTCATACTTTGAGCAACATTTTGCAAAATTTTCTTATGCAACATTTTGCAAAAAGACAACTCTTAGGCAATAAGTGACAGAGTTGCTAATTTGGGCAAAAGCCAACCTTACCGACCTCCCAAGGTGTAGGAGAGGTCCAAAATGTGACTAGGACCTAAACTAAGGACTTAGAAACATAAATTCTAACCAGACACACAAAATCAACAACTAACAAGGTCTAACCATGGTTTCAGGAACCTAGGTTTATAACTCACCTTAGGTCCTTCACCTTACATCAAAGACCCAAACAAAAAAAAATACACAAGGGTGATCTCATGGATGCACCTTATTACAAATACAAAAGAAAGAAATTCAGGATCTTCAGGAGGTGTCTTGCACCAGAGGCCTTGCCTCAAAATTCAAGAATTCTTCCCCGAAAAATGGTAGAAATCGCCACCAGGAAGTTTGGCTTATCAAAGCAAAAAACATTACCAAGCCTCTACATTGTGATTACATCCCTGAATGTAGGGAGTTGATTTGGGGAGTCCATCAAAAATTTTCCCTCCATTGTAATACCTTCGCCGCCACCAAAACTATGAAATGCTATAATCTCAGCCCACCTTCAAAAATTCACCTTTCCCCTCTTGGCTTGCCACTAGTAGAACTGGCACATGTTTTCAATGAAAATTGGTCAAATTTTCTACCAAGATTGGTTGAATGATCCACAAATGGTCTTGTCACTATTTTTCTAGTCAAAATTTTGACACATTGTTGTTAAGGTCGAACGTTCTAAGCCAATCTGTGTCAAAATTGACATCTGTAATTGGCAATTTTATTCATCGGACTTTCGACCAATGTCGGTCAAAATGTTTGGCCCATCCAACTAGGATGCCAAACCCTCAACGCTAAATTTAAACACAGAATGGTCAATATGTAGACCAATCTTGGTGAGGGTGTCAACCAAATTTTGTCAAAATTTTGACCAGTATGGAATGTTTAAAAAAACACCTGAAGATAAATATCCATAGTAATCACCAACGACATGTTGGTTGTTGATTAGTCTAGATATTTATCTTCAAGTGTTACTTTGCATTAATATATATGGATATGTATATTTTTATGTTACTTTACTATTAGCATAATGGTTTATTATGAACTTATTTGACGCTGGTTACTAGCTATTAAATGAGGCAAATGCAAACATTTTAATAGATTTTCATAATTAAATAATGAAATTTTCATATACTAGTGTTCTTCGTATTCAAAACAACAGTACGTGATTTATTATTGTAAGCCCCCTCTAACTTACACATTTAGAAAATGAAACTACAACCTATTTGGATTGAGACAAACCTTATAAAACAACAATAGCTAAGAAGGATCGCTTTCCAACAGTTGTTGAATACAGGATCCTCCAACCATTGTCATCATGATAACATTCAACCTACACTCATAAAAACTAAAAGTTAAATCACAAACCTCGTAGTTTTTCTTCCTCAGCTTCTCAAGGAATGGAGAATTCTCAAGTTGCTCCTTATTAGTAGCAATAATGTAGTAAATATGTTTCTGGTCCTTCTTCATTCTTGATATGTACTGGTGGAGCAATGTAAGTTGATCACCAGATTTTGTGCTATTAAAATAGACAGAGAATATTAGTATAAATGAGTAGCATGAAAATTTTAATGATTGGAAATATAGAGTAACACCTTAGTAAGGTTCTCATCCACAATCAAGCAAAAAAATCATATGCTTTCAAAATGGGCAGTAGCAGTCAACTTTCAAATCTCAGAAGCTTTGCAAGCCTATTTCTATTTGATGCATCCTTGATTATACCTAACTTGACAGATTTTCCAAACTCATTCCATAATTTGGTGTACATTCCCTTTTTCTCCAAATCTATTTCTGAGTCTGCATCTACATTAAATATATCCTTTAGTACATCAGCATTCAATGACTACCTAGACAAAGCAGTTCAATGGCTACAATAACTGTATTTCCATCTATTGCCCAAGCCTATAGAAATGTGAAATTGTGAATAACTGAATATGTCTTTACCTAATTTCAAATGATGTGTCTATCTATCCATATGCTTTCAGTTTTGACCAAATTGTTGCTATTACTAAGGAAAACTATCATCTGAAGTTGAAAATCTAATAGTAATACTACAAATCATTGTGTCCAAGTATGAGTGCTGACATTATTAAAAACCAAAAAAAGCATGATTGTTAAATGATTTAGCATTCAGAATATTATAGCTTAAAATCCTTCTGATGTCTTATCCATGCTCTTCGAGTCTATTGTTAAAGACCCTTTTATTATCATCCTAGCAGACGCATTCACAATATTCTGAAAATAGACTAACCAAACTTTAAAGTTGCAGTTCACAAACCTTTGAAAGTGAATGGTAGAATTTGGAATATTCTTCATCAGTGACCTCCTTTAGATTCTGAAGCCAGACTGCCTTGACATCATTTAGAAGCTCCCACTCATATGTCATTTCCTTAACAGTTTTAGCCTTAGGCTTTGGATGTAAGTGGTATAGGCAATAAAGAAGCATAAGAATAATATAAAAATTCCCTATTTTCCACACCATCTCATGCTCAACAAACTAACTAAAAAAGAATTGTAAGGAGCCAAAGTTTAAAAAAATTATTCACTTGTCTTTGGTTGACAAAACAATTAGGAGGATTTATTAGGCATAAAAATATCATACTAGAATCAGTTTCCTCATCTGATTCTTCTTCAAAGCTTTCACCTGCGAGAAGAGAATAAGGAGTTAATCAATCTAATCAATTGATATGAAAATCCATATAATCACATCATATTTTCTCTACTACAAGCTAAAACTTCACAAATTTTATGTTAAGATAAGCCTATGTTTGTTGCCAAAATTAGCATAGGTGTCATAACAACGCAAATTTAAACTTCTATGAAGACCTATTTTATTTTTCCATAGTTTTCAAAAAGTCAAATGAAAACAAATTAATTTTACTATATATTTAAGTTCAAAGTTTAACAACAATTTTACTTACTCTTATTTTTACAATTTTAAGGAAAATGTTACCAAAGTTGAATGCATAAACTTCGCGCACAATTCAAATACATAAATTCTTCTATAATTTGTTTTAAAACATTTAATCATGTTCGCCTCACTTACACTACCATTATTTTCTTCTTAGTACTATTTAATTTTTAATATATGAGTTGTATTCCATAGTAAGGATATTGGTTGTCGAATTCCAGACCTAACAAATCATTCTGGAACTGACCCTGTTAAATTGTCAAAGATACCCATTTCAGATAAATTCATAAAATCTTTTTGTTATTTATTGCAGCTTATAAGCCAGCACATATATGTAAAGATTCCATTGTTTTCAAAGTGAAAATTTTCTTCAATGGGAAATTATACCTAATAATAATGTTAGGGAATATTTCCTTACTTGCAATGCCCAATAGTGGAAATTGATGTAAGGCATGGGATATCGCCACACGGGCTTTGGAATATCCTCTGGAAGCCTGAAATATCCTGATACCAACATGAACATTCCCTGAAATAAACAAACAAATACTCAAAGAAGATGCGAACAAGAACTTTAGCAAGACTTCAATGGTTGGACAAAAAACTTTCAAGAATTAGAATCAAGCATTAAAGGAGTTGCTTTTTACAGTGAATCCCAGTATATCCTTCCTCAAACTTGTGGAGGATCTAAATGGGGCCACTAGATTTGGAGAAAGAATAAACTTGTTGAAATTGGATCTTCAATTTCTTTTTCATGTTGAAATGCACTTAAAATTTTGATCATCACAACATAGTCAAGATGATCCATTCCTTAGCATGAACATAATGATGATAAAGATGAATAAAAAGACACCCCAAAATGAATATTTATAATGGATAATAGTGATATAGGCTGTGTTACGGGAAGATTAGGCCATGGGTATCATTTGTTTAGTTGAATTTTCTCTCATTTAATTAATTTACTCTTGTCCAACTTTATAATGGAAGACCTCTTGGTCTTATTTCCTTGATATTTTTTGTGAGGATTCTCTCAAGAACAAAAAAAATGCAAGAATAGAAAGTATTTACCTAAATGCCAGCACCAATGATAATGCCCATGAGGAATTTAGGCACAACACTAGCTATGGCCATCATAAGACTTTCCACCATTGTAACACTTGCATATAGGCACAGCACAAAAAAGGCATAATGACTAAAACCAGGATGTAGCCTAACCATGTAATAACAAAATGTCCCTTATATTATTGAGATCATAAGAAAATAGGGCATCCCAGATAGAGTATTACCCACCATGAAATCCACAACCCCATAATGTTCATTCATCCTTTCTCACTAAAATACCTACATTACACAATACAAATAATAATTTCATTTCGAATCATGAAATTTCCAGAGTCCATAATGATCTAGATGAAATACCTACATTACACAATAAAAATAATAATTCATTAGAATCATGAAATTTTCTCAGATAAATGAAGTTACCTTCATATCTTCAACAAAAAATGGGAATCCTCCAATAGACATGAAAGTAACAAAGCCAAAAATGAAGGAAGCACAAGCTCCTCTAGCCTAAACATATATTGTACAACATGTTTAAGTCAAAAAAATGAGTAGCACAAAACTTATGTCAATGAAAATTTCAGGGGTGACATGAAAATGCAGTCTTACCAGTATGGAATTATAGGATGTATCAACATTCAAGTAGATGGTTCCTATACAAATTGTGAGAAAAATGTATATGACAAGCCTGAGCTAATAAAACCCAGTGTCTCTGCTCATATTAAAAAATGACCTACACGTTAAAACGTAGCACTGCATCAAGAAACTAGCTTGGCTACGCCCTGAATCCAACACCGTTCCTCTCTACAAATCAAAACCTCAAATCACAAAAATTCTTCTAGAAATTCATTGCCTTTAATATATCAGGGTAATAAGATTGAACAAGGGATCTTACAATTTGTGATATTTCATGTACTCTAGCTTGTGCTACCTGATGATGCTCAGAGTGTTGGTACTTCTCCATAAGAGTTTGGGTAGCTTGGCTTGTCATGATTTTGTCCTATCCTCAGGTCCTCCTCATTTTGGCAAGCATGATCCTCTATAGTATCTTGCATATACAACGAGTTACAAGTAGTTTGATGGTTAGGGTCTATATAGTTCAATCTTATATTGGGCATACCTAATTCAATTTATTTAGTAAAGTGACCACCTCCTGCAATCTCTTGTCATTCTGAGCTTGTGCCTCTTGATAATTCTTGATCACACCCAATACTTTGATAGGGGAAGCTAAAGGCTCGCTATGGGTCATATTCAAATCATGGTGAATCTTTGTACAGCTCTGATTCAAAATATGTTTTTTATTGCAACAAGAAGATGGAGTTGAAGTGTGATCTTTACATACTTTAATTATCTTCTAAGGAGAACCAATACATTGATCTGTAAAATGACCTAGTTTGTCCTAAAAATTTAGCACCATTTCAACTGATTCACAAATGATCTCTTGCTTCTAGGAGCTGTATATGGATTTTATAGTGAGATGATCAGGCATATTTTTAGCTAGAGAAAACAAAATACACACTCTCATCGAATGGCTAAGATCTTCATATTACAAAAAATCATGCTTTTGGAAGATGCCCAAACTATTTTATATAATCTCAACAATGTTAGGGTCACTGTATTCAATTGGTAATAAAGGAAAGGATATCCAAAGTGATAAGAAAGCACAAATTT
The DNA here is from genome assembly GCA_018584345.1 of Thuja plicata. Taxonomy (NCBI): domain Eukaryota; kingdom Viridiplantae; phylum Streptophyta; class Pinopsida; order Cupressales; family Cupressaceae; genus Thuja; species Thuja plicata. Next base: position 7,833,187 of record MU227026.1, read on the forward strand.
TTGGGCTAGGGGAAAAATTAGGTTGCCATGGTATAGTGAATATTCCATGTAAATAAAACCAACATTTGCATTTATGCACTTTAAAGTCAAAGCAGATTTTAGATGTAAAGATGTTATGTACTTATTTTCCAAAATGAATAATAATATCAATATTACTGACCAAAAAATAATCATGCAGGAAAACACTATGTAGGTTGTTAGAGATGTGATCCACTGAAAATGTGTGATATTCAATTAATGAAAATAAACAATGAATAATGACGGGTCACCAATAGAAGATCCCGACCCATCATGAAAAGTCAACACATGAAGGTTACACTTGTTGAGGGAAATAGAAGGATATAAGATCATGTTGGGAAGAATAAAGGAAGGCATCAAAGAAAAAGAAAACATTTCCAATGCACATCAACCCTCCTAAGGAAGTAATCATATACATAAAATCATTGAATAGAGGCATATACAACCATCACTAGAGAAGAGAACATCTTGATCAGGCATAAGAAAGCAGCAGAATTTTGATCATTTCAGAATTGTTATAATAGATTCTAACAATCTTGATAACTGCTCTTGTGGTATACATATTGCCTATGATCTATGTGTCTACATTTATCCCTTATATACATATATGTATAATTGATATAAAATGCATATGTCTATTAATAAACCTGTTTGTAAATCCCCATCATGTAGGGAACGAAGGAGGTGTACGGAAGAGGGGAAAGTATGAGATTGCCATCTAAGTAGGCCACCCAACATGGTTTTCCATGTTGCCAGCCATTGGGGCCAAAAGGGAAAAGATCCGCTCTTGGAATTAGATAGGAAGATTAAGAATTCCCCTATTATGATCTCCTCTCCAACTCTACCATGATAGATTATTGACCTTAGGCGGTGAGGCATGGATAAAGAAAGCAGGTGCAAGGACCCCACTAGGTAGAACACCTCGAGTGGATATCCATGTTGCTTGCCACTGGGGCCAAGAGGATGAGTATTCACTCTTGGGCTTAGCTTGGGATGGCTTCGAGTGGACCTATTATGCTTCTTCTTCCAAACCCTAATGTGTTTGATTGGTAGGAAGTGATACAAATATTGTATATATGTTGATTTAAAGATTATTATATGTTATTAACCAACCCTGATAATTGAAAGTATATATATATATATGTATATGTATCCTTGGTTATGGCTGCAGGGTCTAAATCCAAGAGATATTTACTTGATAAAGATATAACCCTAACCATAACTTATTGCAACTGTGAATCTAGGGCACATTCTAGGTGTAAATCCAAAAGGGAACATTACAATTGGTACTAGAGCTCTGATTAGCTCCATTTTCATCAGCTCCAACTGATTAGTCCTTACTTTCACAACATGAACTAATTCATTCCCTTAGAACATCACACAAAGATCTAGTTTGCCTCACAATGTCCTTGACAGAGCCCAACTCCCTCCTCCACTCAAATGTAAGTTCAAGTTGCTTTGCCAATGGGTGGAAGGTGATGCCCAATTATCTTAGTCACATTGTATGGTTATATTCTAAGAATCGATTTGTGGAGGCTTCTAAAAAACTATTTTTTATAACTTGATGCATTTTTTACCCCTTGGGGTAGGGAGTATCTATGTTGTGTTTAAGGGTTTAATAGCGCATTTAAGCCCTTGGTAATGAACTTGTATTTATTGGCAAGTGTATTCCACTCCTACATGTTAATATATGGTGAACCCACAAGAGCACACATGGGTTGTGCAAGTTCAATCATTTCTCATGTGAGTAGCTTAATTGTTTAAGTGGTTTGTAGACTAAGTGCTTGGTTTGGATAGTTGCCAAGTGTCTAACTTATTTTTAAACCCTTATCCTCAAACTTTGCGAAGTGGATTTTTTTTCATTGTTCAATTTTTGGAGTGACAATTGGAAGAGAAAAATAGAGCTTCGAAAAGGAGTGAAAAAAGACTAAAGGTTTTTCATTTTGTGCATTTTAGTGGTGGATTTTTTCGAGCTCTTGGAAGACCTTTTGGAAGTGGAAGAAGCTTTTCTTTCAACCTCGCGAAATATCTTCAAGTCAGAAGTAGGCTCCCATGCCTTATCTATTATTCTCCTTCATTTTTAAGAAAAAGAATAAAATGAAAGCAGGTTTTTATGTCATTTTGATGTAAGATTGAATGGTTTTGCGTAGTGTGTGTTTGAAAGAGAAGAAATCTTGACAGTTTTGTGAATTGAGTTAAGTGAAATGGTGTTTCTAAGTGCTTGAAATCAGTTGCTTTTGTGTAAAACTCTTGTATGCCTTGGTTTTTGTTTTGTTTAGGGATTAATCTTGGTAAGAAGATCCATGGATGGAGAGCTTCACTAGTTTCCCATTTAAGAGAATCCCTCACCTTTTTCCTTCCTTTATCATTGTGAAGAATCATAAGAATCTATGAATTTTGTGAGGTTGTGTATGGCCAAGAGATGGAAATTTGGAGACAATTGTGTGTTTGGGTCCATGGCATTCCACCTAAGCTAAGGGGTAAGATAATTGTATGGTAAAAAGATGTCTTCTCCCATTGGTCCTGCGAAGAATTGTGGAGCTTGGAACTCATCCATTAGACCTATGAAGATAGGGTTTGAATGATTGGTAACATTTGATTTTGTATTATCTTCTTATTTTGTAACTAAAGAAAAATATTGTTGTGATGTGTTATGTGAAAGTCAAGGATAGGGAGTGAGACCTCTTCCTATTTGTATTTGTTGATGTAGGAATATTGTAACTGAACATTTGTAAATTTGGTTGCATGGGAACATTGCTAAAAAATTAAATGATAAGTTATGTCCTATGCATATAAAATTTAACGATATGGTTGCTAAAACATTTGAGTCAGTATTCTATAGTTATATTCTAAGAATCGATTTGTGAAGAAAATAACAAATGGAAGGAATGGTGTTTCATTTAGTTCTGATTAGCATCATATCTTTGAATTTTCTTTCTTTTAGTCTCACTTGGTTAGAAATTGTTTTTTTATCTAAGTTCTTTGGTCAACTATACCATCTAGAATATTAAGAAAATATTGGAAATTTAGTCAAAATAAAATATACTATGATTGATGGACCACAGATGGAAATGATGTGACATGGGGAAGATCAAAAGTCTCAAAAATTTGACAGATCAAAAGGTGCTTCCTCATAAGATATATAGATCCATAGAAATATACCAATGATTTTCATGTGTAAAGTAGTCTGCAGGAGATCATATCACTTTGGAAGATCAGCACATTGAAAATGACTTCCTAGACTAGTCTATAGATGCTCTGATATTATACTCAACACTTGTACAACACGTGGCCAACTAGACCAGTAAAAATTCTTGTGTGAACATAGAATTTGACAAGTTATAAACATTTTATGATGGCAACTATTAAAAGGTAAACACTACATAACCACCTATACTTGAACATTAACACTGCAAAGCTTGGCCAAGATAACAAAGATAAATTGAAACCCAGAGTAAATATGCAGCCACAGAACCCAAGCAGTCCCATATGTTTTTGTCTCTCAACTGAATTCAAGCTCATAAATAACACAACTTTGTTTCCATCACGGAAATGCCTATTTTTGGATCACTTTTCCATCACAACTACTTTTTCATAACAACTACTTCAACATTCCAGTGCCAAATAACTTCTCAAATGAAACAAGCATAAGGTCTCATTAAATAGTTGATCAAGCACTTCGCACACATTTTAAGTCTTTCCTTTTTTCCCACCCATGCTTCTGATTTGATGTATATCAAAATCTAGAAGAAAACATCAAATAATAATGTGCAGACCCAAAACATATCCTATGCCAAGCCTCTCCAGAAATCTCATCCAACAAGCTCTAGGACCTTGAATGTAAAATTAGGCAGGCAGTCAGGGCGAAACAATCCATTAATGTGTTTGATGTTGTAAGGTGTGAGGGAAGGAGAAAAAGTCATGTTACTACTCTCTTAGTGCCATGATAATAAGTTGTTCCTGTTATAGGGCACAAGTATGCTTCTATATATGTTAAGTACCAACAAAAACAGTTGTGATCACTTGAATTTTAACCTTTGGACTCTGTCTTGTAGTAGGATAGAAAATGAGGTTTTTTTCATTATTTTTTTTTTGTTTTAATGTGGCATACTGTAAATGCAGTTTTCTATTGGAATTCGACACTATTTACAAACTATGCTTGTTGAGTTCTTATTGCCAAGTAGTCTGAGTTACAAAGCCTGGATGTATAAATTTAGAACGGGTTTGTACTTTCCAATGCATGTAAATAACTAATAAGCAATGTATTTCTTGATAAGGACTTCAATTGCATAAATCAATGACCTGACTATCAAGTTGTTACCAAATTTTTTAAACTAGCCAATTTTTAACTTTTGAACCCTGCCCACCTTTTGAAAAATAAATTAATCCATTGAGGAAGCTTTAAAAGCCACCTTTGGAATCGGGTTTTTCTACGTGTCTTCGAACCAAAAATAGTCAGGCAATAGGAAAAGTACACAAACCAACTAAAATGCCCGACATGGTTCCCAAGTTCCCTAAGCCCGTTTATTTGTTGGAATTGACCTGGAATTGGAAAATAGGAATTGGTGAGTTGGTATGGCCAATTCCAGTTTTGGTACAAAATGAGCATTTCTCCAATTCCACCTCTTGACTTGGAATTGGAATTGACTCATGGAATTGGTATTGAGAATTCAATTTTGAGAGTGGAAACTAATTCATGTTTTCCAATTCCAGATCAATTCCAGCAAACAAACGGGCTTTAAAATACCCGAATCCCCGAAAATGAAAGCATCTTGATAACACTGAATTAAGATGGATTTGGAAAAAAAGAATTAGAAACTTTTGGGTCAATCAGCAACCGTAAGGCTAAATTCCACAACCTTTGGGATAGCTCCTCTATTCATGTCTAAACGGAAATCTGTATTGAAGCACGTAGAAACAAAGCATTATTTTGTTTATACAAAGGATGATTTTATGTGGAGTTATTAAAGAAGTAGACAAAATATGTGTTATACCAAATGTGCAAGAATAAATTTCGGTGCGTTGTTCTTGTATTTCTCTTGCATATAAAAGAGTTTTGATTGGTGCACACAGTTGCTCCAAATAGATAGAAATTAGAGGACGTCGTGGGCAACTCTTTTGACTAAGATCAAAAGACTCCCGGTTTATATAACTTTAGAAATATGTGGTTCATTATGTATTCTTGTAGCTGGATTTGAAAATGTCAAATAAGTTTTCAACAAAATGTGCAGCTACATCCTTCTTCAATGCAATACCAACTAGCAGTATAACGAATCAGACACCAAATGATCAGAGTCGGGTTAATTGGAGTTTGCAAGGCTCCCATCATACAAAATTTTGCAAAATCAATCTCTGGAGCAACTACAATCAGGGGTTTTGACCAGAATTCTTCATCCATGAATACGAATTTACATACAATGGTGGATATTATAAACCTAGATTCCACAAGATGGAGGCATTGCGAGGTTGGGCATTCTGTGTATACCTTGAAGCTATGTCTGTCCTGCCTCATCTTCGGGTGATACAGAACACACGGGTCATTGAACCATTTACAGCTCGTTATGTCTTTGCACTTGGTGTTGTGATGTTCTTAAGCTGTGCACACTAGATACTCCAGGTTTTTGATACTTGAGGGTTCATATTGACTGCTTTGGGCCAAAACCTATGGCGACCCATGGTGATTTTTTCTGAAGTTGTTCAGACATTTTTTTTGACAAATTTCTGTTACTATTATGTTAAAGGTGTTGTAGGTGATCAACTGGTGGTGCAACTACTTGCTGGAATGGTGTAAAAGTATTTTTGCACAGCTTGTTCTATATGGAAAGCAATCTCAATGCCTGGTTTAATCAAGATGATTTAGAAACAATTCTAAAAGATAAAATCATTCAATTCTTATAGAAAGACGAGCTGTAAAATACCAAATAGAGCTATGAAAGACAAAAACACAGAGGTATATAAGGAGCGCATACCTGTTTAGGGGAAAAAATGGATTAATTTTGCCCAAAAATGTGTCAAAATGTCAATGCAGTGTAAGAACCTGCAGCAAATTATTCAAGGCAAATGTCAAGGTAAGGGTAAATGTGGAAGAACCTACAACAAAAACACACTCACCTCAACCAGCTCCCTCATGCCCAGAACTCCAAACCTCTTGCCCACAATACCCAAAGAGTGATCAAATGATCTCAAACCTTTTTTTTGTTTTGTTTATGAGCCCGCATTGGTCAAAATTTTGACCAAATCGGGCTCATAAACAAAAAAGAATTGAATCTAACAAGGCAAAAAAGGACTTGGTCGAAATTAAATGTTAAAAATTGACCTCAAATGTATTAGTGTGCACACTGCCAATTCATTGCAAAATGCTCGCAGACCCCGCGCTTTAAAGAGAAAAAATGGCTCCTCGACTGTCACCCCATCGTTGGCCTGCCGCAATAAGGGTCACCGTACTGTATGTCATCATGGATACATCAGATGGGATCAATCGGCCTTGTGTGGGAAGGACTTTTTTGTACTGGATATTTATTTTGGCATGTTGCCATAGTTGCCACACCATAAACGGCCTCATGCAAAACCTACACTTACCACCTGCCACCTTCTGTTGCCTTAATTCGCGCGTGTCGCCACAGTCACATGGGCTTCTTTCCCAAAAGCGTAGATTTGGTGTACTGAGAGATCTACATGACATCTCTCTTCGCGCCTCCATTTTCATAAATGTCATGGTTTCAATTGTGCACATGTGTGACCTCTGGTTGTACCATCTCATCCCACTCAAGTTTGCTAAAATCCTTTCAAATTATTTTTTTGTCATTGATTGGTCACCTCGCTCCAATGTTGGACAGTAAGTCTGCCACTTCATTGGTCTCACAACGGACATGGACAATCTTTACTTTCAGGATTTTGTTGAGTATGGTTCTTATGCATCAAATATATGGGCTCAAATACCATGCGTACATTTCTCCTTTCTTGATCATGTTGATTACCAACAACAAATCCCCTTCCAAGACTAATTTGTTAATGTCGAGGTTCATCGCCATCCGGACTGCTCCAAGTCTCACTTGACATTCCATTGTGTTGTTGGTGCCATCCATCAAACACATTGCTCCTAGAGCCACAATGTCTCCTATCTCATTTCTTGCCACGTATCCCGCTCTTGAAGGGTCTAGGTTCCCTTTGGATGCTCTGTCAAAGTTGACTTTGATCCAACTTGATGGAGGTGGGCTCCATTTTATTTTATTTAGATCCCCTGTAGTAGGATTAACCCTGCAAGGCCCCTGAACGGGCCTATTTTAATCAATGTTTATTATTAATAATAAATATTAATTATTATTTGATATGAGTTTAATTTAAAAAAAAAAATTTACATATATTTAATTTAATTTCCATTTTTATTTAATATCTAATTAATTTTGAATTAATTAATTAAATAAAACATATTAGATCAAAATACTATAGGATATAAATATCTCATAATTAATCCTAATCAAACACCTTAAACCACTTACACATAAAAACCACAACAACAACATGACTAGCATCAAGAAGGCAAGAATGACCAATACCAAAACTGCAACAATCATGCACAAGAATGGGTTTCTGAATACACGTCACCTTGACAAATTCAGATGGGTAGTTAGAAAGATACTTGTCCAATATTTCAAGACAAATGGTGGTTTAGGTTGGGATTTGAACCTGATAGTTATCTCCCATCTCTTACCATTGAGATATTGTTATAGGGCACACTCATCCTGGAAATTTAAGGAATACATTGATTTGTACTTGCAATCCTACATCAAAGATGAGCATGTACATATATACATATAATAGACAATGACTAAGACCGATACATCATGTGGACCTCGCTAAGTGAATAAATACGACTTCGTCCCATGCCATATCAAACACATCAATCAGAAAAGTAAAACATACATAATAACCATACACATGCAAGTAAGGGGTCAGTATATGCCATAAACATAACTAACATCATCATATACACATAATCAACATGAAGATAAAACAAATTCATCTAACTATCAACTCATGATATAAGACAATTATCCTCTGCTCATGATATAGAAATCAAATCATAATGTAATGTCAAACATAAGCATCCTCAAGTATCACTGAAACAATAAACACACACCTGAAACCTAGCCTAAAAGCGTTTGGAAAAACAAATTGAAAAGTAAACTATGGGTGGGTACTACATTGCACTTATAAGAGAAAAATCATGTAAGCATTTCAGAAGTTCAAGATTTTTAAAGCTAGAGTTGAGAATAAATGTGGTAGGAAAACAAATGTTTGAGATCTAATAAAGGAGGAGAATTTGAGAATTTTTGTGAGAGACATGGAATCAAGAGACAATTTTTGGAAGCTATAACACCACAATAGAATGGTGTAGTGTAACGAATGAATCAGCCAATACAAGAAGAAACTGTTAATCTCTAAGATATATTGATGATTAGTGACCAACACTTAGTCATTTCATTAGGCAATTTTAGTTGGCTATCACTATGGCCGAGCTAAAACTATGCAAGGCTGAGCAACATTACCGAACAATTTTCTATATGCCTAGTTACATTGCTGAGTCGAGTTACATTGCCGAGCCGAGTGATAGAACAATCAAGTGCCGAGCAGAACAGTTTTTTGTATACTTGTCAGGAATGATACAAACTTAAAGGATAAGTGATCCAGCCGACTTATATAAGCTTTTTGGGCCGACATTGTGTACATTTAATATTATCATACGGAGTTAGTTGTGCATTTAATTGTTTTATCCTATGCATGACTCATTGTAAGCATTAATTGTTTTACCATCTAGGCATGGATACCAGATCTTGATCGTTGATCTAGATCTCACTGTCAGATCTATATAGATATATTAGATTGCTTCGAAACCCTATTTTTTGGAGTAAGTAGTATGTATGTGCAAGAGGCAGAAGTGTAATTGCGAAGAGACTGCATTGTAAATGCACAGAGGGTAATTTTGTTCAGAAGCAGAGATCAAGCAGAGCATAACACAGTGAACAACAGAGTAAAGATATATCAGATTATAAGATCACAAGAGATACTGAAAAGAGGAGATCCGTCATCAACATTAGAGTGCATATCGAAGGATCAAAATACTTGAGACTTTCTAATCATTGTATCGGGTGAAAATATCTTAACATAGTGGTTTTAGCAGACCTTTATTTATCTCTTAACATAGTACTTACTTCATTGTAAGTTTAAATCCTTTAACAAGGTAGATTGTAATGATCTGAAGCTTTTAATAGAGCAAACCTTTCATAGGGTAGATTACATTTTGTAATCAAACATTGTAACCTTAACAGGTACACCTTATTACTATAGTAGTGAAGATTTTTGTGGGTGTCATCCCCACCCCAGTTTTACCTATTTGGGTTTCTGGGTTACCAAGTTATTGTGTTATGTGTTATTTATTTCATGGTGTGAATGCTACCTGAGATTACATTAGATTCATTTATGTAAGAATGTGTTATCAGTTTGTTTCAAGTGTTTATATTTGAAGATCTGATTCACACCCCCCCCCCCTCTCAGTATCTTGCTTTCTCATTATTGTATTTCCAACAATTGGTATCAGAGCTAGAATTCTCTAAAAGGTTATAATCAGCTTGAGAAATCAGATCTTGAAATGGAGATCTACAAGATGGGTAAAGTCATTGAGAATCAAAAGATTGATGTTCAGCTAGCACTACAACAGCTTGAGACTGCAAGATAGGAATTAAAGAAGTCCTTGGTTGCAAGGAAAGATTTGGCCAAACAAATGAATGACACTCATTATCAGGAAGAGGACACCACTAATCTATTTCAGAATAGAGATTCTACTGAGAGCAATGCAGCAATAGCAGATCTACTAGAAAAGAACAGTGCACTATATGAAGAAGTCAAAAACTTGAAAAAGGAACAAGAAGCCCAATCAATAAGAATGTGTGAAGTTGTTGAATAGAAAAAGAAAGCCAAAGATGAAAAGGCTATGGCAGAAGAAGACAAGAGAATGTTGACTACCAGACTTGATGAAAGAACACATGATGTACAAACCATGACAATTAATCAAGTGGACATGGCAAATCAACTACTACTTATGAATCAGGAGATTAGCAAGAAAGACTTGGAGATTGTTAATCTTAGATCTGAGAACAGTCAATTGAAAGATGAATTGAGATCTGAGAAACAAATCAATAATAGAGTGAATGATCCAAGTACAGATATGAGCTACTTTGAACAACTGGTGGAAGCAACAAGAAGACCTAAATATTCTTCTGGGTTAGGCCACACTGAACAACATATAACCACTGAGGATGGAGAATCATCTAAGACAGGTGAAAGAAAGAATGCAAAGCTGAGAAACAAGAAACCTGTTTGTCACCATTGTGGAAAACCAGGTCATACAGCAAACATTGGCTGAAGCAAGAATGGTAAGTCCAATCCAAAAACTAACTTTAATGGTTACTTCTTTAACTGTAATAAGTTTGGACATCAAGCACGTGAATGTAAGGCAAAGGCAAGAAAAACACCTAGACTCAATTGTAATTGCTATAACTGTCACAAATTTGGTCATAGAGCACAAGATTGCAGATCCAAAGGGAATCAGCAATGCACATCAAAGGTACAAGAGAAATCACCAAGAAAAGGCAATCATTACAATTGGGATTATAATACATGGGATAGTTGTCATTACTATGGTGAGTACGGACATGTTCCAGAAAATTGCATAAGGACACATTTCAGAGGCAAATCTAAAAGTTGGATGAATGGAAGCCTAGTTTGTCAAAGTTGTCTGAAAATTGGACATACAAGGAAAGACTGCAAGACTAGAGTACCATCTCCTACTATTGAGCAAATAAGGGAACAGATGAACAAGACATGGGTTAAGAAGTCTGAACCATGCAACAATGAAGCTAATGAAGCCGAGGTCACCCAATCCAATGGATCAGGTGATCACATCATCTCCAACTAAGAGAAATAGGTATGTAAGGAACTGTATTTGAAAATTATTATCTTACATAAGTTCCTAACATAAAATGTACAAAAGTCCATATTTGCATATGCTAAGATGCACCAGGACATATCTTTGAAGAAAAATGCCGAGATAAGTCAAATGCACTAATAGGTGCCGAGTACTATTCATGGACACTAAAGCCGATTTCTTTAGTGAGTGCCGAGTTTTGTTGGCCGAGTAAAATTTGTGAAGGCTGAGTGTAGTGAGCCGAGTGGGATGCAAGTTGTCTTAAAGCCAAGGATAGCTGGCTTGCACTAACTCAATGGGTAGAACATTTAATTCTCACCTACCCTTACCCTTTGAAGCTTATAAAGGGATAAACAGTCGACTCTTAGTTTCTACCTTGCAATTTTACTATTTATGGAGCAATTGAAGCGATTTACAGAATTAATCTTAACGGAGCTAGGAATGGAGATTTCATTAGTGTGCCGACAGAAATCTTGAAGTGAATAGTGAATAGAGAATAGTGTGACTCATCACTTGTCGAGGTATTCTATTTTCCATCCCTCAAACCCTAAATTTTAGAAGTTATGGCTGCAAGTTCGTCCGCACCAGCCAAGAACGTGGACGTAGAACAAAAACAAATTCAGTTAATTCAGAGTGATGAACGTGAACCTCTCAACTTTTGAGCAGTTCCTAAAAGTGCAATACAGAATGATTTGATGGGATCCCTCTCATCCATACCTCCTAAGGTACTTATGATTCATGATGTTCGATCATGCTATATGGTTAAAATTGGAGAAGTAGGAGATAATGAATTCAGGACATCCTATGGCAAACTGTGTGAAAATGGAGTTCTGAAGGAAGAATTCAAACATTTAGCCAAAAAAGGGTTAACTCGTGCCCTAGATTTTCCCCAAGGTTTTAAAGATGAATGGATAAAAGTTATCCTTAGCCGAGTTCATGACATGAGCATGTGGCTAGACAATGGACCAGTCAAGATCACCAAGAATATGATTCATCAAGTGACTGGATATCTTGTAGTTAATGGAAAGCGAACCATGAGAGATAACAGCAAAGAAGAGAACACATTGAACACTGGAGCAGTATGGAATAATAGAGGTATGACTATCTCTATAATTACTGATTTAGAACTTGATTTTGGAGTAAGGGTTATTGCACACAAGTTCTATCAGTCCAGCAGATTGGATAGTGTTCCATGTACAGCAGTTGATCAGGCATGGAAAATAGTGAAGAAGAATCACTCATATGATCTTGCCAAGATACAACAGACTCAGTTAGCTAAGAACCCTGCATCAATCAGAAAGGCTAAGAGCTCGTCATGTAAGTTTGGTTCTTTACTATTTTGTATATTCTTCTACATTTAGGATACATTTCCTACTCTAGGAAATATTGTTTGGAAAAAGGATAGGCCCATTATATTTTAGATCAGTGAATGTATAAAGAAATTAGGGAGCAATTTCAATAGCATTATGGGTAGCTATTTTGTAGAATTCAAGAAGAGAATGAGATTAAGGACTAGGATTCCTAAGTCACTAGTGGAGAAATACTATGAGGAAATATGTTTTCTAGTTGACATAGATAACACTTATATCAAGGCAGTAACTCCTAGAATAACATGTCTAGAGTCATTTCCATATGAGATTAATGTTGATGAAGCATCAGTTGCCATCATTGCACTACTAGCTGAGGCAATTGACACCACAACAGAGAGATTTGGAAACTATGATGAAGCTAAGGCTAAGATCTCTAGAAGTTTGAATGAAGGGACTATGGAGAGGAAAAGAAATAAGATAGTGAAAAATCTGAAGAAAATGGTTGGCTTGGGTAGTGATGAAGAACCTGAGGATGCACCTCTAGGTCTGTCCACTGGACAAGGTGAGGATATTTCTACTGAGGAGGAAATCAGTGCATCAGAAGAAATTACACAGAAGGCTAAGGGCAAAAAGCAACCAATTGTTATTGTAACCAAGCCTAGCCGAGAAAAACCTAAGGTTACACCTCTTGTAACTAATCATCCAAGGACAAGAGCATCTACTATTACTTCACCAGTAGAAGTGCAAACAAAAGTATATGGTAAGAGAAAAGTTGCAGAAAGTACTTCTGGTAAGGAAGCAAAGGTTGGTCCTAAGGCTGAGCTGAGTAAGCCAGCAAAGAGACCAAGAAGGAAATTAAACTTGCAAGAAGATAGTGATGAGGAGATGACAGAAACATATGTACCCAACAACATTCCTACAGCTCAATTCAAGAAACCAGCAAGCATTGATGAGGTATGTGATACATTAAGGAATTCAGCAGGGTTAGCAACATTCAAGTTCATCAAATATGACAAGTTGAAAACAACAGATAGGCATAAAGTTTAGGAAGCACTCTTGGACATGATGAGCACTTTTAAATTAACCCCTACAGAGATAGGAAATCATGTGCCTGATGAACTATATGACTTTTTGTCAAGCAAATGGGAATTTGCACTTGCCACTGAGGGACAGATCCGAGAAGGAACATTAGCCAAAATAATTCCTGACTTAACCTCGAAACAAAGAATCAAATTTATTGAGGAATACAAGAACAGGTTTGTTCCCAAACTTAGAGGATATGTTGTTTTAAAGAATGACATTGAAGGTATTGTACAACAAAGCACATGGATCTGGAAAGAGATTTTTGGACTGACTGTTCCAAAAGACAAGAAATCTGGTGAAGGGACATCCGAGCCAAAGGCACAAGAAGTTGAAGAAAAGACTACCCCTGAACCACTTGTCACACAAGATCAAATTGCCACTGAACAGGATAAGACCAAGGATGCATTGGATGCAACAAAATCTGTTGATCTAACTGCAGACAGTCCTTTGGATTATATAGTTGATGATCCAAGCAATTTGAATTCTGAGGAACAACAGATGCCGAGTGAAAAAGACACTGACTCACCTATTAAGGCAACCAATTCAGGAGAAGGAAAGTCCACAGCATCTGGTGAGAAAATTGAAGTTGGCAGTGATCAAAAAGGTGAAGGACAATAGCAAAAAAATGAACAAGAGGTAACTTCACAACATCCACCTATTTTAGAGGTTGTAAAGACAGTTTTAGATAGTGGAGTAGAAATGAAGGACATTGTTGATAATCCTAAAGAAGTAGAGGCAATGCATGTCTTGGTTGAGTTACCACACTCTGCATCATCCACTCCCATAGGATCTAAAACTGGGAGTATGTCGAACCCCCAGACTATACTGATTGAATTAAAGGAGGCATTGGATACAAAAACTGTCAAGGGTAAAGACATTATGTTGCCGAGCATAAGTTCTCCAGAAATGAAGAAGAAGAAAATATTGAAGAAGAAGTCTCCAATTTTAGATGTAACATTAGATGAAGTCATTGTCATTCCACAATGGAACCCCAATGAGTTATCTTTTGAACAAATAGGGACTCTTCAAGAATTTCTTAAAAGGAAGAAGAGACAGGAAGAGTTGAAGATAGAACAAAAGCAAAAGCAGGTGTTGCATGACATCAAAGACATATTTGCAAAGGCTTTTGACTTAGAGGATGAAACGCCTCAAGCTCCAATCATTGATCAACTCATCACCATTGTACAAAAAGTAACAGATGAGGATATAGACAACAATGAGAAGCTTCTACAATGGTCCCGGAGAAGATTTGAGAGAAAAGTTCTAGAGAAGATCTCAGGAGAGATAGCAACAAAACAGGTTGAGCTTTCTGTTCTTGTAGAAAACTTAGAGAAAGTTATAGCCAATGTTTATTCTTTGTATAGGAAATTATGTGATGTTGAATTTTTCACAAAGGATAATTTACATCTTGTAGAGAAGCTACAGTTAGATTTGAGATCAACTGGTAATACTTTAGGTAAAGATACTACCTCTAGTTCTTTACATTTTAATAAGTTGATAAGTGCACAAAGAAGAGTAGCCAAGCTTATGGCTGAAGATGGTCACATAAGGGCCAAGTTGATAACTATTCAGACAAGCTTGTTGCCTCACTTGGAGGTAATACAGAAGGAACTCTCAAAAGCAAAGGCGTTATCACAAAGCAGTGCAAATCTTTCAACTAGAGAGAGTTTAGTGAGTCTAGCTGCCGAGCTAGAAATAAAATTGGAAGTTGTGAAGGTTGCAAAGGACAGCTGGGATACAACATTTGAATCCACTCTGCAGCTTCATAAGAAATTTTTGGATAAGTATAACTTAACCCCACCAGCAATCAGTGACAAAAACAAGGGGGAAGTTAGTAAGGAAGCTAGTACTAGTACAGAAGTTGGTAAGGAGATATGAAAGGATACATCAGTATAGCAAAGGTACACTTGTATATAATTTTTGAAGGCATTGTAAAAATTAGTATATTCCTAGGGGGAGTACTTAGCTTACTTAGGCAATATTTTGATGAAATGGACAGCAGTAATGATAAATGTTTTTGCCACTAATATCAAAGGGGGAGATTGTTAACCTCTAAGATATATTGATGATTAGTGACCAACACTTAGTCATTTCATTAGGCATTTTTAGTTGGCTATCACTGTGGCCGAGATAAAACTATGCAAGGTCGAGCAACATTACCGAGCAATTTTCTATATGCCTAGTTACATTGCTGAGCCGAGTTACATTGCCGAGCCGAGTGACAGAACAGTTAAGTGCAGAGCAGAATAGTTTTTTGTATACTTGTCAGGAATAATACAAACTTAAAGGATAAGTGATCTGGCTGACTTATATAAGCTTTTTGGGCCGACATTGTGTAAATTTAATATTATCATACGGAGTTAGTTATGCATTTAATTGTTTTATCCTATGCATGACTCATTGTAAGCATTAATTGTTTTACCATCTAGGCATGGATACCAGATCTTGATCGTTGATCTAGATCTCACTGTCAGATCTGTATAGATATATTAGATTGCTTTGAAACCCTATTTTTTGGAGTAAGTAGTATGTATGTGCAAGAGGCAGAAGTGTAATTGCAAAGAGACTACATTATAAATGCAAAGAGGGTAATTTTGTTCAGAAGCAGAGATCAAGCAGAGCATAACACAGTGAACAGTAGAGTAAAGATATATCAGATTATAAGATCACAAGAGATACTGAAAAGAGATGATCTGTCATCAGCATCAAAGTGCATATCGAAGGATCAAAATACTTGAGACTTTTTAATCATTGTATCAGGTGAAAATATCTTAACAAAGTGGTTTTAGCAGACCTTTATTTATCTCTTAACAGAGTGCTTACTTCATTGTAAGTTTAAATCCTTTAACAAGGTAGATTGTAATGATCTGAAGCTTTTAAAAGAGTAGACCTTTCACAGGGTAGATTACATTTTGTAATCAAACATTGTAACCTTAACAGGTACACTTTATTACTGCAGTAGTGAAGACTTTTGTGGGTGTCATCCCCACCCCAGTTTTACCTATTTGGGTTTCTGGGTTAC
>MU227026.1:7878894-7926485 GCA_018584345.1 Thuja plicata
GTCTAGGTTTCACTTTCTTGTTATATCCTTTTGATATACCTTCAGATGATCAAATGCCTATTTTATGCGTTCATCCAACATTTCTAATTATTGGAACCTATCTATGCAGTATTGTTCATTTGTGACTGGGCCTTTTAAAGATACCAACAAGGAAGGGATTTCAACTTCAATAGGAAAACTTACTTCTGTGCCATAGACAAGAGAAAATGGTGTGGCTCTTTTTGGTGTTCTAATGCTGGTGCTATACGCCCATAAAGTTGGATTTAATTGAAAATGCAAATATATGCCAGATTTACTCACAGTTCTATGTAAGATTTTGAGAATGTTCTTGTTTGATGCCTCAGCTTGTCCATTACCCTAAGGATAATAGATCGAGGAACAATGTTGAGTGATGTGTGACTATGCACAAAGGTCATACATATCTTGGATCTTGAACTGCTATCCATTATCTAGATAATAGATGAGGGTATCCCATACCTACAGATGATGTAGTTCAAGATGAACATAGCTACTTTCTTTCTAGTGGATTTGATTAATGACACTGTTTTAACCCACTTTGTGAAATACTCAGTGGTTTTCATGATGTATTTATTTCCACTTTAGGAGTTGGGATAGAACTATCCAACAAGATCAAAGGCCCATTTTTGGAATGGCCATTGTGTTATAAATGGTATTAACTCTTTGGCTGGAGCATGTATGAGATTTCCATGAGTTTGGAATTTTTGACAAGTTTTAGCATATTGAACTGCATCTTTTTCCATTGTAGGTCAATAGTAGCCTACCCTTAGGAGCTTTTTAGCTAGTGATAGACCACTCAAATGAGATCCACACACACCTTCGTGGACCTCCTTTAATACACAATTAGTATATTCAAGTTATAAACACCTAAGTAGCATTCCATCAAGACCACACCTATATAAGTTGATAGTAATGATTATGTAACATGATGTTGTCCTAATTAGGGCTCATTTCTCATTTCTGGATAGGCCATTAGGTAAGGATTGATATTTAAGATAAGCATAGATATTGGTATATCAGGAATTGTTTTGAATATTTAGAGCACATATTATCTGGGTTTCAGGTGTATCAAATGCGGGAAAGGGTAACTCTTCCACCAGGAAGTCATAGTGAAACTGATGCTCTTCTAGTTGTAACCTAGATGCTAGTATTGCCATTGCATCTGCAGCTCTTTTTCCATTCTTGGGATCTGCTAAAATGTAATGAATACAAGGTACTTCTTGAAATCATCTACGATCTTCTTGTAAGGCATCATGTCATCTCTTGTTTGGTAATCACCATTTAATTGATTAATAATGAGATGAGAATCTCCATAGATGTGCAACTCTACAATCTTCCATTCTATAGCCAACTTTAGACCGTTCACCAAGGCTTCATACTCTGAGATATTATTAGTACATAGAAACATTAGTTTATAAGCCTTAGGTATCTTGTATCCCTGGGGAGTAACAAATAGCACACCTGCTGTCGATCCTTGTTGAGTAAAAGAACCATCAAAGTACATTTTCCATGAATGTTCTATTAAATGCATTATAGTTTCATCAAGAAATTCAATCATCAAAGGTGTTTCATCCTGCAATGGTGACTTAGCCAATTGATCCGCTATTACTTGTCCTTTGATTTTTTTTTATGTCCACATACTCTATATCAAATTCACTGAGTATCAAGACCCACTTTTCTGATCTTCCTGTCAATGTCATCTTACTTAGAAGATACTTCAATGCATCAATATTTTCAATTAGCCTCACTATGTGAGCAAGCATGTAATGTCTCAATTTATGTGATGTCAAGGCAAGTGCTAAGAAGGATTTCTCTATCCTGCTATAATTGAGCTCATAAGAAACTAATGTTCTGTTGATATAATAAATGGCTCGCTCCTTCTTGAGTTCATCCTCTTGTGCTAGAAAAACTCATAGAGATGTTATCATAGCTAAAATGTAGAGAAGCAATGGTTTTCCATTAATAGAAGCCATTAGGATAGGCAGATTTTCTAGATATTCTTTTAATTCCTTGAAATTATTCTCACAATGTTCATCCCATTGGAAGGTCACTCCTTTATGTAACAATTTCTTGAAGGGTTATGCTTTGTCTTCTAGTTGACACATAAATCTCCTTATGGATTGAAGCCTTCCTTGAAGTGTTCTCGTTTGACTTATATTGTGAGGTGGTTTCATTTCCATTATTTCTATCACTTTAGTTGGATCCACTTTGATTCCTTTTGTTGAAACTATAAACCCTAGTTGTTTTCCTGATTTGACACCGAAAGCGCATTTATTTGGGTTCAGTCTTAATTGGAATTGCTGCATTCTATCTAAGATTCTTCTCAAGTCCTCAATATGAGATGCTCTTCTCCTTGATTTAACCAAAGTATCATATACATAGTCTTCCATTTTTTTTGCATCATGGCATGAAAGATCATCGTCATAGCCCTTTGATATGTTGCTCTGGAGTTCTTTAACCCAAATGGCATTAAATTCTATCAAAAGGTACCCCATGCACAGTTAAATGATGTCCTTTCTTGGTCCTCGCATGTCATTTTTATTTGATTGTACCCATAAAAATTATCCATAAGTGAATATATCTCATAGCCTATTGTAAGATCTATGATCATGTCAATATTAGGCAATGGGAAATCATCCTTTGGACAAGCCTTGTTCAAATCTATAAATTCCATGCAAATTATTATAGATTTATCTACTAATTAAATAGGGACTACGTTAGAAATCCATCTTGCACAGGCAATGACTCTTATAAATTCATCTTTAAAAGGCTTTTCAAGTTCTGCCTTTACTAGCAATGCGACATATGGATGCATTTTTCTCAGTTTCTATTTGACGGGTTTTATCCTAGGAGAAATAGATAATTGATGCATTATCAATTCAAGATCCAATCCAATCATGTTATAATAAGACCACGCAAATTTGATCTTCATTTCCTTGAGGAATTCAATGCATTGTGCTTTCTCTTCTTCTGATAAGTATTGTGTAATATGAACTATCTGTGGAGCTTCAGTTGTTCCCAGATTGACTGGTTGTGTTGGTTCTATCAAGACTGGAGATATTTCTTGGAAATATTAAGGGAGAATATCAATAATCTCATCTTTTGGCGCCTCTAAGAGGTTTTCACCATCATATACGTCTTTTTTTTTAATTTTTTAGAATCTGATACTGCCACAATGTGGTTTTCACCATCATTTCTTTTTTTCTTTTTATTTTTCAATTTGAGACTAAGAAACTTGATATCCTCCTCTATCAAATTTATTCTCCTTGCACTGGTGGAAGAGGGAAAGGGTTCACAAGCATTGAGATAACAAGCCAGGGTGTAGTCATTGGGAAAACTCATTATGTTGGTAGGATCATATTTAGTCCAGTTAGTTAACTCAAGTTTATCAATGATAGGGATTCAGAAGACCCTAAGGGCAGCACCGCGTTAGTAAAAAGACTATTAACCGACAAGATGAGTTCTTTTAAGTAAGCTTCTATAGTACTTAGATCATTAAGAGTCTGATCGACATTATTAGGGTCGGTGTTAGTGTCATGAGAACCTAACTCTAGCGATCTAACATTTTCATTTTCTCCCTGTTCTCTTTCTCTTATTCTATCAAAGCTTTGTAATATCCTTTGGTACTCCTCTTGCCCTATCAAGACCCCTATGTCTTTGTCAATTATACTATGAATATCACGTCAACCAATCATGTGGCAATGTTTGTAGTGTGGGTAGTGTTATAACTTTCTCCTCTTTCCTGTAAAGGTCCAAATTTATGGATCACATCTACCTCAATATCCATGGTAGCATAAAAAATTTGATCCCATTCATAATCATGAAAGTCTAAGATATTGTCATTAGACGGATTTACAAACTCAACAATATTTACTTCATGAACCCTATTGTCTATTTGTGTATCAAAGTGCAGCAAATCAAGGACATGGGTGATTGTGACCAATTGCCCCCAATTTGGATATAGACTCCCTTGTTGTATTATAGAGGATATTCCTTCAAGGATGTTTGAGCTAATATATTCTCCTTTATTACTTACCCATTATTCTTGTTTCAAATGTGCTTCTTCATGCTATTCCCCTTCTTTCTTAACCTCCTGAGAAGTATCCACCACTTATTCTTCCTCTTCTAGTTCTTGGACATTTGTTTGTGATAATAAGGGAATATGATGCTCTGATTGTTCTCCGATGTGAGTGGGTACATACCATTCTCCTTGATACTCTTGGGTTTTAGTTCCTAGATGTAACAATCTCTCATATGTCCATGGTATTCCTTCTACTTCCTCATCACTCCCTTTGTCAAATATTGGACCATCTGTTATGGCAGGGTGTTTCAATTCATTAAAGCCCAATCCTATTTTATCTTCAGTGTTCTTGAATTCTATGTGAATAGGTTCAACGAGACCTTCACCTTTATCTCCTAAAGGTCTTTTTCATTTATAACTCATTCATTTCAAAAGATCATAACCTTTTTCCATATTTGTTCAGAGATATTTCTACCTACTTTACTTCACTTTCTCCCTTTTCCTCTTTATATAGCCACGATAAGACAACTCTATTTTCATTATCTTCTTCTTGAGAGGTTGTATCTCTAACCATTCATGTGGCTTCATGAATATCTTACACCTTTGAGGTTGTAGGTTGAAATGGTGTCGAGGGTTTTCTATATGATTTTGGAGATAAGGGTAGATTAACCATTGATAGAATTGTACCCAATTTGTATTCACCCATGCTAGTTTCATCAATTTTTAGATATTTCCCAAAGCTTCTTGTGACCATCTATTTTGATGTTTTGGGTGTAAACTTTTTAGGAACTTCCTTTTTGTGAGGAACCATGCTATATGCTTTCACATTGTTGTAGTAGTAGCTTGAATTAGTCGAAATAGTAACCTCTACCCCATTGTGTGGGAATTTGATACATTGATGATAAGTGGATGGAACTGCCTGCATATCATATATTCATGGTCTACCCAATAGTATGTTGTAAGCTAATGGAAAATCAAGAACCTGACATATCACATCTTGTTCTATTGGGCATATCCTGATAGGTAGAACAACTAGTCCCTTGGATTATTTTTATTCTTTGTCATATACTTAATGGTTATCTTTCTCCGATGATCAAATAGAATATTCTGAAAACCATAGCACCTTTACCCAACTAAAGGTAAAAATGCTCAAAATCATGCCTCAATCTATGAATACTCTCTTTACACGATATTTATGGATCAAAAGTTCAATTTGTAAGGGTTGATTATGTGGATGATTCAAAGATTTATCATCCTCTTCTGAAAAAGATAGATAATGAGGAGCTTATGTGTGACTAACCATAGCCTTTATTTTGTCTATATTGATGTATTTTGGGACATTGGTTGTATATAGGGCTTGTCCAAGGACTTCTTTGTGCACTAGAGAGATTTTTAGTAACTCAAATATAGATATTTAAGTCAGGGTTCTTTGCAATTGGTCGTTCATGTTATAGTTTGTCGATGGTGAGAGAACCATTTGTCTTGAAGTTGTTGGTTTTGGGATTGTGACAATAGGTGGTTTGGATGTCATCGGTTGTTTCGATGAGGAGTTAACTCCTTTAATTGTCACTTGTTCTTGGCTTCGTGTTACCAAATTTGAGTGTGTTGTCTTGTCTTTGAAACCTTTGATAGTGATCGTATTGATTGATGTTTCTTTTACTTCCAACATGTTGATCACATTATCGTTATTGGAATAGGTATAGTTCATTTTTACGTTAGATTTAGAAGCTTCTCAGTTTTCATAATTGGGAAATAGTTTGGTGAATGTCGTATGATCCTTATTTGAAGTATGTCCTTCCACCTTGATATTATCTTCATCTATCAAATCTTGAATGACATTTTTGAGCTTAACACAATCATTGGTCTTATGTCCTTTGTTTTTATGGAAGGCGTCATAGTAATTATCATTCCACCTCCTTGGTTTTACTTCTAGTTCCCATGACTTTGACTCCGACAAGGTAATGAGTTTTTTGTCCAAAAGAGTCTTTAAAATCATTTCAAGGGGTTCTCCCAATAGAGTGAATGTATGCCTAGGTCTAATCATCCAAGGCTTATTCTTGTTTGTATCATTTTTTGCTCTGGGAATTGTGTTTGTTGTTGTCTTAGCCTCTTTGCTTTCTTGTAGGCTACTTGTAAGATTAAACACATTTGGTTTAACATTCACATTGGTTGTATCCACAACTCCGTCATTAACAACATGTTTGTTCTTGCTCCACAATTTAGGTTTATCCTTGTTGTTGTAATTGTTGTTATTGGAGAATTCATTGTCTTTATAAAAGTGAAAAATTTGTTTGATACCAAGGTTTGTCTGCTGAATATTCATGAGTTTGAATGTTTATAACTGTCTGCAATTGTCTGAGAGATGATAGATTTGGAATAATTATATTTCATTTGATTTCACACACACAAATAAAGTTTTTGTTAAAATCCAAGAACATCTATCCTTATATAATTGGATTAGCATGAAATTCTTTTCTCATAGACTCAGGTACACTCTCAAAAGCTAATCAGCATACGACCATCACCAAGCATGCAATGGCTCCAGTCATGATTTCGTATTATCCGACTCCAAGCGCTAATGAGGGCACAAAATGACGAGTATCTTGGGGAGGTTACTATCCTCCTTGCACAAAGATTATAACATTTCAAAGGTGAACCAGGTGTCTTCTATGCTATAGTGTCTAGTATAGGTCTTCATTCGATTGTATCATTTGTGTTTGTGCAAGCGTGATTCAGGCGTATAGCCCCATAAAGCATCTTAGCACAAATAGTCATGTAAACATGATTAAGACTGTGAGGCCCTACTTTGTGTTAGACGTGACCCGAGTATAAGATCAAATGAAAATTGACTCCTAAGGATTTGGACCCAAAGAGTAAATTTTATTAATGTTAGTTGGAGTGGTGTGGCTCACACCTCATTCTCACATAGGTCATTCCCGAGAGATTTTTTCCTCAACTGGCATGCCCATCTAAAGGTTAATGCAATTAAAGAGGATTGGCAACCTTGGAGTTTAGATTTCTAATTCTCCACTAGGGAGAAGAGAACACTCTCATATCCATGTCATTTTCTCCTATCAAACACATCACGAAGATTGTAAATTTTCCCAAATTTGACCTCAAATTACAATCTCGCTTTTGAGTTTCTGATTTTCCCAAAGTAAAAAGAGCATAATCCCCTTATTAGATTGAGAATTTGACTTCGAATCAATTAAATTACTATGAATCAATTGAAACAAACATAATTTTTAATTGCTTTCATTTAGGAAACCTGCAAAATCACTCATTAGTAGTTTTTCGTCATCTTTGACTTGTGTACTCTCTCTTAAACATCCTGCAAACATTGTTAAGCTATTTAAAATCCATCAAACACATCAAATTTACTTATTATTTGTTATAAATAATATAATTATACAAATTAGGACACCAGATGTGATCCAAAAATTGAACTAAATGTAATCCAGGATTAGCTAAATGCGATTAAGGACCCTAAATGTGATCCTGAATCAACCAAATGCGATGTTTACCATATGCGATCTTAGATTTCCCTTATGCGAACCAGGATTGACTAGGTGCGATCTTGTTCACCTAATGTGGATCTGCTATATCAAATAGGGAGTTAAAATGACATAAAATTGCTCAAAAAGAGGTAAAATTTGGGGCTATGGCCCACGGTGGGCACAAAAAATGTGTGTGAATATTGTACCTACAAAGAATGCAATACAAAACTTCAATATGTTATTAGATCAATTGTTAGTAACATCATGTATAGGGGTGAAAATGTGGATCCACACTCTATACAAAGGAGAGGAAGAAAACCAAGATTTATCCTCCAATGAGACCCGATTAACACAAAGGTAAGTGTCGACTCATGATCTATACAAAGGAGATAAATGGATTGGGTTAACTTCTCCCTCACCTCTACAAAGAGAGGGTTTAGGAAATAGAAATTGAGAATATTTGGAAGGTAAATCTAGAAGACTAATATTGAAATGAAGAAACAAAAAGTACTTATCTTTGAAAAAGAATCTGTTGAAAACCTTGTCAAGCAGTCTTAGAAATTATTGATTTATGCGTCCCTAAACTGAAACTGTGAGATCTAGAAAACCCAAAAATATTTTTCTTTTCTGAGCAAGGTCGACCTTGACCCAAATATAGGGGCACAATTACACCCCTTTATGTTGACCTTAACCTGCACTGCTCCGATGGAAATTCTATTCGTGGATCCTGGAAGTTGGTCGAAAAGGGTATCCAAATCTGCTCTGCAACTCCCGAAATAGTGACTGTAGATATCTGAAAATGATAGGTTGACCTTGACCCTTTATGTTGACCTTGACCTGCACTACTCCAATAGAAATTCTGTTCTCAGATCCCAAAAGTTTGCTGAAAAGGGTATCCAGATCTTGTCTATAATTTGTTGTTTTGTACCTGTACCTACAAGAAAAATGATTTTATTTGTTGGGGGTAGGATTTTGCCTTGGTCAAACCCCAGTTTTGGAATTACCCTTAAAATATAATTGAAATTGCAGAGATAAACAAATTCACCTTGCTTGTATAGAAACCCTTGTGGATGATTCAAATCCTTGGATTCACAAGTATGAATGCTCCAAATGGATGTAGAATGTAGAATGTAGAATATAGGATGTCTCAAATCAATTGTCTTTAGATCTTCAACACCAATCTTGAATGGATCTTAGAATATGAAGAATCTTGCATGGATGTGGATGGAGAAATCTTCAACAAGATATCTCCATAGAGCTTTGAATCCTTCAATGGATACCAATGGATCTCCTTGATGAATTGAATTATTGAATGTTCTTGAATGCTTGAATTCTTGAGTGTAGATGATTCCTTCAATAGATTATCCTTTTATCTTCTTGTGTCTTATCTTGTGTCTTATCTTGTCTTAGAGAAAATGAGAGGAGAAAGGCTTTCTTATATACAAATATAGGGCACAATCTTCTAGAGAGGCCCACACAGGAGAATTAAATTCTAATCAGGCCTATACTCCTAGAAGTGGACCTATATTAAATATAATTTTAAGAGTCATTACTTGGGAGTCTGAAACAGACGACCCGGAAGCGGGAATTAAATCTTTCCAAACCCCGACATCCAGAAACTTTGGAAACTTAAAATTTGGACCCTGGGTCAAGGTCAACCTCGACCCTGACCTAGGTCAGGGTCGAGGTTGACCTTGACCTTGAGGTCGAGATCCTCAAATTTACAGAGCAGGATGTCAAAAACAAGCCGGGGAGAAGTGGAAAATAGGGCAGAACAAGAGAAAAGCTAGATCCAAGTCAAAGACCCATTCAAGGCATTTGACGTGACCCCAAACCACTTACTTAAAGGGATAAACAGTCCAAAATGGAAGTGCTTCCATTTTCTGACGATACACATCAAAATTAATTTAAAAGCATAATAAACCAAAGGAAACTGACATATTGCTTCCCATTTAGCAAGAGTTTGATCTATCTATGAATATTGCTCCCAGAATATGCATTAGATCAGTGATAATTCAATACTAAAATGGAAGATTCAAACTAAATACCATTAGAATACATCTGAAGTGATCAAATTAAGCTTAATGCACTTGAATCAAGCATGAAAATGAAAACATTTACTAAACATCTAGATTCAATTTAGCAACATAAGTCTAATTCTGAATTCTAAAGTTGTGGGATCATTTGAGCTCAAAATTCACTCCTTTGAAAGAAAATGAGGTGAAATGAGTGGTTGAGATTGATTCTTGGTGAGTGATTAGGATTAATCCTTGTTTGATCCATGTGAGGTGATCCATGTGTGTCAACTCTCATTGGTTCATAGATTGACTTTGTCCTTCTAGTGATGAGTTATATTTTTCAAGCATTTCTTAATTTGCTTTAATTAATTACTTTAGCCAAGGGTATTTAATGGGCTTGATTTTATTAAATAGGCTAAGGTATTTAATTATGAATTAATAATAGATCATTAAGAGGTGATATTTGATTTGAGAGATTTCAATGATTTTTGAGAATTATGCCAATAATCAAATAATAAAATTAGAATAATTAGGAGGAAGATTCATAATTAAGGCAAAAGGGGGTCTCAAGTTAGAGCAACCCAATTTAGGGTGGTTACAGCGGATACTTAGACATGTGTAATAATTTGGTTGTAGCTAGAAGGACGCATGAAAGATAAGCATGGAGTCTCACTCATTTGAAAAAGTATAGTCTCATAATCCCCGCGAGACCTCCACATGTGCGTATTTCAAAAAAGCATGAGACCCATTAGCAAAAGCATGGGACCCACTGGAAAAAGCACTCGACATGGAATAGATTGGGACACAACACAAAAGTGGTGAAACCTATGGTCGAAGAAGGTTGAACTCTTTAAAAGGCCTGCAAGACAATCATGTGCCTAGCCTTGGAATTAAGAACCAGGTCCACCAACAAAATAAACTATGACTAGCCATAGGTGGACACATGGTGCTCTAATGGGAACTCTAGCTTGACTTTTCCCTTTGCACTCTCAAACACCCACGAGGCCAACATGTGTCTAGCCTTTGACATGCTTGGATTTGAAAGAAGGTATAAATATGCAAGCGCTCGAAAGACATGTGGTGCTCAAGTGGGTGACCTGGGATAAAGTGAAATAAACCTCTTCAAATCGCACATCATGTCAACAAGTGGCAGAATGCATGTTGCTTATCACATGGGCACTGCAAAGAATAAAGAATGAAGACAATGAAAGAATGCTCTTTGCAGAAGGTGGAAAAATTATTGTTAACAACTCTTGGCAACTTTGGGAGAATCCTTCCTGCTAGATAGAAAATTTGAATCACTAATTCTCCAAAATAATTAATTCTTCCCCTCACACTTCGATGCCCAAGAATTTCTTGATGGAATCTTAGAGTGTCTATCATTATTCCTATGTGGGCAAAGCCTAAACATTCAAAAACTTGTACTCCTAGTCCATGTTAATCAACTCCTGGAAGGAAATGGAGTTGAGGTCACCAAAATCTGACTCAAAGAGCACCTATAGCTACACAACCAGATGGAGAAAACTCTCAAGAAATGCCACGTCAAGATCCATGCAAAGTGTCAGGAGGTCTGACTGATTCAGTTGCTAGTCTATGGCCTCCACTAGCTCTTCTGGCTTAAAGATTGAATCATCCATGATGAAGGGGGATTGCAAACCATGCTTTTCTAATTCTGTGAATCTTCCCCTCACCCTTGTCACTGCGGCCTCTGAAATTGAAAGAGCAACTTGCATCTACAAAGCTACCTTATGGAAGTTGACCATCGCATTGAGGTGGTAAATAATAGGACCTCGGTCTATGAACCTAACTCTAGCAAGATCTTGGTCTGACACTGCATAAACCCACATATCAAAATTTTGAGTGCTCAAAAACTTAGGCATTATGAATCCCAAAAATTGGTTGATAGCAGGCTTGACCACTATGCACAAAGAATGGGCTTCCTTTAGGAATCAGAAGGCGGGTTTGTAAGAAATAATAAACTCCTTTATCTTTCCCCACTCTGCTAAAAGAATATGCTAAAAAATGGGGAAAAATCATGAGGATGTGGAGGAATTGATGTGCCTTGGGACAAAAGCTTATTTTTTGCCTCTACAATCACAAGCCTATCAGCTAAAGCCTTTTTCTTTTTCTCTTCAAGTGTCACCTATGATTGTAGGTTTCCTATCTCTACGATTTGATCCTTAATCTACTTTATACTCAGAATGATCTCATCTTGTTCATTCTTTAATGCGACATCTAGCTCCTGGATGCGCTTATCCACCTCTGCTAGCTTATCGCTTAAGATATTTGATTTTGTGGCTTCCTCTTGCACATTGAGCACTTGTGCCTTACTCAATTCCTTCTCCATCGACAAAACCTTTATTTGATATTGGAGCTATGTGTTGCCTTGGATACTAGCCTGCAACTGGGATAGCTCTAATTCCTTGTCAGTGAGCTTCTTCAAAACT
Source organism: Thuja plicata (assembly GCA_018584345.1). Taxonomy (NCBI): domain Eukaryota; kingdom Viridiplantae; phylum Streptophyta; class Pinopsida; order Cupressales; family Cupressaceae; genus Thuja; species Thuja plicata. The sequence goes on from MU227026.1 coordinate 7,890,896, forward strand.
TCACTCTTCCCCTGTTGCTCTTGTTGTAACTATGTGGTTGTATTTTGCACCTAAATCTAAAGTGCATCCTTTGCAACCTACTCCTGAAGCACTTGTATTCTAATCTGTTTGATCTCAGCCTCTAGAGATCTCTCTCTAACTAAGAGGCGATCATTAGTGGCCTTCACCTTGTTGAGTTCCTCAGTCTTCTTATCAATCTTCTGAGCCTTATTCATGTAGTTCGGAGACATTATTCTTTGGGGCTCTCTGGCAAGCTCCAACTCATCCTCCGGTTGCACCTAACTGAGATCAACCCTTGTGCTAGACATTATGTAATCATAGGTTCATCTCTCTCAAATCCTTTATTACCTTGGCTTGTACATTAGCAAACAACAGCTGATGTTGCTCATCATTGAAAAAAGTCTGCACCCTAGGCACTGTGAGATTTAATGCATCTTTTCCTTTCATTTTTTACACTCGCTGAGATCTCGCCAGCTTCCTAGTGTCAATCTATTGCTACCGGTCTCTGTAGGAAGGGATATATTACCCATCAAATGGTTCTCCAAGTGGAAGAGCATAGGGGATCATCACCATTGTTGAGGTCTGTAGCAGCAAGGATATTGTAGATGGAGAAAATAGCAGGATGCTCTAAGGAGTTTGCAGGGGTCAAATGGGAATGGTGGCTCCTCCTTATGGAACAAGTGGAAGAGAAGAAAATACTAAGCTTAAGATCACCAATGGAGTGGTGTCGAAGGTTAATGCTTGAGTCACCTTGGGTGTGGAAAATGGGTTGGTATTTGGGGTGACCATTGTGAAAGGTGTACTTGGTGCCATGGTGGATGAAAAGATCATGACCACACTCACTTGGGTGTTAGGGATAACAGTAGTGGAAGGGGAATTATTGGTGCAATTACAGATGGGATGGAAGGCAAAGCAGAAGAAATGTTAGGTGCAATGGTGGAAACCAGAGACTGGGAGATGAGAAGAGGGGGAGTAAAACTTACCTGATCCAAAGTCTCGACTGACGCGGTAGTTGCAGGTACAAAAGTGGAAACACTCCTTGGGCCAGAGATGGTGTTTTATATTTTTTATGTTGGGGGTGTAGATATAGTAGCAATTGCTTCTTGTTGCGATGAGCTAGAAAAATTAGTTCATTTCCTCGTGTTTGTTCTTGACCCCTTTGATGCACTAGAACTCATCGTGACTTATGTGGGCTGCATGACAGGACAAATAAATCTCACAAAAGGTGAGATCACTATAAGAACCACCCCTGAATGTCAGTTCCACCAAGACTTGAGGGTTTTGCTAGATCAGGCCCATCGTCATCCTTGTGCGCTTCATTCCACATCTTTTCAAACTGCACATCCTAGGAGTAGCTACCAATGTTTGTATGTGTTTGTTGGACCTCCTTCCTACAGATTCAAAATGCCAATTTATTTTCATAAGACTAGTATTTGTTATCCATGTTCCTCTACATGTTGATTGGTATCTTTTTGGAGGTGTCCTCATCTATTGTAGGCTTATAAAAGTTGTGTCATGGTGGTCACTCGTCTCTCAACATCTACACAAGGTCTATATAGAGAGTTTGGATCTCTCCCTTTGGGCTCATATGAGCATCCCAATACCCATGGGCCACAATTCCTATGGAATTCTTCTGGTTCAAAAGGAAACCGTCTGGATCAAAGCTTTATTTATCATCAATTAGCAGGAGGCCAATTTGCAGCAACTTGGAGGTGAGAACTCCTTCAACCTTGACCTTTTCTCTAGTGTAAGTAGCCCGTGGGGTTTTTTTTTCATAATTGTCGTGTCATGCTTCCTTGCACCGATACAGACCTCAACAGTTGAAACTTACCTCAAAATCGCCAAGTCCAAGGTGCGATTTGAAATGCAGAGTGGTAGACAGAAGGGATCCTTCGTGAAATCATGCACTCGTAACATTGAAAAATCATCTCCATAGAACCATTCACACCTTGGCGTAAAATTCTTCATCAAGCCAACCTGATCATCTGCAAATCCCAGGGGTTGCATGGGATCCCAGTCTTGAAAATCACACACCGCGGGTACTAGGAAAGCCTGCAATAATGCATAGAAATCATGAGTGGATGACACGAGAGGGGTCCACATTATTACTGGCAACATTTTGTCATATGTATCCTTGGTGGTGAGGTTCATGAAGTGACCAAAAAAATGGGTGTTCTAATGCAAAAACATATGTGTGAGGAAGGAGATGTGGTGAAACGTGGACTCCTGGTAAAAAAGCATGAACTGAGTTCTGATTTCCAGAGCCAAGTCTTTGACAAAATCATAATAGAAAGGCTCCTTCTGGTTTTGGAGCTTGAAAATCATACCCATTTGGAAGGGTTTCACATTATAATCGTGCTCAAAGCCATAAATGAAAGTGAGCATGGAGCAATCATCTTGCATGTTTTCTTGAAAAAGACCCTTGATTCCTAGAGGAAACTTGGGTGCATTATTGTTTTGTGCACCCTTATTGAAGTAGGAGTTGTAAAAAGGCTATGCATCTTGCCTCATGGCCCAATATGACTCTAGGTAATCTCTGTTAAATCCCTCTACATGGGTATTAGGTGGGGGAATGCACAACATATCCTGAATAGCCTCAAGATTATGGTAACTCTCAACTCATTACCCTGTATAATGTCATTCTTCCCATTGAATAATTTTTCACATCACTAGATAAATTCAGGGCAATGTGGAGCCTTGGGCACCATGTATTATGGGAGGCCACATTCCTAAAGCCTATCAAGATGCAGGGCGAGCTCTATCCTTTTTATATTTTTGATCATTCTTTAGCAAGTTGCTTCTCTTAGAGCTTTGGGTTGCTTGCATAGGTTAGGGTTGAAGACCTCCTCCAGAGTATCTTTTAGAACTGACGGGTTCCTAGTCTTTCCTTTCACCCTTTTTTTTTTTTTGCATAAATTGGCTTAGATGCATTATGTGGCTCACATTAGAAACAACCTCGTAGATGTTTACATAGACAAAGGGGTCTCCATTTCTAGCATAAGTGCTTGTTGTTGCTATGTCGGTCACAATTTTGCACTATATGATCTTCTTCTTAAATTTTTACACACCCTATCTCTCTGCAACAATTAAATCACACTCTAAGTTCAAAAACCCTTACTCAAATGCTCTTTGCTCAGAAACGCTTGGAACTCAGAAAGTGCAACTGCTCAATAAATCGCACGCTAGCTACAAATATTTCTTAAGGCACAAGCTTCAACTTAAATAGGCCCATAAAGGTCGACATTAATGCCTTAAGAGACGTTGTGATTTTTTCATTGTGTTGTAAACCCACTTAGCACTTAATGTCATTAATCCTTACTCGTGCGACTTAACTCTGATATCCTAGAAAAGCTCTCAGTTTTGGTTCAAAAATCACACATTCTCCATTTTCATCACCTTGATCATGAAACATAGCCTTCCTCAAGACTTGAACACCAACTCAAAAAGATTTGAATTAAAACCCCGGCTGTCACAAAAAGCTTTCCTCACTTGTTGAGCTTAAAAAGGAGGACATGTGGCCCTGAAAAAGGCAAGTTTGTGAAAATTCGCAAGCTGACACCTATCAACACTGGAGGCTCTAAAATAGCTTTGAAAAAATAATCTTTGACCACTGGAGAAATAAGGAACTTAGACCGAAAAGATACACGTTGCTAAAAGCTTAAAATCTTCTAACTTATTGGACACAACAGAAAGGGAAACACATCATTTTTACATTATAATACACGATGCACTGCGACATCAATTGAAATACTTAAGATGGATCCCATTATCAGGGATCCTGAGAGGCTCACTATCCATTTTTTTGAGCTCTAAGGAGTTGAACTGCTTGTACCCTGTGATGCGGAAAGGACCTTCCCACAAGCTGTTGAACTTCATATGCATGTTGGGATTATCTCTGTGCTTGGTGTACTTTAGCACCAAGGTAATTTGCATGAATGTAGGGTCAGAGCTTTTCTTATCAAACCATTTGTTCATTACGCTCCACCTGGTATTTATAGCGGTGAGAAATTTCTCTTGCTTCTCTTGTAGCTCCAACAACTCTGTCAGCCTTACTTCTATGGGAAAATTTTCTTTGATCTCTATGGTTTTGAGTACTTGCAACATTGGGAGTTCCATTGAAATGGGGAACGCAACGCCTTTCTCATAGACCAGCTCATAAGGTGAGGCTTTGAGAATTTTATTTGGGGTAATGTGGTCGACCTATAGAGCGTTCCATAGATGCCTATGCCACCCACACTTATATTCAACTCCTATCCTCTTGATCAGGCAGATCAAATTTTTGTTTGTCGACTCTGCAAGACCATTACCTTATGGGTAATAGTTGGAGGAGGTATTCAAGAAGATTTTGTTGCAAAGAGAAAACTCTGATAAATGAGAACCTAGGAAAGACTTGGCATTATAAGAAATTATTGTCTTTGGGGGGCAAAGTGGGTGACAATCTCCTCGAGGAAGCTCGGGATCTCTCCCTTTGTTGTGTTCTTCAGTGGAGCTACCTCTGTCCATCTGATGAAATAGTCAGTAGCTATAAGGATCCATTTGTGTCTGGCACTTGATGCCAAGTTGATCATGCTAATGAAATCCAGGCCCCATTAAGCAAAAGGATTGTCTACCAAAATAGGATGCAAGGGCATAGCTGAAATTTTTCTTTTGCTAATATAGAACTAACATTCGTAACACCCATGAACTAAAGCATGCACATCATTGAACACAAATGGCTAGTATTATCTTGTGTGGGTGATCTTCATCATAGTCATTTGGGCTGAAAAGTGAGCTCCTGCAAAGCCACTATGGAATTCTCTTAAGATTCTCGCTACATCAATCCTGCCAACACAACAGAGGAGGACACCATCAAAATTCCTCTTGAATAAAACACCATCAACCAAATAGAACCCAATATTTTATAGTTTATTATATCTTTGCTTGTGGGCAGGAAGATGAGGAGGATATCTCCCACTTTGCATGAACTCTATCCTTTTAGCTACCCAACAAGACTCAACATGACCATGTTGTACAAGGATTGCTTCCTTTGATTTGGCGTTGGATGCATCTACTTCCTGAATAATATATCTGCATAAGCCTTTACCATGGATCACCTCAGTGGGTCTGATGTCAATTTCATCCGCCATGATTTTCGTATTCTAGTTGGCCCTTTTCTCAGTAATCCCGCCCTCCATGATGTACTCACGGATGTTGGGGTGAGCAACAAAGATTGTTGTCTTGTTGGAACCTATGAACTGCCTGAATTTATTGAGCACTTTGACTATGGTGAATTCTTGCTTCTCCATGAAGTTGTACTTAATTTCATAGTCCTTGAGCATCTTAGAGTAGTAGGAAATAAGGTGATTGTTTGTCCTTTCTTTATTCTTTTGCGCTAGCACCATGGCAACGCTAATGTTGCTCACATCTGCATACATGATGAAATCCCATGACAAGTCTAGGTGTACCAAAATAGGGGTAGGTGCAATAGCCTCTTTTATTTTTCTGAAAGCCTCTTTTGCTTCCAGGATCTATTTGAACTGGAGGTCCTTCTTTAGCATCAATGTGATAGGCCTCACCAGTCCAACAAAGTTACAAAATTAATCTTTTTGAGGAAAGACTACAAGCTCTTTTTTACTTATAGGCAGTGGAAACTCCTGAATTGATCAGATTAATCTATGTCTATTGTCACGCCATCTTTGGGTACCATGTGTCTAAGGAACTTCCCCTAGGGAACTTTGAACATGCACTTATTTGGGATTAAGTGAGATGCTGAACTCCTAACATATCTGAAACATGACCTCCAGATGGTAAAAATGGTCTGCTACAGACTTTGAAAACATAGTAAGATCATCCAAGTAGATCAATATGATCTTATTTATCATATCCTTAAAAGCAATGTCTATAGCACGCTGAAAGGTCATGCCAACGTTGGGTAGATCGAAGGGAATCTTTCTATATGCAAGCATTCCCCACTTAGTGGTGAACATCGTCTTATGGTGGTCTTCCTCCTTCACTAGCACCTGGTTGTAACCTGAGAAATCATCTAGCTGAGAAAACATTTTAGATCTGGCAACCGAGTGCAATATCACTTCCATAGATGGCAAGGCATAGCAATCCTTTAATGAAGCTCTATTTAGGTCATGAAAGTCAACATAGAGGAGGATGTCTCCATTTTTCATACGGATAGGAATAGAGTTAGATACCCATGTTCTATGGTTAATTAGGAAGATGATGTGGGAATCCACGAGATTAGTTAGCTCCTTGGCCATTAGCGACCCGATCTTCAGGTTTATCAGCCTTTTCTTTTTTCAGATTGGCTTTGCTCCCTGCACTAGCTCAATGGTATATTGGATTATTGATGGGTCATAACCCTTCAGGTCTTCGTATGACCAAGTGATCACACCTTCATACTTATTGTAGAGATTAATTATATGGTCTTGGTCTTGTTGAGGAACATCATTCCCAACTTTTAGTATTCTGCCCTTGTTGACTTCCAGGTCACTGTAGTCTTGTTTGTCTAGCGTGAATTTCATCCTATTAGTACTGGCATCATCATAGTCGAAGATCTTCTCCAGGGTGATCAAACCTCTAGGAAACTTGTTTCCCCTTAGTTGGACAACCTGGTCTTCATATGCCTATGTTATCTTCGGTTGTAGCTAATCTTGGAACTCACCGGAATATTGTAGGAATGTCACGATTTGTTTGTCATTCTCAAAGACTTGCAAGTTTTAATCATTATCAGACATGAAATACCTTATGATCACTTGAACCACATGTTCTTTCTCCAATGGGTCAGTGGTATGACAGAAATGGGAGTCGACCATGGCCAGACTGTCTACAACTTCATTTTGCTTCCTTGGCACAACTTGAATATTGAAAGCATAAAATCTTTCAATAAGATCCCACACTCTGTGATGGTAAGAGTGCATGTACACATGCTTTGTGGATACCATGTTTCACACTTGATGAACCACTAGCTCTAAATATCTGAGCACTTTCAACTGTTTGACACCCATACACTCAACAAGGCTCGTGTCATGGACTAGCCCTTCATATTCAACTTCATTATTGGAGTATGGGAATTGGAAGTGGAAAGCTCTCAAGGTCCTTTCGCTAGTTGGGGAGGTTAGGCGCACACCAGCACCAGAGCCCTTCTTGCATCTCCCACCATCAAAGTGTAACATCCATAGAGTAGAGCTTCTTCTCTCGATGTCGTCAGATTCACTTGCATTGTCTTTAGTCACTCTCAAAATAGGTTGGCCTTCTTCATAGATGACATAGGCACCTATAAGCCTCTTTCATGGTTTGTGGTTCCTTCAATTTCCAATGATGAGGGTTAGTAGTACCGGTTGCAATGGGGGAAATCAATAAACTACTAATAACGAATACTTAAACGAAACCAATAAAATGTACAAGCAAAGAAAGGAAAACAACTAAATGCAAACCCCAAAGTGCTTGAAGCTTCTATTGTCTCTCTCTACTCCTTCCAAAACATTGTTTTTGATGCTCAGTATTGGTGTGGGCAGCCTCTATGACTTGAGAAGTGTCGAGAATTTGATAATTGAATGGCTTTGTGATCGCAAGATGGCTTGAATGCTAGAACCAAACTGATGGAGTAATGGTGCACGAGAGCTTGAAATCCGGGATCCTTCAAATGGTTATGAAGGGTTTATTATATAGGAATTGAGAATGATATGAATGGTTGAGATCAATCCCAGAGATAGGAAGATGAACGGTTGAGATCAAAGTGAACTGGAGCAGCCATTAGTAAACTCCACCTATTCAATTGAGAGAGAGGAGATAGAGTTTGGTTGAATGAAGAGCTAATTGTAAGTTACCTTTTAGAACTAAAGAGGTGGGTGAAGTTACCCATGTGAACTAGAGAGATGGGTGGACTTACCCATGTGAACTAGAGAGATAGGTGGAGTAACCCATGTGATCTAATTAAGGATTATCTCTTTGAACATAATTGATTATTTAATTCATTTATGTAATTAAATTTTTAAACATGTGAGATAATTGAATTCTTTTTTATTTAGAATTGCTTTATTGAATGAAATGAAATTAATTTAATTGAAATTAATTCAATTGGAAGAATTTAATTAGTAAGTTTAAATCTTTCAATTTAAACTATAGGAAATTGAATTTAATTAATTAATGCTAATTAATCAATTAAGGTTAATTAATTAAATAAAATTAATTATTTAATTATTTTTGGGAATTTGATTAGATGATTTGGGGAATGAATTTAAAAGAAAATATATAATTAATTAATGATTAAAAAACCATAAATTAATAGATGAAATGAATTTAGAAGAAAATAGATGATTAATTAACGATTAAAAAACCATTAATTAATAGATAAAAATTAGTGTTTTTAATGTAAAGTCGCAAGCCTATCCATTTTAGGGTGTCTACATTTGCCCCTCTTTGATGCAATGTAGCTTGTCGCAGTGTGTCAAAGATTCTTTGTTTTTTTCTTGCCCCGACAATAGTAGGTGTATTTATGGCCCCTCAACAAATTTGAGCGAAAAGTCGCGACGTGAGTGTTAATTTGTTGAAACTGCAAATTGTGAATCTGGGTAGCTGACTGATCTTGAAAATGTTGCATTATGCCACTGATATTGACTGTCGAAGTTTCCGGGGACCAGAAAGAAAATTTTGAAGTCTTGAAGGAATTAGGGTTTTTGGAAATCCCTATAAGTAGCTGAAAGAGCCCTTCATTTCTCATTTTGCATTCTTGGAGCTCTGGAAATCTTGGTGAGTTTGCTCTTTGTTTTCTTTGTTTTTCTTCCTATTTTCGTGTGATAGCGGGCTTACCTAGAGTCACCCACATTTCCAACCGAGTCTGGACGTATCAGAGGCCAGTTGGCATAGGACGTCCAGTGAGTGTCCTTGCCTTGCTTGTCATTAATGCATTTATTTCTTTCTTCTAAAAACTTTTGTTTTATGTAATTACAAACGTTGCCGCAATTGCTTGCGATTTTGCTGCAATTGCAGTTCTAATGCCGCAATTGCTGGTTGTTAACAGTGTACATGATGCTTCTCATCAGGATGTATTGGACCGATATTATAGATCTGGGTGTGATACCCAGAGAGATTGATTACTGGGGGTGCCACTATGAGGGTGCAGTTCCTTCAGATCAGCGGGTTCCCAGCTACGCTGCCTCCCAGAGATCCAGTACAGCGCAAAGATCACAGAGTAGTGGGATTGGTGCTCCAGATCCACCACATAGGAGTGCCCCTGATTTGCCTCCCCCTCATCCACCTGGTGGCGAGGGTGGGGGTAGCACATGCGGATTTGATTATATCTGTCATACTCTGATTCGCCATTTTTCGTAGCGATGTAGCATTGATGTATCTTATATTGTATTGATCATTGTATCTTGGCACACTGATATTTATTGGATATACATGTTGATCACTTTCTTGTGTTCATACTTGCGACCATTCATTGTACTCATATATTTTGATTTATATGAGATGTAGCTATTGATTTACTTGTTATATGTATGGCTCTACATGATGGTGTTTAGATGTTGAAATGCTTATGCAATGTGATTTGATTATGCAGACTCTTAGATGGATGATTTAATTTTTCTATGATAGTGACATGTGTATGCAGGATGATGGAAATGAAATTCATGATTATATGAGATACTTATGGATGCATGTGATATGATTTATCATGTATGCAATTGTTATATTTTTCATTTTTTCAGATGCACTTAAATAGAATGAATGCAATCTAATATATACAAAATATTTGAGTAATGCATGTGTTAGTTAGAAGACAGTTAGTGGAAATGTGTTCTCTAGGATGTGATTTGATAGATATGGAATGATAGAAAATATTTTTTTTAATTTTTTTGATAGATATAAATTGATAGAATGGATGAGTGACCCAAGTCGCTGCCACATTTCCAATTTTTGTCATCATTGCAACTTTTTATGAAATTTTAAAGAGTGTCTATGCATCCAGATCACATACCATCTGGATACTACCACAACCTCTTGATAAATGAAAGGAGTAGAGAGATTGAATAGAAAGAGAACTTAGTGCACCCAAATATTGACCATCTGGGTTCAACTATGTTCCCTATTTGAAAAGAAAGAGATCCAAAAACACCCAGATATTGACCATATGGATATCGCTTTACTCTCTAAATAAATAAATAAAAAAATAAAAAAAACCAAGATAGAACTCCAACTCACCCAGACTCCATCTGGATAGCACCATGAGCTCTTGATTTTGAAATAAAAGACCAAAAAACCAAGATAGAATTACAATGTACCCAGAGTCCATCTGAATAGCACTGTGAACTCTTGATTTTAAGAAGAAAGCCTAGAAAAACCTAGATAAAAATCCAATGTACCTAGAGCCCATCTAGATACCGCTATGATTCTATTGGTAAATAAAAAAACATATAACAGAAAAGGAATGTCCAATTCTTTCCCAGGGTTAAGCTCAGATCGTGGAACTACATGGCTGCTAGATAAGTGACAGTGCCTACCGCATTTATCCTAAATCATCATGGCCCCAAAATCAAAGTGAACATTCAACAGACATCAATAAAAGAAATTAAGTCATGATCCATTATAGCTACTCTCCTCACTTGGTGGATCCTAGAGTAGTGTAAGAACATAACCGTGAAATATAGACTGACATTTGATCGATTGACTGACCTAGTCAACATTTTAATTGTTCCTTGATTCAATTTGATTCTCTTGATTGGATCGACTCTCTTGATAGGCTTTTTTGGCTTGATTGCTTTGATTATGTCTAGTTCCAGTTAATAAATTACTCATATAAGACCGACTTGTCTGGTTTTGAGTGTATCCATCACTGTGTAAGACGATTGATATGATTGATTGATTGATTTTGATCATTTTTGGTGGTTGATCAAGCTATGTCAAATGGGCCCAATGATGATTCGCAAAGTTCATGGTTGTGACATTTGATAAATTGGCTTGGTCGCCAGTTTTCTTGCTAATAGATTTGATAGATTGATAAAGATGTGTCATATGGGCCCAATACTGATTTGCAAAGCTCATGATGTTGATATTGATTGACTTGGCGTGATCACCTTTTGCTTTGTTGATAACCGAGTTGGTTTTATTGCTTGGGATTTTGCAATTTTTTTATTGTTTTTTATGGAGATTGATTTTTTTTCAAGACATTTTGATCTTTTTAGGATTTTGATGAGTTTTTTTTTATTTTTTAGCAATTTTTTTAGGACATTTAGAATCGCCCCCTAGTCTAGTGGACCAGCACTAACCATGGATAAGTGTTGGTGCTTACAGGGGATTATGCTTTTGGATATAGCTTGGGTAGTTTGTCTTGCATTTGAAGTGTGCTCAAGCTTTTGATCTTGGAGTTCATTGATGGTGAAGCTAGATTTGAACACTCGGCGCCTATTTGCCATGTTTTCACCAAGGTACCTACTCAATAGCGCCTATTTTCCATGTTTTCACTAAGAGATTGAATTTGTTTCTCTTTACTTTTTTGCTTTTTTTTTTTTTTTTATTGTCGCCAAGGCGCCTATTTGCCAAGTTTTCACCAAGGTAACATTTTGTATTTTTTATTTTTTTGGTATTTTCTAGATATGTAGATAGTTGCCTTAACCATTAGGACCTCAAGCATATAATCTCTTGAGGTGCATGTTGTTTATGTATTCGGGGAGCTGATCTCCTTCTGGTGTTTCCAGTTGGTATGCTCCACTCTGGGTAGAGTTGACAATGACATATGGTCCTAGCTAGTTAGGCTCGAACTTTCTTGGTTTCACTCTTTCTGCTTGGTTCTTTTGATTTTCCATGAGGACAAGGTCTCCTACCTCAAATGTTTGTGGCCTCACCTTCTTCTGATACTTCCTTCTAAGGTGATTCTGATAGCCTTGTAAGTGGTTGAATGCATGTTTTCTTCTTTCGTCTAGTAGTTCCAGTTCACTAAGCCTTGCTACTCTGTAGTCTTCATCTGAAATCAGGTTCTTTAATGATATCCACAGGGATGTGATTTCCAATTCGAGGGGTAAAATTGCCTCTAATCCATATACTAAGGAGAAAGGAGTGGCTCTTGTAGGTGTTCTCATGCTATTTTTGTATGCCCATAATGCGGGACTAAGCTGTAAATGCTAGTCTCGCCCTAATTTGTTAATTATTTTCTTCAAGATTTTTAGAATGGTTTTGTTTTTGTTTTGTTTTGTTTTGTGATAATTCCTTCTAAGGTGATTTTGATAGCCTTGTAAGTGGTTGAATGCATGTTTTCTTCTTTCGTCTAGTAGTTCCAGTTCATTAAGCCTTGCTACTCTGTAGTCTTCATCTGAAATCAGGTTCTTTAATGATATCCACAGGGATGTGATTTCCAATTTGAGGGGTAAAATTGCCTCTGAGCCATATACTAAGGAGAAAGAAGTGGCTCCTGTAGGTGTTCTCACGCTATTTTTGTATGCCCATAATGCAGGAGGGACTAAGCTGTAAATGCCAGTCTCGCCCTGATTTGTTAATTGTTTTCTTCAAGATTTTTAGAATGGTTTTGTTTGTCGCTTTAGCTTGGCCATTCCCTTGAGGATAATAGATTGAAGAGAACCCTTGTTTGATTTGGAACTATTCACATAGCTCTTCAACATCTTTGTTTTGGAAAGGTGTACCATGATCTATCAGGATGATTTGAGGAATTCCATACCTACAGATGATATGGTTGAGTATGAACATTGAGATCTACTTTCCCGTTATGTAAGTGAGGGGAATTGCTTCCACCCACTTAGTGAAGTACTATGTTGCTGCTATAATGTATTTATGTCCATTAGCTGAAGATGGTGTAATCTTGCCCACTAGGTTAAATCCCCACATAGAAATTGGTAATGGTGAAGTGATAGGATTTAGTTCTTAGGTTGGTGCATGGATGAGGTCTCCATGAATCTAACATTGCCTACACCTTTGTACATACTTGTTTGCATCTGTCTCTATTGTTGGCCAGTGGTATCCCATGCGGATAATCTTTTTAGCTAAGTTGTTGCCACCTCTGTGGGTTCCACAAATTCCTTCATTTACCTCATATATAGCTCTCTATGATTCCTTGGAAGTGAGACATTGTAATAGTGTTTTGTCTAGACTTTGTCTATATAGAGTAGTTGTGAGAATGGTGTACCTAGAGGCTTGGCGAATGAGGGAATTTTTTTGTTCCTAGACAAGTCGAGAGGTAAAACACTAGTTTGGAGATAATTATAAACATCATGGTACCATGGGGTTTCAGGACCAACAAGGACACACATTGATTATGTGATTCATGTATGATGTGATGGCATCATGAGTTGCTCCACTAGAAACTGGAATCTATTTTTGTTGCCTGGCATATCGATTAGTGATGCTATGGTAGTCATCACATCTGCAGCCTTGTTTTGAGTCCTTCGTATTTGCTCAAAAAATATGTATTGGAACTTAGTGCGCAACATATCCATCTGTTCTCTGTATGGTATGAGCTTCTCATAATTTTTCATATAGTCAGTATTGACTTGGCTAATGACCAATTGTGAATCTTTGTAGACCTTAAGGTTCTTGATTCTCCATTGAATTTTTGTCTTTACTCTGATGATGAGAACTTCATATTCAACTATGTTGTTGGTGCACAAGAAGTTGAGTTTGAATGATTTGGGTATTGCATAATTGTTTGGAGTGACGAGTAATATCCTTGCTCCTGCACCATGGTTTATGCATGAACCATCAAAGTATAGTTGCCATATCTCTATAGCTGGTTGTAGTGTAAGAATAGACTCATCTGGAAAGTCAGATGGGATAGGATGATGATCCTAAATAGGTGCCTCTGCTAATTGATCCGCAATCACTTGCCCTTTGATGGATTTTATGTCTACGTACTCAATGTCAAACTCGCTTAAGATCATTACCCATTTTACAAGTCGTCTGGTGAGTGTTGCTTTACTAAGTAGATACTTTAGAGGATCAATATGTGCTATGAGCTTAGTTTGATGGCTCAACATGTAATGCCTTATCTTCTAAGAATTGAAGACTACTGCTAAGCATGACTTCTCAATTGGCATGTCGTTGAGCTCCTATCCTACCAATGTTCGACAGAGATAGTAGACGACTCTCTCCTTACCTTGGTCATCATGTTGTGCTAGGAGCACTCCTAAGGTCATTTTAGTTGTTGAGATGTATAGAAGTAGTGGTGAGCCTTGAATTGGTGGCACCAATATGGGAGACTTGAGTAGATAGTCCTTGAATATTTGGAACGCTTCTTCGCACTTTTCTATCCACATAAACTTTATGTCCTTGTATAGTAGATGCTAAAATGGGTGACACTTGTCTGCTAGTTGAGCTATGAATCACCTGATTGATTGGAGCCTACCCTATAAACCCCTTAGTTTTCTTAGGTTATTTGGTGGTGGCATGTCTAGTATTGCTTTGAATTTCATTGGGTCAACCTCTATGCCTCAATGGGACACAATGAATCCCAAGATCTTCCCTGTTGTGACCTCGAATGCACATTTCTTTGGATTTAAACGGACCTTGTATTCCTGCATTCTATCGAATATGGGTCCAAGTACTTGTAGATGATATTTTCTAAGTGTTGATTTTGCCAATATATCATTGACATAGTCCTCCATTGTCTTGTGGATGAGGTCATGGAAGATGGTTATCATGGCCCTTTGATATGTTGCTCCCACATTTTTTAGACCAAATGACATAACGTTCCAACAATAAGTGCCCCAAGGACATGTGAAAGTCATTTTATGTTGGTCCTCTGTCGCAAGCTTTATCTGATTACACCCTGAAAAGCCATCCATGAGTGATAGCATTTGATGTCCTACTGTTGAATCTACTATTATATCGATGTTAGGCAAAGGAAATTCATCCTTGGGACAAGCTTCGTTAAGATCTCTAAAGTCCGTGCAAATTCAAATATGACCATTGTGTTTGGTAACTGGTACCAGATTGGATATCCAGTCTGTGTATGGGATCAGTCTTATGAACTTAGCATCTAGGAGCTTTTTCGATTCTGCCTTGACTAGTAATGCAACATGGGGATGCATCTTTCTCAACTTCTATTTGATGGTTTTGGCATTGGGTAGCAATGGGAGATGATGTAGCACAAGATCTGGGCCCAATCTTGGCATGTCAGAGTAGGACCATGCAAAATTGATCTTCCTTTCCTTGAATAAACTGATGAACTGCTCTCTCTCCTCTGGGGTGAGTGATTTTTCTAAGTAGATGTTTTGTGGGTTCTTGTCATCACCCAAGTTGACTTCTTATGTTTCTTCTGCTAATAATGCCAACTTTTCCTCTATCAAGGGGAGGAGTTCCTTCTCTCCATCTTCTAACACCTCAGTAAGGTTTTCACTAGAAGATACATCTTGTTTTGTCTTTTTATCATTTTTTGTGCCAGTAAGCGCCTTTCATTTTTCACTTACTGATTATTCTTTTTTCTTTTTCAATTGTTTATGATGAATGGAAAGAGGAGCTTCCTCCCCAGAGTATGTTGATTTATCGAGGTCGATAGAAAAACCTACTTTATGGTCTCCTGATGGAATTCCCTCTCTAAGTCCCATGAAATCTTCAATAGCCTCATTATTCTCAAAGATATCCATATTAGGTGGTCCTTTTTTATCCCACTCTATTATTTTTGGGTGTACAAGACACACGCCTTCATCTTGGGTTGACTATGTTTGGTTGAAGGGGACTATAGAGATGGTTCTGACAAACCTAGACTGTGATGTGGATGCACCACCTAAGGAATTGTTATCGATATGTTTATCGATACAGGGTTGGTCGTTTATGGTTAATTGGTTGAACATGTCATCAAGGTGTGTGGTGGTGGCTGACTGAGGGGAATAGTCTGGGATTGAAGGTTCGGAGTCATGAAGGGATCTCCACTCGTACTCGTGGGAGTCAGTTTTGCTAGAATGCTAGTCAGATGTCTCACTTCCCTTGTTATCGTCGATTGCTGGGTTGAGGTTTATTTGAGATTGAGAGGTCCCCACTTTGGCGGTCAACAAATGTTGTAGTATGTTGCTTGTCAAGATGTGTTCTGGGTTTTTCCCCCGGTGTAACTCTGCTATTTGTTCTTGATCAACTTGTATGTCTTGGGTGATAGGAATGGTTCTTTTTTGCCCATAGCCTAACCCTCTCTTGTTTCTTTGGGTTGGCGGGAGAGACAATTCTATTAATCCTTGTTGTCTTTCCCCCAGACCAATTGTACCATCATACCCAAATTTTTGTAGCATTGTATAGCCAATTCCATAGTTTGATATGGGTAGGGGTTGTTTAAGTGGCTCCTATGGATTTTGGTACAACCATGTATTGATATTTGGATCAAATGGGTTCTCTTCTACAATGTCTCCCCATCTAACAAAGGTTGTGGGTGGACACCTGAATATAATAGGCTCTGGGGTTTCGGTTGTAATAATTGGTTGTGGCATGTCATATGTTCTTGGGCTTTGAGGCATGTTTGTGATAGTGAAAGCTTCCTCGTAGCTATATTCACCACATCCCTTGTTGGTGATGGATATTTTCCCACTTTTCTTATGATATATTTGGGAACTAAGTTTGATGCAGATGGGATACTTTCCTCTTGGTTCAAGGGAACCTGATTGTCAGTGTTGGTTTGGACCGCATTACAGTATTGGAAAGGATTTGGATCTCCCTCAATGATGATTTCTTCCCCCTAGTGTGGGAACTTGATGCACTGGTGGTATTTTGAAGGTACAACTTGCATCTCATGTATCCATGGTCTCCCTAGTAACATGTTGCATCCCAACTCAAGATCTAGGATCTGGAAGGGAGTGTTCTTGACAACTGGACCAATCCAGATAGGTAGAATGATAATACCTTTAGAGGATCTTTCCTCTTCATCGTAAGCTCTGATATTGATCCTCCTTTTTACATCAATACTGGACTTTGAGTAGCCTAATTGCTTGATTAACTTTAAATTACAAATGTTTAATCCAGCCCCACCATCAACAAGGACTCTATGGATTGCACTTTTGTGGACTTGGACAAGCAAATGCAAGGGATCATTATGCAAGGGTTTGTGCGGCGGCACGTCATGGTCTGTGAATGTTGCATGTTTGTTGGCTTCTACATGGTTAACCATCATTTGGAAGCTCTCAGGGGTTATGTCCCTTGCGACAACTGCTTTTTGAAGGGCTTGGTTAAGTGCTTGTTTATGCTGCAGAGATATGCGCAAGAGGTCAAACATGGAGATTTGGTTAGGTGTGCACTTTAGCCAATCCACCAGGCTTGTTTGTGGATCTGAGGTTGCTTGAGGGTTGGCTAGTGTAGTAGATGTGGAAGGTGCTCCTTGCAAGATAACTCTTGTATGACACGTGGTTACAACACATTTGTTACCTTGGTCTCTGATAGTGATCATAGCCACGTGGCTATCTGAAGGATTTAGGCAATTGATAGTGTTATCACTATTGGCATAAGTATAGTTGACCTATTTTGACTGTCCACCAGACCCAAAGGTTTTCCCTTTATTGTGATCATGAAATGTGTTGTTGAATATCGTATGATCAGTTGTTCCTTTTGTTTGGGTATTTGTCACGTCGATGACCCCTGTGTCAATCAGGTCTTGGATAACGTGTTTCAATCAGTAATAGTTGGGTGTTTTGTGTCCCTTCACACGATAAAACTTGTAGAAATCATTGTCATTGTACCACCTTGGCTTGATTTTACTGTGTTCATATTCCCTAATTTCTGGGAGAGTGATATTATTAGATTATATCAACTTTCGTAAAGTTGATTCTATCGACTCTCCTAGCAGTGTGAAGCCTCATTGTTGGAATTGAAACCGTGGTTTGAATTGAGCCTGTTGTTGACCATTTGACATAGCGGCCGCTTGGATAGTGGGAGGTTGTGTTTGAGTGTATGCTTGTGGAGTGGGCACTGTAGGTTGTTGGTTGGCCACAAGTGCACCTTGCAGTGACACTTTGGGTTGTGCGTAGTTGACTGTCTTCATATCAATGACACCATCGTTGGTGACATTTTTGTTTTTATTCCACCACTTAGCTTTGTCTGTTGTAGTCTTGTTTGTATTCATTTGGGTAGGATCTGCAAGGACTCCTCATTTGAGTAAGTTATGCTCACAACGAACTCCTCATTCGATGAGTTGTGTAAAGTTCGGAGCTAACTACAATTATGTTGTGAATGACATGTCTGGAATTAGATTGTCAATGAACATGACTATTAGGTCTTGCTCGGGTACATCATATGTTATTCTGTTTGCAGTATTCCTCTATCTCTATAGGAATTTCACAGAAGACTCTCCATCTTTTTGTTTGATATCACAAAGGTCCTTAATGCTGACCTTGTGCTCGATGTTATGATGGAAGTGGGCGATGAACTTTTTAGCCAACTCACCCCAAGACAGAATTCCACAAGGTGGATGTGAGAACCATTCCATTGTTGGTTTGGCTAAGCTTTTTGGGAATAGTCACATTAAGTATGTCTCATCATGTACGACTTTGACACAACTAGCAAAGAACTCTCATATATGCTCAATAGGGTTGGTATTACCCCTATATTTGTCAAATTTTGGTATGGAGACATGTGAAGAGAGTGATAAAATGGGTATGGTCATAAATCCTCTGCGGTGTAGGGTTTAGTTTGCCCTTGATTTTGCATATCCATCATTTGGGTTTGAAGGTTCTGCACTTGTTGGATCAACATGTATGTTTGATACTGAGGATGTTGTGTGGCGTTGTACCTCTGTGCTATAGTAGGTATGAGGTTGCACCTTTGCTTCCCTTGATTAGGAAAATAAGACCTCATCCTTGGGACTTGATATTGATTTCCCAGCACATGATTTGAAATAGGGGCACGTGAGTGGCCCAAGGTTGGTTTTGTTGTGTTTGTTGTTGGGGTTGGGGATGTTGTTGTTGCTGAAGCTGGGGTTGATATTGCTGGGGTTGAGGTTGTTGTTGCTGGGGTTGAGGTTGTTGCTGTTGAAGCTGGGGTTGTTGTTGCTGGGGTTGAGGTTGTTGTTGTTGAAGCTGGGGTTGCTGCTGCTGGGATTGATATTGTTGGGGTTGAGGTTGTTGTTGTTGTTGGGGTTGATATTGCTGGGGTTGAGGTTGTTGCTAGGTGAGGAAAGGTGTAACCTTGGGTGGGCATTGACTAAGAGTCAGAACTACAGAGATGGATCCTTGTGCGAATGATGTGTTGACCCCAAGGCTAGTAGGGTTTGACAGCAGTATGGTGGAAAAAAGGTTACTGCTTGTTGGTGGGATAGAAGGCATAACATGAGAGCTTGATTGACTAGGCCATAAGGCCAAAGGTGGAGGCATACTAGTGACCATGGGTACACTTAGTTAGGATCCTATCATGCTTTGCATGGAAGATGTGCTTGCCTAGTTTGCGCAGTTGGTTTGATTGGGTATCATTTGTGTAAATGTTGGTGTTGTCAATGGTAGGAAGATTTGAGAAACCACAGGTAGTATCTGAGAGGGTTGAGTAGTGTTTTGACCTACGAGAGGGATTTCAGGCCATATGGTCAACACACTGAATTCAACGGGGAGTTTGAATCCCTTCTTTATTAGCATGGCTAAGAAACGTTTAGGGTTCCTCTCTACAACAAGATCAACTACTTGCATGGAATAAGCATCTTGCTCTATATCTTCAAGCTCCTCTTTTGTGACATTTTGGAAAAAAAGTTGACCCATAGGGTTGTTCATGAATAGAGAAGAACTGGTATTTATGAAAGGATCATCCTCTCGCTCTGTTTCCCAAGCGGGGAATCTGTTGATATATGACTCATCAAGTTGTGTTCTAGCCTTTAACCTTGTGTAAGGTCCTCCATGAGGTGTTTGAGACATAGTGTGGTCCAGATTTTATGACTAAAACAAGTGATATAAAGCAAACAGAAAAGGATAACCTTACTAGGAAAGTTCGAGTTATGTTTTGGACAAGGGTAATTCTAAGGAAAAATGTTGATTTATCTTGATCTCAAAGTTTTTGATGATGTAATAATAAGATTTGTCAACCTTTGCCTAGGACAAAGTCACTGATAGAGATAATGATGATGTTTGAGATGATGAGATCAAGATATTTTGAGTCTGAACTTTCGAACTAACAATGTTTTAGACAATAATCATGCTTTTCAAAGAAGGGATGATATTTAATGTTTATAGATTTACATGATATCTTCATGTTTTTCTGGGATAGATACTGGTCTTTGACACAAAATGGAGAGTATTTTCAAGGTTTTAGGTCAAAACAGGTGTAAAAATGTCTCTGGTCAATTGTGGCAAAAACTTCACCGATTGCGGTAAAGTGACTGGTAGATTGTGGTAATCTATCACTGATTACGGTAATAAATTGGTTAATTGCGGCAATAAAGAGGACGGTTGCGGAAAAATTCTGTCAATTGCAGAAAAATGCGGGCAATTGCAGTAAAGGGGAAACAATCTCAAAAAGATTCAAAAGATAGGTCCCACTGTCTGCTAATTTTTTATTTTTCAGAACAAAGCTTCTGATTTGCAAGATAGTTTGATGTTGACAACCCTAGACTTTAACACGTTTGACAAGTTTTGATAGTTTTGATGTTTGTTTTTCATTTTGGAAATTGATAAAAGAACAAGCACAAAAGACAATATGTTTTGAAGAATGCAGACTGACATGTGTATGTTCGACAACTTTTTCAAGTTGCAATGTTATCACAAGGTCTCAACAATGAACAATCAAATTTAATCTAAGTCAATGGCTTCAAAGTACAATATTATAGGCCCAATGGTTGAATGTTTGTTAGCTCACACAACAATTGCCACACTACTAGGACACGAAGGTCCACGACGTAGGCACCCGTGTTTTTGTCATTGCCAGGTATTATTGTCGTGGAGTGAAGATCTCTTTCACCACACAAATACCTTGGAACACATATGTTGGGAATCTTGGGAGGAAATTTTGCAACCCCTTGCACTATAATAAGGTATCTGTTCATAGGTAGATCGGGTTGGCCTCTAATTAACAAGGTTGTAGTAAGGGTCCGTGGCGTCTATCCAATCGGTTTGTACATTAGTGACTCACTTAAGAGCCTAGTTGACCATGCTGGCTCCTTAGGGATATTCACCCAATCCAAACTATCATCAAAACACCTCACTCGAGCTTGGCTAGATAAGAAGGAACTTTGGTTCACGCCTTGTTTATATACCAATTAGAAGGATTACCAGTTTAAGGTCGTTCTTCGAGGAAGAAGCGCATTCCCCGGACATGCCTTTCTAAAAAGTATAAAGGTGTTTAATCTAACAGATTGTGCAAGTGTACCTAAAACTCAAGACACAAGGTAAATTGTTTAAGCTCCGAAAGTTTGAAATGTGAACTAAGCTACACCACCATACAAGCGCAAGTGTTCAGTTTTAAGCCCAAAAGTAGGTTTTGATTGCTTGTTCAAATTTAGTGCACCAAATTGAGAGATTCTTTGCCTTTGTTCAATTTTAATCTCCATGTCAATTTTAAGCACCAAATTATGAAATGTGAGGTGTGAGATGTGTGACAAACACTGTTCTTTTTAAACCCAAATCGACAAGTGAATTCCTTTTAGGTTGCTTTGTTTAAATGAGCTAGTATCAAAAGGACTTTTACAAAATGAGAGTATGTGTAACTTTGAAACAATGAATGATACTCACCAACAACTTTCCCTTTCTGTTCGTGGTAATTCATCCAGTCCTACACAGAAACAGAGAAGGTATCAGATTTCAGACAGGTAGACAAAGAGTTGGGCCCTGATAAGCAATTTTGAAAGTGATTGCGGCAATGCACGGGCGATTGCGGTAAATAACATGCGATTGTAGCACAAATCTGGCAATTGTGGTAATGTGCTTTCAGTTGCGGTAATACACAGTCAATTACGGTTTGGATCGGTCAATTGCGGTAAAAAGTTGTCGATTGCGATACCGATCAGGAAATTGCAGTAAAGTGCAAGAAGACAGAGACTCAAAAGATGACAGAAAAGGAATGTGAAAGCCTGCAATCAATTGCAGTATTAAACCAGTCAATTGCGAGACTCTTTTGTCATTGCGGTGAAATACCAACAATTGCAAAATTACACATATATCAAGAAAATGATGAAAATTGAGGTTTGCAACCGTACGGCCATAGCTGATTGATTATGTCTGTCATCTGCAAGAGATATTCAGGTTGTTTGCTTCATGTCAGGTTCACCAAAGTGTACGCCTCTTTTGTGATTCGTGGTTCCTTCACTTTCCAACAACGAGGGTTAGTAGCATCGGTTTGCAATGGGGGAAATTAATAAACTACTAATAATGAATACTTAAGCATAACCAATAAAATGTACAAGCAAAGAAAGGAAAACAAATGAATGCAAACCCCAAAGTGCTTGAAGCTTCTCTTGTCTCTCTCTACTCCTCCCGAAATGTTGTTTTTGATGCTCAGTATTGGTGTGGGCAACGTCTATGACTTGAGAAGTGTCAAGAATTTGATAATTGAATGGCTTTGTGATTGCAAGATGACTTGAATGCTAGAACCAAACTGATGGAGTAATGGCGCACGAGAGCTTGAAATCCTGGATCCTTCAAATGGCTATGAAGGGTTTATTATATAGGAATTGAGAATGATATGAACGGTTGAGATCAATCCCAGAGATAGGAAGATGAACGGTTGAGATCAATCCCAGAGATAGGAAGATGAACAGATGAGATCAAAGGGAACTGGAGAAGCCATCAGTAAACTCCACCTCTTCAACTGAGAGAGAGGAGATAGAGTTTGGTTGACTGAAGAGATAATTGTAAGTTACCTTTTAGAACTAAAGAGGTGGGTGGAGTTACCCATGTGAACTGGAGAGATGGGTGGAGTTACCCATGTGAACTGGAGAGATGGGTGGAGTAACCCATGTGATCTGATTAAGGATTATCTCTTTGAACATAATTGATTATTTATTCATTTATGTAATTATAGTTTTCAACATGTGAGATAATTGAATTCTTTTTTATTTAGAATTGCTTTATTGAATGAAATGAAATTAATTTAATTGAAATTAATTCAATTGGAAGAATTTAATTAGAAAGTTTAAATCTTTCAATTTAAACTATAAGAAATTTAATTTAATTAATTAATTAATGGTAATTAATCAATTAAGGTTAATTAATTAATTAAAATTAATTATTTAATTATTTTTGGAAATTTGATTAGATGATTTGGGGAATAAATTTAGAATAAAATAGATGATTAATTAATAATTAAAAAATCATTAAGTAATAGATGAAATGAATTTAGAAGAAAATAGATGATTAATTAACGATTAAAAAACCATTAATTAATAGATGAAAATTAGTGTTTTTAATGTAAAGTCGCAAGCCTGTCCATTTTAGGGTGTCTACAGTGCCAATACTAGTGGACTAGTAATCTGAGAAGCTTCTGGAATCATAATCATTTAGGATCATGGACTCTTCTGCCAGTTCAAACTCTCAAATATCTTCATTTTCCAGAAGTTGTTCGAGTTGCTCTGCTTTACGGGACTCTAAATTAGTTAAATCTTTAAAAACAACATGCTCAACATGTAAGGGCTCACTCACAATTTTGAACTTGGCTCTGTGATTATTCCTAACGATGATGTGCAACTAATATAGAGACAAGTACCCACCAATCCTAGTGGTAAAGTCTCGAGAGAGATAGAGGCCAAAGGCAATGAGGATATCAATAATAACTACCTCTTGTAGCACAATGATGCTCAGAAAAGCATATAGAGTAAGTGAGATCTACTTGATAACACTCACTTTATGAACTCTTTTATCATCAAGTTTTATAACCCCCGTGTTCAAAGTCTGATACTCAAGACTCATGGCCTCGACTATTTGTTTCGACATAACGATAGTGCTAGCCCTGATGCCAATCATAGAATTATGCAGTAGCTTTCCATTCACAATCAGAGTCCAGTATAAATGGGTAGGTTTTAAATGCTCTTTATTTGCTCTTGAGCTTGTCACTCCCTAGTTAACTAGGGCATTGTTAACGTGTGCTTGTTCTCTAGGCTCTGTTGGCTTACTTGATAGCCTCTTATCTTTTGTTTGTGTTGGACTGCTGCTTGGAACATGCTGCATTTTATTTGCTCTAGATAATACTTCTCGCAATAATGACTTCTACCCCAGTGTGGATAATCTCAAAGGGATACATTTGTGGGAGCCTTCTTAAGATGCTCGACCACATTAAGAGTAATCAACACAACACACCTCACATCTCTGTATTTGTAAGTTGTTGTTTCCTTTGGATTTAGGTAAGGAGGAACAACAACAAGCTCAAAAGCTTCTTTACTCATGTTGGGATTGGATTGTTGCACCACTGACTTGCCAATATTCCATCTCTTTGAGAGCATATTGTAATCAGATTGCACCTGCAGAGCTTTGCTAATGGATGTGGAGGCACTATTTGGATCAAATAGGTTTGCCAACACAACTACCTCATCTTCCATCTATGAGAATAAAGCATGGTCAGGGGTGATTTTTGCCTCTCTCTCCATAGACATACCTTGTATTTGAGTAGTCAACGCAACAAATTCCATACCATGCGACACATACATGCTAGGGTGAGCTGAACAACCTTGGGCCCTCTAGTATGTAATTTATTGCTATAAGTTTCCTCTTAGACAATCCCACAGAGTGTGGCCATCGTTACAAGGGAAAAACCATGCATTATCTTTCACTAAGTTATTCTTCCCAACAATCAAATCCCTATTTTGGCTAAGTGAAATGACTCACAGGGGGTTAGGCATCGTTGCTAGTTGGTTATTCACTTACAGTTGGTTGTATTTAGCATGTCCTTGATGTTGGTTTACCTGGTAGTTCAGTTTTATAGAGTAGTGGTTATGATAGGGCAGTCTTTCGGAGGGGGCTTGTTTCCTTCTTAGGTTAAAAATCTCATTAGAAAAGGTACGCAACAAGTTCTTCATTTTGCTTACCTCAGTTGCCAAGGTATCAGGAGAGGAAGTAGCTGAAGTATTAGGAGGAACACCTAACATGATAGGTTGTGACATCAGATAGTAGTAATGAGATTGGGGCACAAGAGAGACGCTTGGGGCATCTCAATCAGAATAAGGGCATCTTGCAAGTATACAAATACATGCATGACATTTCTAGGAGGTAGTTGACTCATGTCTATGAGGTCATTTTCTACCTTTATGGCAGTTACGTATGCATCTGGTAGCGCATGTCCACCCATGGACCGAATCATTATAGAGATGCAAGGATTGAAAGGCTTCAGGTAGAATGCATAATCCATATTGGTGGGGGGCGGGTCGCGTAACAACATGTATTATATGCCAGGACCTATAGAACCTAGTGTTGAAGTTCATAATCACCTCCTATGGAGATCTCTTGATGGTAATTAGTCATTGTAACAATGAAGACCTGTCTCTCTTGTTAAAGAAACGTTCATAGAATGAGTTTCCCAACTGGTCCTAGGTTTTAATGGAGTTGGCAGGGAGCGAGCGGTACCATTCCCAAGCTTTACCCTTGAAGGATGTTGCCAAAAGCCTTAGAGCTATGTCCTTCTTTGATATGTTGTGTAATGTGCATACCTCTACCACATCTTGCAGATGCTCACCGGGAGTCTTAGAATCCTCCCTTGTAAATTTTGACAAGAATTTAAGGGTTGATGTAGGAATTTGTCCACACACAACTGGAGGAGTAGGAGGAACCAAATGTCTTCCATTGTTCCAAGCCACAAAGTTTCTAGGTTGGTTATGCATTATGGGTTGCTGCTGACCTTGGTTTTGTGCTTGATTTTGCACTTCTTGGGTCTAAGTTTGTGGTTGGGGCTCAATAACTTCTAAAGACTAGCGGGGGAGCAAGTAAACGAGGTTCTCCTATAGATTAGGACCAGTGACCAATCTGTGGTTCATGAACCTAATCAAACTCTAGACAAAAATGTCTATTTCGGGTCCCACCAAGTGTGCCAAAAAAGAATTATTGACACCTAAAATTGCTCCTAGGTGTAATGGCCTATGGGAAGCTTCAATGAATGGGGACCTAGTACTTTTCACTAAGCAACCTCCAGGATTTTAGAAGTTGTCTCTTCATATTGTATTGGGGAAAAGGGTTAGAAAATACTAAAATGAAAGGTGATTTGCCAGAGCTTAATAATGTTGAATAAACTTAAATGCACAAGCTATTCCTGACATGAAATCTTAAGGAAACCTCTGAAACCAACAAACTCAAAGCATAAACACACTCATTCAAATCCTCTTAAATTACAAACATAGAGAGAAGCATATATCAACACTTATGAAATAGAGAAGCTTAAAAGAGCATAATCTACTTCAACATGTAATACATATGCTAATGCTAAATTTTTAAAACAACACAAAAACCGACAAGTGAATATTGAATCTTAAGATACACCAAAGGGCCAAAATGCACAATTGATTGGTATTAATTGATTCAAGTACACATATACAATTTAAGGCAAGAGAGTAGCTTTTCAATAAGCACGAGAATTCAAAAGTTCTTGGAATCCTTTTCATTACAAAATACAACCTCATATACTATTGGGAAGGAGAAACCCAAAACCCCAAAACCCTAGGAGAGAAAATGACCCCTAAAATGATGTGGCACCACACACTTGGTGGAATAGAGGAGTCACTTTCAACTCCAACCCTAAAGGAGAGGCGGCTCGCACACCCTAATTAGTTAGAGAAATATGACCTCATAATGGCCTCTAGAAATTACTATTAACTCCTGACCGTGATGAGTCCTGGAGGAATAATCATTCCTAGTTGAGGCAACTACGAATTTGCAAATACTTAGACACATGTAATAATTTGGTTACATCTATATAAGGACGCATGGAAGATAGAAGTGGAGTCTCACTTGTTTGAAAAACTATAGTCTAATCCCTGCGAGACCTCCACATGTGCATATTTCATAAAAGCCTAGGACCCATTGTAAAAAGAGCTCGACGTGGAATAGATTGGGACACGCGACACAACATCATTGAAAGCTCTAGCCGAAGAAGGTTGAACTCTTCAAAAGGCTCACAAGATGGCTACATGCCTAGCCTTATAAAGAAATGGGCTCGCCAACAAAATGAACTATGACTAGCCGTAGGTAGACACACGACGCTCGAACATGAACTTTGGATTGAATTTTCCCTTTGCACTCTCGAACACCCGCGAGGCCAACATGTGTCTAGCCTTTAACAGGCTTGGGACCACAAGCAAAGAGAAAGTTGTGAGTGCTCGAAGGACATGTGGCAATCAAGTGGGTGGCCTGGGATAAAGTGAAATGAACCGCTTCAAATCACACATTGTGCTGACAGGTGGTAGAACGCGCATTGCTTATCAAATGAGCGCTGCAAAGAATAAAGAATGAAGGCAATGAAATAATTCCCTTTGCAGGAGGTGGAAAAATGATTGTTTACAGTTACCGAATGTAAGTTGACTAAGGAATATGATTCACTGAAGGTTGATGCAAGTAAGTATATATCAATGATTGGAGGATTATTGTAACTGATTGCTACTAGACCATATATATTGTATGGAATATGTTTGGCAGCTAGATTTCAACAAGAATCGAAAGAATCACATGTTATGGCAGTAAAGAGGATTTTCAAATATTTGAAGGGAATATAAGAGTTTGGATTCTGGTATCCAAAATGTTTAGATTTCACATTGACAACTTATACTGGTGTAGATTGGGCAAGTTGTCTAGATAACCAGAGAAGTACTAGTGGTGAAGCTTATTTTCTTGGTTCCCGGTTGGTTGCTTGGTCAAGCAAGAAGCAAGATTATGTAACATTATCTATTGTTAAATTTGAATACATTGAAACATACTCATGTTGTACTCAGGTATTATGGATGAAGCAGATTTTGAAGGACATGGGTAGAACATTTGATGAACAGATTTCAATCATGTGTGATAATACCAGTGCTATAAACATTTCAAAGAATCTAGTGCAACATTCCATAATGAAACTTATATATATTAGATATCATTTATTGAGAGAAAAGGTGCTGGAAAATGAAGTCAAGCTTGAGTATGTGCCTACAAAGGATCATATATCAGAAATATTTACAAAACCTTTGTGCAAGGATACTTTTGAGTATCTTAGGGGAAAGCTGGACGTTCTGTCCCTTCCTAGTATTCACTAGATGCACATGTGAGTGCATTGGTCTAGTTAATTGCATGCTTATTATTTTCTGGATCAATGCTTGGTGGCTTCCTCTCAGGGGGAGTAGAGTGAGTCCGTAAGGGGGAGTTTGGCCCTTTTTTATTGTTGTGAAAGGGGGAGAAAAGTGGAAAAGAATAATTGGAGAAGAATGGTAGACAAATTTGATGCTGAAATATTTTGACAGAGTATTGTTTACTTTGTTATTGATGAATTTTTCCATCAATGACAAAGGGGGAGATTGTTAGAATGCTAATTTGATGCTATTCATGATGTTTTCATTAATGATTATCAGTGATGTAAACATATTCGATGCATAGTTATGGATCATTTATGATTTGGTTATTTTATTGTATTGATTGATGTGTGTACTGATATCTTTGGTGTATCAATAGAGGTGTTCACTGAAGGATGTACTTTAAATGTTTATCCTTATCCATGTAGGTGATGGTCCCTTTTAATATGCAACACATGCTTGAACGTTTGTTTTGGATTGGTCCTATCTTGGACGTGTTTGTTGTGCTTTGGTTGATGCATTTGATCCTATATGCTGGTACCAAAGATCTCAAAGATTGTGTAGTATTCTAATATGCACAAGGCACATTGTATTGACAAAAGTGGTCCACGGTTCATTCCTTACCACTGCAATAATGTTTTGGCATGTTCTATTTCAAATCAGTTTAGGTCGACTTAGTTGCTGACATCAAGTTGTATAAGAAGAGCGATAATCTTAGTTGTTTGTGTGGTTGCTTGGATGTGAGTAATATGCAAAATAAATGTGTATCAGACAAGGAAAGATCTGTGCGTTGATGTATGTGTGAGTTGATGCAAACAATAGAAGACTGTTATATCATTTTTGTAGTGCAGAGTATCGGTGACAATGACTTCAGTGGTGGATTGTTTTTTTCATTTCTTATATTATGGCAATGAGCTCATTTGTATTGTAAGTGAGCCTATATATAATTGGTAGTGAGGCTTTCTTATTTTAGGGTAGTTAGCTCAACTGACAGTGAGCTAACCTCCAGTGAGCAAATTGACAGTGAGCCCTTATAAAAATCACCTGAACTGGTGTCACCTTAATCGATGTTCATTTCATGAGAATTAGCTTCTCTGTGGTTTTTCCCAGATTTGGTTTCCATGTAAATTATGGTGTTCTTTGTGTTGATAGTTTTGTGCTTTCATGTTTACACATGTTATAAGTTCCTGATTTGTTTAAGTGCTTACCAGTTCAATAAAAGTTTCAATAAGTGTTTGTGAATAACTGATTCACCCCCCTCTCAATTATTTGACCCATTCAACATTTACCACTAGGGCTTAACACACATTTGCATTACCTTTAAGGCCTCCTCCTTCGTACCCAGTCGAAGCACCCCAACAAAAAAAATTGATGAAATCTCAATGTTTGTTATGAAATCATGGTTCATTTGTAAAAAGTCATCACCCAAAATAACTTCCACACATTGCTAGAATCTGGGGTCATTAATCTTAAAAATCCCCTTCAATTGCCTCAACTTGATCACTCCTCTAAAGGCTTACAGCTGATTAGGAGTACCGAGCGCAAAGTTAGCTTCCATTTCTCACAACAATCTCTTCTAATCCAAATTCACCAACACACTAGACTCCCTAAAAACCAAAAAAAAGGGAAAAAGATAACCCAACCTTCACAAATTATAGCTTCCTCTAGACACTTTGAATTGCAATTGAATTGTAATTACCAAATCATGACACTTGTCAATCCCATCAACTAAGACATGTGCATTATAAATGACAATGTGTATTTCCATAATACTTCATGTATATTGTGTATGATACTTGATACAATATAAATTGCTTAATTATTATACTTTATATAGTACAAATTATTATATTTAACAATATTATATCATGTTGATATTTATATATTGTACTTTATTAAATATAATTTTTTATTTTTTATAAGTGATAATTTTATTGATATTTAGAATAAAATATACAAAATAGCCACTGTGACTGGCAGATTTAAAAACCCCTATTTGCATCATCTACTTTTGCAACTGTATATTGCATTATACCAAAAATGGCTATTAAGCCCTGACATCTATACCTCCTACCGCTGGACACCTATTTTCCTTATCATAAACATCGTAATACTCTCTAAGCCCTTGAAAACAAAAGTGGGAAACATATTTCATATACTAAATTGTAGACAAACACACAGACACAAAGAAAAGCGAGGAATACTACTTCT
This sequence comes from Thuja plicata, assembly GCA_018584345.1. Taxonomy (NCBI): domain Eukaryota; kingdom Viridiplantae; phylum Streptophyta; class Pinopsida; order Cupressales; family Cupressaceae; genus Thuja; species Thuja plicata. Next base: position 7,921,230 of record MU227026.1, read on the forward strand.
AGTGCTTAAGCATTTCCTCGTGGGTCTCAATGTTGATGAAGATACCGCCAACCATGTCCACCTTTCCCCTTTTCCTTGCCATGACTGGTTTGGCTAGGCCACATCCTCCTTCCTCCACTTTAAGCTTGGCTTCTGATTTCCTTGGAGTGTGTTTCATCTTTCTCCTGCGCTTTGCCTCCAATTCCTCTATTTCCTCCTTGTGCTTGGCCAAAAACAAAAATAACTACTCCTAACCCTCTCTAGCATCCGCCATCCTCTGTGATTTTGGAACTAACGACCCCCAAACCAAGAATGACTGAAAGTCCCTACTCACCCCTTCCACCAAATGCTAAGGGTCTTCACTAGTAGATAAGACCACACCCAACTCTTCCCTACCCAACCATGGAACAAAACCTCCACACCACTCCGGTTTGACACAAAGTTTCATTACTCTCCTTTCCTCCTCTCTGCTTGCCCCGAGCTGAAATGCCCATGCGCAGAACATAGAAGATATGTCAAGGTTATTGAGCGGCTGGATGTCCTGCGACATATACTTGTTACAAACAATTTCCTCACACAGGCTATGAATCTTTCATCCTCAAATTTAAACACACTTCCCAGCCTTCGATAAAAAATTTCACCTCTAAAACCTGAGAGCTGATTTGGAGAAATAAGCGAAAAGTTAGCTTCCATTTTACCTCTTTGTCTCTATCACTTGCCTCCACCTCTCTGTCACTTTCAAAGATTTGACAGAGAATAAATAATCGAAGAGGGCACCTTCCATATTATTTCGGCCCCTGCATATGTTATTGTCCCATTCTTCAGTGACATGGGCTAACAATCATCTCACAAACCTTCCTTTAATTCCTCGCCATAACATTATGGTATAAAACTCATAAAGTTATTGGTCCCACCCGCAACCATAGAGCCAAAAAGGTGACTCGTGAGCATATTAAACTTAAAATTTGAACTTAGCTTTTAAATTTGGAGGCTCCTAAAATCTTTGATCAACTCCTCTTTATCCTGGTCATGTAAAGCCACCCCAATATTTGAGAGTTTGTCTGTAACCTCATTATCCTCTCTCAAGACATGTGTAATTTTAAACTCTTTAAAGGATTCCAGGGCAACTCTTATTCTCCTAAAGAATTTGTTCAAGTGCCAAGTCTCCATTGCTCCTTTCGCAATCCCATTGACTATAATCTGTGAATCTCCTTCCAAGTGCAACTTCTTGACTCCAAATTTCTTGGCTAACTTCACTGCAAAGATAGCTTCCAAGCTCTCTGCCACATTATTTGTGCATACTAGGAGCTTTTTGGCTCCAATCATATGAATATTACCCTTCTTATCCCTTAAAACACACCCTACACTTGACAAACCCAGATTGTCCTTCAAGGCACTATCAAAATTAGCCTCCACCCAACCCCTCTCTAGAGGAATCCAACCTTATTCTTTTCATTTGGAGAAAGAGGATGAACCCTCACTTGCCCATGAACAAGCCAATTTAAATTATTGTTATATACATTATATTTTAGAATATAATTTTTTCTAATAAATCTAATTAAGTTATTGAAAATTTTATTTTTAATATAAAGAGAACACATCATAAAAATGAGCCGAATAGAGAAACCCTACGAGGAGAATGAACAATTTATCACCTTCTTCCCCATTAAAACTAGACTATTGACTAACAAAGCAAACATAACCATTACAAAAACTATTGACATAACCAAAATTAGAACTGTTGGCAAAGGTACAAGATTGAATATCAACATAACTATTGGTATACAAAATGGCCAAAATACTTTCATGACATGGGGAGAATTAGTTCTCCCAAACACTCGAACCAACATTTGGAGGAATTTGGTGTAGCAGAGCAACCAATAGAGGTCTGTAGATGTGTCTCATCATCGAGAATGAGATAAAAATTGACTCATATAGCCCCACAAACTGATCTAGACAAGCAAAGAGAATCTTTGCATCGACATACTCGATTAGATGATGAAAATCAAGCAAGATATCATCATAGACATCAAACTAAATTTTTCCCTAATCACAAAAAGAAGCTCAACGCAGTATCCATTGGCCCCTAGGCTAGTAAAATCTATAAAGCCACCGAGTTGGAAATCGCCAAAAATAAAAGAGCAACCATCCAATGCTCGATCAAGAGTAGAGAGTGAAAATAAGTACGAGTTGATGCAAGCATTGTCAAATGTCAAGACCATGTCATGGTCTAAGAGCAAGTCCATGCAAATTGTCAAAAATTGAGAAGCCACTTTAGAACCAAGGGGCGTGGAATTCTTTTCCAACTATTTCTTGCCAATTATCAACCTTACAACTTTCTCAATGTGAGAGCTTGAAGCATATCATAAACCTTGCTGAGTTTTTTAGAATTGTATGGAACAAGGTCTTGTCTCTCCCAAAAAACAACGGGGGAGGGAAATTTTGAGCTCCATAGAAAAGAGAGCACCCCAAAAACTATAGTGCTAGAGAGCTTTAACCAAATAGAGCCATCAAAAAATGGTGAAGTTAAGCTTTTGAGAGATCATTTAAATAGGCAAATAAGAGCCATCAACCATAGTGAGATTAAAACACATTAAAACACATTAAAACATATACGAAGCCATGTTTAAACATACAACAATGAGTCGGGAAGCTTCAAATGAACAAAAAATGATTTCTTGTAGCAATGAGGTACTGCAGGGCACAAACAAGAGAGTGCCATTTGTACATTATAGTGTATATATACCTATCAACCAACATAGTAAATATTAAATGATATAACTATAATAAATAAAAGTTGCATGTGGCACGAAAAATAGAAACCACCATAAGGAAATGTGATGAACAATCTAGCACGCCTTGCAAAGAGGAAGCTAACAATATCCACCAATTAGTACTTGGGATGGGAAGAGCACTTGCATGGACCACCAAATAGGCCAACCAATACCAAGTAGTGATTATCACCCATTTAAATAATAAATTAAAAAGATATAATCTTTAATGAGCAAATGATGCTCAAGCCCATATAATCTTCATCTCTCCCTCTCTCTCCCCATCTCTGTCCTTCCTCTACCTATCTCTCTCTTCTCTATCCCTTTATTTCTCTCCCCCCTCTCTCTATTTCCACACAGTATCTTCCTTTCGCTATCTCTCCATCCCTCACTCACTCCTATCCCTCTACCGATATCTCTATTTATACCCCCTATCTCCCATTTATCTCTTTCTCTATATTTCTTCCTCTTCTCTCTCAAATTTATTGGTTTTATTTTAGTTGTGTTTAGTTTCATGTAAGTGGGTGCATAGTTGATTTGAAAATCAATTCTTCATTGAAATCTTTTTTACACAGGCAACATAATTTTGCAAATAGCTTACTAATTGACCTTTTCTCTTGTACAAATATATGCAAAATAAATAAACCAGTTCTATTTCTAATTAACCTCAATAGAACCCCCAACACTTCTTTAGTGTACCCATTACACACCAAAGTACGATTGCTAGTAAGTGTGTGTGTGTGTGTGTGTGTGTGTGTGTAAACAAAAAATGGAGGATATGCAATTTCCCCCACACTTTGTTACCTTGTTACGGAAATTGCAAGACACCTACAATCCGTTTAGCTGATTTAAAAATAATAATAAAAAATAATCGTTTAATTACGCCGTAGGCATTTCCATTTTGGAAAGCCCCGGCCTGTTTTTGGTGATCAATGGTTGACAGTCTTGGAGAGCCCAATGACTGCCATTGGGAGCTTCTTGGCCTTCCATCGTTGATTTGAAAAAAAAATGCTGACGTAATTGACCCTCCTTCATAATGCGTTACTTTTCATTTTACACTGTAGTACAAACGCACGCGTTTAGAGAATGTTTATTGCATGGTAGATAAGGGCTATTTGCCAGCTCATTCTATGGAACCTTAGTTGTCCGTTTGTGAGCCCTTGAGCTGTCCGTTTGTGAGCATTTGAAAATTGTCTTGTTACCTTTTTGTGGCTGGTCTTTCTGCAGATAAAATTCTCGCAGGGCATTGAGATGCTAAAATTTTTCAAGAGCTTTTCCTCAAAGACATCTATACTAGATGATTTTATGTTTTATGAAAGTAGGCAAAAGACAATGCAAGAGAAGAAAAGGGTGTCGTACCAGTAAAAGCAGCTACAGGTAATGCCACAAATTCAGTGTATTTTTCTGATTATTTTCCATTCTTTAATTGATCAAATTTACCATATGGAGAAGTAAAAGCTGGTGTGCATGGTGAGCTTAAGGTTGCAAATGGTAGTCAGGTTCCAGCATCGAATGCGACGAAGCACACTAGTGTGGAACCATCTGTTGTCACAAGAGACCGCACCGCTCTGGCCAATGTAGTTCTTGCCCACGCTTGGACCATAGACACAAGTAATTCACCAGTTTCCAAATGGACACACAGGAAAACATATGTTCCCCATCATGAAGTTATCCAATTCAATAAATTTAATGCTCTCTAATCTTGGGCAATTAACTTTAAACAGATTTGGCGTTGCAGTTCAACAAGAGTGAGAGACGTGAGAGTGTAGGAAAAAAATCTCAAATTTGAAGGCAACCTGCAAAAGTTTTTAGGCCAACACATTATGTAAGAATAATCTTGTTAATTATATCTGTAGATATATTTGCCTCTGTAAAAATAGAATAAAAAATTCATTACAAAGTTTCAGATGGAGTAAGTGAGTCCTTTCTTTACATTTACGTAAATGACTTATTAAAATCTAAAAACTTTTTAAAATGAAAATCAAGAAACACAGAATGCCAACACCTGGCATAATTAAAAACTTGTCCTCATTTTACCTCGCCAACAGATTTTCATGCTTGCATTTCCCGGGTCGCGTGGGACACAGAAGAGTACACACTTGGCACAATATCAATAATGGGAGTTGAAGTAAAAAAGTGGATGGTGTTGATGCCTATTACACCATCACATTTTGCCCCATCATAGTAGTTGCCCTTTCATTTATTCTATGTAAAAACTTTTATTCAATATTAAAAAAATTAATACAAATTATGTTCATCTCAACCACTTAGTTTTTTTCATAATTACCTTTATAAAACTTACTTTTTTAGTTTGTTGTTTAGTCAATTCCCTTTTTAATTTGTTGCTACACTATCCCTCACAATTTCCTAGGAATTTATCACAATTTCTTTCTTAGCTAAGATATCATACCTTTTATTAAACCAATTAAAACAAAGTGGAAAAGATATAAATTTTATTATATATTTACATTATTAAATGTGGTTTACAAATTTTAACTTTATATAT
>MU227026.1:7929136-7943542 GCA_018584345.1 Thuja plicata
AGAGGGATTATTCAATTGTGAGCCAAGTGTATTATAGAGGAAAGGACTTGCAAGAGACTGGTTCCCTGGTAAGTCAATTTTAAACACAGCTAATGCAGTAAAATCCATTACCACATAGTGAGAAGTGATTTAGAATCTCATGTTTTTGTAGGGAAAGTACTCATAGATTTGTGTATGCTAAATGTGGATGTCTTGAGGATGCACAAGAAGTGTTTGATGAAATGTCTAAAAAATACAGAGATGTCATTTTGTGGACTGCAATGATTGCTGGTTATGCCCATATTGAGCACGCTCAAGAGGCCCTCTTGCACTACAAATTTCATTACAATATAGTTCAACTTCAATTTTGCACAGATGAATTTTTAAGAAATAGAAACGGTCATATTTACTTGCCACATGTAACCAAAATGTCAAAGCACAAACAAGACACGTGCAATGTTTTCAGAGCCACCTCCATGCATGTATGAAAAGTGTGGAAGGAAAGACAAGCATGTGGGACTAATAAAAGCTATTAAAATTTTAAATTATAATATTTTTGCTTTATTAAAATATAAATTCGTGTAATATAATTATATTTTGAATACTTCATAATCCTAATAAGTCACATCAAATAAGCATATACTCCAACATATTAGTAGTGGGTCCAACAAGGGCCCCATTCCAGTCAGGTTTTGTGACTCCTCTACACGCATCCAAACCATTCAACTCATTGGTGTTATCTGACAGAGAGATAGAGATAGATCAAGAGGTAAAGATACAAAGAGATCTAGGGAGATATAGAGGGAGACATAGAGAAGGAGAGATAGAGAGGAACAATTATCAATTAATTATAAGGAGATATAGAGAGGATGAGAAGGAGTGACAAACAAAGGGAAAAATCCTTAAATAACATTTTCATAACTCTACGGCGTTCCCATTGCACACCTAGATGCGATTGCTAGTTATATATATAAACGAAAATGGAGGATATGCAATTTCCCCCACACTTTGTTACCTTGTTACGGAAATTGCAAGACACCTACAATCCGTTTCGCCGATTTAAAAATAATAATAAAAAATAATCATTTAATTACAAGACTTTAAAAGTAGTACCTTTACAATGCCTTGCAGAGAGGGCAAACAAATTTCCGGCTTGTGCTGAATTTTTTACAGAAGTCGATTGATAGAGGGGAGAGAGACAACGGGGAAGCAGGTTCAGATAATCTCGAGAGGCTTTGCATTTCACAGATATGTCGGTAAGCTCACTTTCGTTCGAATAACTTTACTCATCTCACTGTTTTTAATTGTGGATTTCATCTTACTTTAGAATTTCTGTCTTTGATTTCAATGCATTATTAGAAACGCTGGAGTTATCTTGTATTGTATCTGTCAGGAATTTTGGTTGTCCTTTGAAGAGTTTTATGGAGCTATCGATTTATTTACGTTTAGGGTTTTTGATTTTGTTTCATAAATTTAGAGTTTTTTTTTGTTAATAATGGAACAGATGTAGTCGATTGATGTCAACTCGCAAGCAAATTAGTTGTTTTATTTGGATTGGAGTTTGAAAAGAATTATATACTATCAAATTTATCTACTGTATTGGCTGGTAGGGATGTTAATACGCTGAGCGGGGATTCAGGAGTTTTAGTGGTTTCTTTTTGATTATTGTTTATTAATTTCTGTTTTTATGGATATTTATATTTACTATATACTATGGGTAGGGGTTCTGGGTTTTGGGTTTGGGTTGCGAGATTAAGAATCTTATGGGGTTTTGAAGATGTGAATGTTTAAATTTCTATTTCATTTTTTCTCTTTAAAGTTTGCTTGGATTTGTTGAGAATATGCGTATTTACTGTGATGTTGCAGATATTTGAATACAATGGAAGTGCTTTGGTCGCTATGGTTGGGAAAGATTGTTTTGCCATTGCTAGTGATCGTCGTCTAGGTGTTCAATTGCAAACAATAGCGACTGATTTTCAGCGCATTTCCAAGATTCACGATACACTCTATGTTGGTCTCTCTGGGTTGGCCACAGATGCACAGACATTGTAAGGTTATTTTCAAGTTTATTAGCAACTTTAATATTTGCTATGAAAAGATGTAGCCTCAACTCGGATGAATTGAAAGTAAATACGAGATACAATCTTTTGAAGTACAGTAACTCTTAATTTAATATTCAATATTCTGTGCATGATTCTGTAAACTTCTATGTCATAGACAAGAGCTTTGTTGTTGGTTCATCACCACTCGAGAGTTCCTTGATGGCATTAGCAATGAATGGTTATAAATGGATTATGTGACATTCTCTTGAATTTTTTTTGTTAAGGTACCAGAGACTTGCTTTTCGGCATAAGCTTTATCAGCTTCGAGAGGAGAGGAATATGCAACCAGAGACTTTTGCAAATCTTGTTTCTGCATTGCTTTATGAAAAGAGGTATATGGGAACTGGGTTCTCTCAGTATCTTGATTTTCATTTACTTGATTCCTGGGACTTAATCATCCATACATCCAATGCCATTGTCATTGAGAAGTTGTTCAGAATTTTCTATTTTACAAGGAAACAGAAACAAAATCAGAAACATAATGGAAAATGGAAACTGGAAAAATCCAATTTTTTGAGGAACCCCTTTAAATGAAATTCTACAGAACGTATGTGCAAAATAATAGCAATAACAACATTGTGTTAAAAATAGACTAATTTTTCAACTTTTGTGCAGTTTAGAAAAAACACTCTGGAAACAGGGTTTCTTCATGTTTTTCCTGCAGCTTAGAGAATTTAACTTCATTTCTGGGGCCTTCCACATTTATCCCTTTAATCTATGCCTGTTTTATAAGAGAGACACAAGAACTTACAGTGTCTACAATTTCTACGAATTATATTGAAACAGTGCTCCTGACCTTGAAACTGTCTTCTCAAATGAAAATGGAAAAGGGAGGACCCTGGCTGCAAGGAAGCTGTAACCAGTAAGAAGCATCTTACATATCTAAACTTCTGAGCGATCTGCAGTAGACCACTGAAGCTAATCAAAGATTCTTTGTTGTCGTGCAGGGCTACTGCTACATCTCTTCTACCTTGCTTTAGACCAACTACTACTGTGCGATTTCAAAACTCAAATACCAAATGCCAGTTGTTTTTTCATAGTATGGTGAGCTGGATTTTTGGATGCCTGATAAGGATTCAATGCGAGAATAGATGTTGCCGTGTTGCCCTAATAGGATCACTGATGGTTCTTGAAGTGGCCATTCTAATTCTGACATTTGACTTGTACTTCCTGTCAGGATTTTAGCGTTCCTTACATGATTTTGAAGAGTTGTTATCTATGTTTAATGTCCCCTTTTGGGATCACCTTATACTTTGCCCTAAATTCACAAATCAAATCAAACAGGGAACAAATAATAGTTAGATATATAACCCTAACCTAGGAATAAGATAAAATAAGCCTGTCTTGGAACCTGCAACCAAATTAGATTATATTAATATAATCATAATACATGTAATACGTCCATTTCAGGGTTAAGTGTCATATCCCCTGTCTGAAGCCCTATTCACAAGAAAACCTAGCAATCAAACAGCAGCAAACATAAAAAAAATATTAATATTTATACAGGGCAGCGATTAATAATCTTCAGGTCAACCCTCACAAACAGTGATTATACAACTGGAAATAGTTATAATGACAGCAGGGAGGTGCAATATAACCATGGGGGCCGACTCACATAGGTGTGGTGTAATAAAGAGATGCAAATAGTAGCTATCTCATTAAAGTGAGTGACTCCCTTAATCAAAAAACATATACACTAATTGAAACCCTTCATAATAACATTGGTTAATAAAATTAGTGGAGGGGCATAATTAGAAGCTGACCTACAAAGAGGTACGCATATTGAAGCTGACATATGCGATGACAAGGGATGCATGGAAGGGACATGTCTGTTCCGACCCAAGGAGGATAGAAATTGCATAAGAATCAACTCCAAGACAACAACCACGGGCAGTAGAAGTCAATTATGTTCAGATAGGAGGATCAATCCACCAGCAGAGGTAATCTTATAGCAGAGATAATCGATCATCAGCAGCAGAACAGAACACAAAAACAAGTCATTATTCAGCGAAGGATGCAACAGAAGTATATATAAGCAGCAGAGATCTTCATCACACAGCAATATTATCTACATCAGATTGATTTGTAGTAATACCTTCAGACACTGTGGTATGAAGTAATAATAATGCATACTTGATTAGATGTTAATATTATTAATCTTGCAGATTTTATAATAGACATATGCAATATAAACATATATCTTTGGCAATGTTATACACCTACAATAATCAACCATATTAGGGAAGGAAAGGAAGTGCAAAGAGGGGGAATGGTGAGGCCTCACTAGGTACACCACCTCATGAGATTGGTTAAGGACTGCATGAAGTCAAGGGGGATGGAGATTACGCTCTTGGGCTTAGGGTCGAGTTAAGGGCACCCTATTGCAATCTTCCCTCCAAGCCTATATGGGTTAGTTATTGAGGTAACTAAGAAGGGGATCCTTAATCATAAGAGAGAAGGATAGTGTGATGAAGGGGAACAGTGTACATGCTCCACAAGGTACGTCATCTCATGAGTATGGTTACGATTGCATGAAGCTAAGGCAGATAGCGTTTCCGCAATTGTACCTAGGGCTAGGGATAATTAGGGCACCTCATCATGTCCTTCCTATCTCAACAAGATTCCCAAACATAAGAGGAGAGAAGGATATCGTGATGGAGGGGAATGGTTTACATGCTCCGCTAGGTATGCCACCTCATGAATATGGTTACGACCACATGAGGCCAAGGGGGACAATTTCTGCTCTGCTTGGGATAATTAGGGCACCTCATCATATCTTGAGTATCTCAACCCTTATTATGGTTGAGCCCATGAGAATTACGTGCTATTATTATTTTTCTCGTAACCCAAAAAGCGGATGTATTACATGCATTATGATTATATTATTATTATCTAATGGGTTGCAGGTTCCATGACAAGCTTATTTCATCTTATTCCTAGGTTAGGGTTATATCTCTAACTATATTGTGTTCCTTGTCTCATTTGGATTTGTGAATTTAGGGCGAATTGCACGGCAATCCATGAAAGGGACCTTACACATTGCAAAGGGGCGAACATAATGAAAAGGTGCGACTCTCCCTCACATTGGAAGATATAAAGGGAGAAGATTTTATTTGAGGACATCCAAGGAAGATCAATTTGGGGGATAATATATTATTCTCAAAGGCAACAATGAAAAGTGGTGACTGAATTCATGTGAAAGGTGGTGATCCTTTTACCAATAAAGTACAAAGGAGAATTCATTCCAAGCATGGAAGGGTGACTTATCAATCATCACTCATGGATCCATCAAAATAAATCCTTCATTCATCCATCAATCATTAATCCCTCAAGAAATCAAGCAATCAATCAATCAGCAAGATCAAGCAAACAATCATCAAATCACATCAATCATCACTTCGTCTTGGGATCACTAACAAACAATTCAGCAATCAAGCGTCTCTCTATCAAATCAGCATTCATTCAATCATGACTCAAAAATGTATCAGACCAGAATTCATTACATCATCACCCATCAATCATCTAATCAACAATCACCTAATCATCACTCATCAATACCTCAAATCATACAATCAAGGAATTGGATTAGATCAGTATTGGATACAACAGCCACCATGTGTTATAGCAAGTATTTTGGTATGTATGATGAAGATGCTGTCTAACTTATAATATCTTATGAATTTGGTATAGTTAATGATGTGAAATGTTAACCAATTTAGATTCTTTATCTGTTATTCAAATTCTTTGTGTCAAATTTTCTTATTTTCCTACAAACAATCATGTAGAGGTTAGTAAGGAAATACAAGGAGAGAGGGCAGATATGGGTTCCCCTTCTAATAGATCACCCCATGTTGGATGGACGTGTTCTTGCTGCTTGTGGGCCAAGGGGCGTCGTATCACGCCCTTGGGCTTAGTTGTGGCGATGTTCTAGGGCACCCTATTGTTCTTTTCTCTCCAATCTCTACAATGGTTGCTTGTAGAAGTGAACTAAAGGATGGAAGTAATCATATATGGGTTAATAAGGAGACATGAGTAGGGAGGGCAGAGACGGGTTCCCCTTCTAAGTAGACCACCCCATGTTGGATGGACGTGTTCTTGCCACTTATGGGCCTAGGGGTGTTGTATCACACCCTTGGGATTAGTTGTGGCGAATGTTCTAGGGCACCCTATCATGCTCTCTTGTTCAACCCCTACTATGGTTGGTTATTGTAAATAAAACTATAAATTAGATCTACGTATGAAATGTTATTTAATTTAATTGCTTATTTTCTTTTAAGTTTCAACAGCTATCATATGTTTAATTATAGAAAACAATTTATAAACAAATTTTGTTGTGGAATTGTTACTTTGGGTAAAAATCAGGTATACCCCAACTAGGGGACAGCATTACACTTTTAACATGATTAAATTCTTTATGTTGCATGGGATGATATTGCAGTTCTATCCCATCATTTCTCACCCAACAGAGAACTACTATGCACACTTGTGTGCCTGTGCACACAAGTATGTGTATATGGAAACATAGGTTTTGGTACTCTGGATCTTAATACCAAAGCTAAATTTCTATTGTTAACATGGTTATCGATAAATGTGATTGGATATTGTATGAATATGGGCTATGGATCTTATGTGATAAAATGGCTTGAATGCTGTGTCATATTGCTTCTGCATATTTGCTCATAACAGATTGGTTGAGATTGTATTGCAAGTGAACTAAAATATTTCTGGCGAGTTATTCATTTTGGAAAGCTAATTCAAATTGATTGCTTTTCTTAGGTTTGGTCCATACTTTTGTCAACCAGTGATTGCTGGATTAGGGGATGACAACAAACCATTTATCTGCACAATGGATTCTATTGGAGCTAAGTATGTTTTCTTTTTCTTGTATGAAGTTTTTGTGACTGTTATGGAAGCTGTATTTTGCACTTTATTCATGCATAATGGAATTAATTTTTGAATAATTTTATATTTACACAATGGATTCTATTGGAGCTAAGTATGTTTTCTTTTTCTTGTAGAAAGTTTGTGTGACTGTTATGGAAGCTGTATTTTGCACTTTATTCATGCATAATGGAATTAATTTTTGAATAATGTTATATTTAACAAGGGTCGCACGAGCAAGGTCATATGTTGGAATGTAATATATTATACTTATTGCTTTGCATGTACTTGTGTTAATAGTGCCCTCCTAACATCCAGCTTTCTCTGTCACCAAATAGAGAACTTGTAACATTTCTAGGGTCAGGACATGTTCTCATGTTCATGTTCCATACTTTGTGAAAAATGAATGCAGTGTTGCTATGTTTGGGGACATGGTGGGGATCAAAGCTCAATTTTTTGATGTAGTGAAGGCTTATTAGGTCAACATTGATTGGATTTCTTTATTCAGTATTTTTTAGAGTTGGTCTTTGGATTACTTAAATGAGATGTATAAGAAAGGTGAGATAGAAAAATATTTTTTGACTAGTTTCAGGGTTATTTGATCAAAATTGAATGGGCCATTATACCTTGTATTTTCTGGAAGTGTAGTTTGATTTGTTCTTTCTTTTTATAGAGGATGTCCTAAAAGAGGCATATATAGAAAGCTGAGCTAAATACATACTATAACATTGAACCATGTTATAGTCATTCATTGGATTCTTTAAAAATATGATCTTCTTTGGTGATTAATACCGCTTCAAAATTTTCCATCCGAGCCTGAGCAATAAACATGGATATTTGTATATGAAGTGGACATGAAAAGGATATTACTATTAGTGATTGTTTGTTGAAATTAAGTAAAGATGACACGGGTTTTACAAGTGAGGTTCACCAAAGCTGCTTATAGTTTATGCCTCTTGGTATGCAATAGAGTAATATGCCATTATCTGCAAGCCCATTGATCCCGAGAATTGTTTTAACCATCCTCAAATTAGCTTCCCCCTTATGGTTGAAAATGCACTCTAAGCAATGGTCAGAGACCAGGCCCAGACGCTGAGGATCACAAAAGGATTCACCACATACTATTTTAGAAGCACAGTCTGCACACTCCTCCAATAAAATGGCAGCAGCTTCAAACTCTACCAAACAGAGCCAAACACACACACATTAGCAGAAAGCCCAAAGATATGCCATCTTTCCTTATGATGTCTTGACATAAACCTACAAGTGGCAATTTTTAATGAGTACTTCCATCCCCTTGTGCAAGATCAACGACTATATAATCCTCACCATATGGACACCCTTAATCATTCTTTATCATTGCCCTTATGCCCATCTAAAACATTTAAAGAGGGCGGTCTGCTTTGATGATTGAATACAACTCTTCTTAGTCATGTACTCTTCACTGAAGATGAATCAATCTGTAAGACTCTTTGATTCTTTTGAAGTTTGAACCCTACAGCAATGCAACATTTGCATATATACAAATTTTGACTTCCACTCTGATATTTCTTCTAAATGTAGCTTTGAATTGCCAACTAGGTCAATGGTCTTTTGTAATGTCCCCTTCCGAGTGATGGTTAACAGAGAATAAATATTTAGCCTTTTCCATTTCCTGAGGCTAGAAAATTAATTAAATAGTAATAATTAAATATTAGCCCAAAAAGCTAAAGTTATTTGCAATATATTTAATTTATTCATTATGTTTAATGTTGGGGCCACACTTAAGTCATAACTTTAAGTTATAACATTATTACACCTAGTAAGTGCCATAGTGGAGATTTAATTAATATAAAGTGAGTATTAATTTATGCCCAAGTCTAAAGGCCAGAAATAAAGAAGGGACTCAAATGTTTTTTGTGGCTAAAGATTTATTTATAAAGTCATTGATGGAGAGGAAAAGGATTCATTCATTCATCTTATGGTTTTGTTTTCTCTGCTATCGAACTTCTGAGCTTTTTTCAGGATGTAGCCCCTGGCATCTCTAACTTGGATGAAACCCCAAGTTTCTCTTGGACAAACAGCATTAATTCTGATCACAGACACAGGATCTCCATATTCAGTTACCAAATCCAGGAGGAAGAGGCGACTCCGTTAAATTCTGAGGCAGCTAATTCTGATTTAACATGTTAAGGGTTTGAAGCTAGGACTCCAGTTGATAAATGCAGCCTTGTAATATTCCAACTAGCTGTTATTCCAACATGCTGGTAAATTTCTAAAAGCTGGTGAACAAAAGATGAGTGTGTTGTGCTGTTGTGTGATCTCTCAATGTATCAAGAATCAATGCATGCATATAGATTTATTTTAAACTCTACTGCTGGACACATTTATATAAATAATTGATCCCAGGAAAGATGAGTGGTAAGGAAAACAGCCTGAAGGACTCACACCATGTTTCCAGTCTTAACTGAAATACAGACATTAATATTCAATTCACATTATTACATGTCATGTAAACATCCACGTGAAGGAAACAAACGTGCACCTTGAACTTGCAGCTCAACTCCTAGTTTGGACGCAGCAATGCTGAATGTCCCTCATGCGCCGTCACTATACAAAGTCTGATGACTGCAGGTCTGCCACGACACCAGTCTGTCAGCTTTAAGGTTGCTAAGATATTGCCCACGCCTCCAATGCAATGACTTGCCTTACGGCTCCTACTCCCGCAATGCCACACTCGGTATGAATGCACAATCACCTTATCGCGGTCTACACCTGTGGTGCCCACACTGCAATCTCTGCAACAACGTGCGCGGCTATTACTTCGTCCTTGGGGTCCAGCAAGTCTGGTGTTCTACGCTGGCTGTAAAGGAACTCCCGCGGCTATGCCTCCCGACTTCAATCCACACAGATACCAAATCCACCTCCACTGCTAGCAGTCCAACGTCAAATGTCCAGATGTAATCACGCACCAAGCATAGTCTCCGCACACAAATAGTCCCAGCTACCTGTTAATGGGGAACCTGTCACTTGCGTCCCACCTTACTGTGATGTAACCTTCCTTCCTACTCGACAACTCTTGCTCACGCTGGTATTTTGAAGCTCACTTGCTACGGTAATATGCATAAAACTGAGTCACTTGAAAATCATTTACCGTAATCTGTCTCTTTAGTTGCTGATGCTGAATTTGAAATATTACTTCTTACCAATGCTTTAAGTTCTGAAGTGAAATCTGAATGATTCCACCAAAGCTGAGATGCCGGGGCTATGTCCAACCTCTCGTTTTCTGAAGGGGCTACGTCCTCAAGAAAGAACCAGTCACAAATGCAACTAGATTTAATTTCCTTTTTGTTTATAACAATTCATGGTGCTTTTCCCAAAAAAGCCTTTTTCTTTTATAACCTCGAAGTGAGGGAAAACTCTACAACTCAAGCAATGTGGGATAAAGGTGCTCATTTAAGTTACTTTAAGTCACTCAAGTCACTTTTATAAAATAAAGTAACTTAAAGTCATAAAGTGACTTTATAAATCCTTTTATAAAGTAAAGTGACTTTACTTTATAAAATGAGCCGAAATAATAAATGCTCGCCCACTGAAGCCTGTGATTCGCTGACATCCTCTGAAAGAAGCCTTTAGCCTATCCGGATGGGGGAGATAGACTAACCAGGCGCCATAATGGCCTACTGTGGGATTGGGGACATTACAGTCCTCCCTTCCCGGGATTGCTTGCCCTCAAGCAATCTCAATGCAGGGTGGTGCAGAATAGACTCACCCTCCCATGTAGCATCCTCTATCAGTAAGTCCTTCCATTGAATCAAGTATTCTCTGATAGCCTTGTTCTGCAGCTTCCCCTCTCTGATCTCAATCACCTCAGCTGGCACCAAAACCAATTTACCCTCCTCATCAAGTGGGGATAATCCAACTGAAGGAACTATCTGCTGTCCTATTGCCTTCTTGAGGCAAGACACATGAAAAACATTATGAATCTGACTGTCGGGCGGCAGCTCGAGCTCATACACCACCTCACCAACACTCCTGGAGATGCGGTAGGGACCATAAAACCTGGGCTTGAGCTTTTCCGATCCACTCTTCTTCAGAGAACTCTGCCTGTATGGTTGGAGATGAAGGTATACCATATCCCCTGTCTAAAAAATCTGCTCTATCCGGTCAATCAACATGCATCTTTTGCTGATTTTGTGCCCTCTGAATGTTCTCCCTGAGAGACTTATGGACATCCTGATGGTCCTGCAGCCAGTCTCTTGCAATTGGCGTCCTGCTGTCCTAAATAGCCAAGTCAATGAAGGATAACGACTTGCTGCCATAGAGAGCTCGAAATGGTGACATGCCAATAGTCGTATGATAGGTGGAGTTGTAGCAAAACTCCCCCAAGTACAACCATCTAACCCAAGCCCTCTGCTGCCCCGCTACATAATTCCGGAGATAACCTTCTACCCACTTGTTCACAATCTCCGTCTGGCCATCCCTCTGCAGATGGTAACTGGTGTTGGGAGTCAATTCGGTGCCTGCCAATCTAAACAACTCCTGCCAAAAGGTGCTGAGAAACTTACTGTCCCTGTCACTAACAATGATCTTGGGAAGACCATGCAGCCTGAAAACCTCTTGGAAGAATAATTCAGCCACCTGCGCAGCTGACCAATTTGCTGCAATAGCAAAGAAGTGGGTAAACTTAGTAAGTCTGTCCACCACCCCATAAATGCTGTCCTTGCCCTGTACTCTCGGCAAACCAGTAATTAATTCCATCGAAATACCTTCCCACCTCTGGGCTGGAATGGGTAGGGGCTGCAGTAAACCGGCTGGATGCTCGTGTTCGGACATGTTCTGCTGACAAGTCTGACACTGACATATTGGAGGACATCATCCTTGAGGCCCTTCCATGAGAACCTCTCTCTAACGTGCCTGTAGGTTTTGAAAAACCCCGGATGTCCTATTGTGGGCGCATCATGAACAACCCTCATTATCTTAGCCTTAAGCTTAGAATCTGGCACTAGGTAAATCCTATCCTTATAGAAGACGATGTCATCAATTACCTTGTACTTGTTATTTGGAAGCTGTCCGTCCAAAATCTGACATGCTTGAGTATTTTTAGAATACTCAAACCAGTAAGTGGGATGTCCAATATGCGGAAATCTCAGATAGAACACAACAAGTTGCAACTGAAGGTCTCCTAGAAAGTGCATCAGCCACAATATTATTTTTGCCTTTGACATACTCGATGTCAAAATCGTATGCCCAGATTTTACTAACCCACTTCTGCTGTCTTTCGCTCAACTCTTTCTGCTCCAAGAAGTAGTTTAGGCATTTGTGATCCGTTTTAACTGTAAACTTGCCACCCACCAGATACTGCCTGAATTTAGCTAAGGCGTGCATGATGGCAAGCATTTCTTTGTCATACGTAGAGTACAACCTCTCATTGTCCTTAAGTTTCCTGCTCTCATATGCTATTAGATGCCTGTCCTGCATCAATACTGCACCAATCCCGTTGCTTGAGGCATCACACTCTAGAATAAACAGGCGAGAGAAATTCGGTAGTGCTAGAACCGGGCATGTACTCATGACAGTCTTGAGTCTATCAAAGACTATCTCTGTTTCACCTGTCCACCTGAAAGCCCCTTTCCGAGTGAGATCGGTGAGGGGTCTGTTTGAGAGAATCCCTTTACAAACCTCCTGTAATAAGAACATAACCCAAGGAACCCTCTCAAGTCTTACACATTCCGCGGTGGTGGCCAATCAAGGATTGCCTGTATCTTCTCCTGATGAACCTTAACTCCATCTGCTCGTATCACATGTCCTAGGTAGAGGATTTCAGTCAACCCAAACTCACACTTGGATTCTTTTGCAAATAGAGACTGACTCTCCATGATGCTAAGAACCTCATCCAAGTGCCTCAAGTGCTCCTCCCATGTCCTGCTAAAGACTAAGATGTCATCAAAGAATACCAAGACACTCTTGCGTAACTGCTTTTTGAATAAGTGATTCATGCAAGACTGAAAGGTAGCTGGTGCATTAGTGAGCCCAAATGGCATCACTAGAAACTCATAGTGCCCATAGTGACATTTGAATGCTGTCTTATGAACATCCTCCTCACAGACACGTATCTGATGGTACCCTGATCGAAGATCTATCTTCGAGAAGTATACTACCCCATGTAGCTCATCTAACAACTCATCAATCCGGGGAATGGGGTACCTGTTCTTAATGGTCTCCAATTGTTTCAGCTTGTGATCAATAGTGTACCTCTCTAGAATCTGTAACCACTGCATACCCAAAATAGCATGCAAACTGTCTAAATCAATGACATAAAAGTCAGCCTCTAGAAGGTAATCTCCAAAGTGAATTGGTAGACCGTAGATCTTCCCTGTACAACTCAGCAAGTCCCCTCGTGCCACCTTGACCTCAAACTTTGGGATGTCATCTACCTGTGACCTCGTCCTGGAGACCATACCTGTGCTGATAAAATTATGTGTAGCACCTGTATCCAAAAGGCAAACGATCCTCTGTCCTCTAACCACTACCTTCAAATGAAAAGGGTGACATGTAGGAATACCTGAAAGGGATCTAAAGTAACTGGGGGCTGCTCGTGGGGGGCTTTCTTCTTTTCCCCTTCTGCTGATTGCTCTAGCCAAGCCTCCTCATCGCTGCCCTCCTCATCACTGCCCTCATACTGCTCATGCTCACCATCATAAGCCACCTCAATATAATGTATTTTGTCTTTCCCAAGGCACCTGTGATCTGGAGTCCAAGGCTCCTTGCAAGTAAAGCATAATTTCCTCCTCAACTCATTTGTAGTCTCAAAATCCACCCTAGGAGGCATACTTTTATTCTGATTTTTATTCTTTTGGAATGAGGAGGATCCCTTAAAATTTTTCTTGGGTGGCTGTAATATGGAGGAAGGTGAATCCAAATCATGTGCTAACTGTTAATGTTTGTATCTTCAGTCGTATGATCATTAGAATACATATAATATATGTTGATTAATAATAATATAATATATATGTTATATTATTATTAATCATATGACATTTAATATTTAATATTAAATTATTATATTATTATTCTTAATTAATAATTGATTGATGAAACATTATAAGATTGATTAAATTATAATTAGTTGGAAGAGGTATGTCCTTTCTTATAAATAATAATGAATAGACATGAACCATTAAGGGACATGTCTCTCCTATCCTCATTCCCAATATAAATGAAAGAGAGATTGTTGCATTTGGAAAACACATACATACAACATAGAGTGTTATTACATTTGCAGCTATCCTAAAAACTTAACATGGTATCAGAGCCAGATTGCAAATGTAAGAGAGAAGTTTGTTGATGGTGAATGTGTGGCTGTCTCAGAAAATACAGTCTTGGTAAAAGGACCATATCTCACAAATGCACCGTTGGATTTTCCTAAATTTCGGATATGTTGGTGAAAACCTAATTTCAAAGA
>MU227026.1:7950883-7964347 GCA_018584345.1 Thuja plicata
CATTTCATAAGAAGACATGAGAATTGTTCAACGATATAAGAGTGGGAATTGTACATTGTGGGGGGAGAATAATAACCAATGTTACATTTCCATGCTTAGTGTGGGGAGATAATTCAAAGGGGAGATGGTTCTCAAATAATACGATAAGGTGTTTTATGATTTGATGTATATGGACCTTCATTGAAGCAACTTGTGTCAAGGATGTTGATGCAGAGATAAGTATTTATTATCTTTTACATTTATCTACTTAGTATAGTCTCTTCATCTGTATTTCTATACGTACTATAAGAGCTATTTGTCTTGATCTTTTCTGGAGATGCTCTTGTAGGAAAAAGAAGATTAGATTCAGAGGGAGTCTGACTCTTCAGAGGTAACTTTGGACGGGGAGCTAAAAGATTGATATCAGACTTAGAGGGAGTCTGACAATTCATCTTAAGCAATCTTGGATGATCAACAGATTGATATCTGCTCAATGAGTTCTCTATGAGAGAAGTTCTAGGTGAAATCCCTTATTTTCACCCTTTGCGCTGAGACATGATGGATGTCATATGTGTGACTCCATATTTTTTAATGGGCCCGCCCCCTGTGTAAATCATGAGGAAGTGACGACTTCCAAATGATTATCACTTGTATTTGTTAAAGTTATTGAAAGTTGACGATCTTACAATAACTTGATCTTCTATCATGATAGACATCTTATGATGGCTGAAACAGATCATGATAGATGATATGAATGTTTCTATGGTAAGTGCACAGTACCTATGGACATCTTTTGAGTACTTGGTGGACATCATGTGACTTGATGTTGGTAGGCCATTACTTTGAGCACTTGGTGAATATCATGCGACTTGATATTCTGCAGGCCAATGCTCCTGATATCATGAGGTGGTATCTTTGTAAACTTTTGAGTACTTGGTGGACATCATGTGACTTGATGTTGGTAGGCCATTACTCTGAGCACTTGGTGAATATCACGCGACTTGATATTCTGCAGGCCAATGCTCCCGATATCGTGAGATGATATCTTTGTAAACTTTTGAGTACTTGGTGGACATCATGTGACTTGATGTTGGTAGGCCATTACTCTGAGTATTTAGAGAATATCATGCAACTTGATATTCTGTGACAAATACTCCCAATATCATGAGATGATATTTATAAATCTATGAGTTATGGTGAATATCATGAGACTTGATATTCTTGGTCAGACCATATCTCTGATATCATATTGAGGTGATATCTAAAATACTTTTGAGTTATGGTGAATATCATGAGACTTGATATTCTTGGTTAGACCATATCTCTGATATCATATTAAGGTGATATCTAAAATAATTTTTTTGAGTTATGGTGAATATCACGAGACTTGATATTCTTGGTCAGACCATATCTCTTGATATCATGATGAGCTGATATCTTCTCTCTTAAAAGTAATGTACCTTTTGTGAATTGTATTTTGATGAATTTTATCTTCCCTAACTATGAGGGAGTGTTGATGTTTTGTGTAGCTATGGTAAGGGTCATAAGTGTTGACACGAGAGACCACTACACATTTTGTTTGATCATCCGCGCTAGCTAAGAGGGAGTGTTAATGTTTGTAGCTTCAGTCGTATGATCATTAGAATACATATAATATATGTTGATTAATAATAATATAATATATATCTTATATTATTATTAATCACATGAAATTTAATATTTAATATTAAATTATTATATTATTCTTAATTAATAATTGATTGATGAAACATTATAAGATTGATTAAATTATAATTAATGGGAAGAGGCATGTCCTTTCTTATCCTTTCTTATAAATAATAATGAATAGACATGTCCCATGAAGGGACATGTCTCTCCTATCCTCATTCCCAATATAAATGAAAGAGAGATTGTTGCATTTGGAAAATACATACAACATAGAGTGTTATTACATTTGCAGCTATCCTAAAAACTTAACAATCTACAAGAGGACATCATCAATCTTGGGTACTAGGAGTGATTCCTCATAGGTCATCTCAGCTAGTTGTGGAAACATTCTGTTGCTACCAAGAATCTCTTGTAAAGAAACATTTGTGCAGGTTATTCAACAGAGAACATTCTTCAACAATTCTTTGTTAAATTGTACTATGCTTGGCTTAGAAGATAAGAGTAGCTGTCTTCTTTCTTCAATGTAGTTTTTTTGGTATTTCCTATTTATGTAGTTTGATTGGATTTCTTTGGGCTCGATGGACTATGCCCTCTTGGATGCACTCTTGCAGTCTGTTACCTCTGCCCAATGCCTACAATTTTGAACCGTAAATTAGGTAATTGAAAAGAAATCTCCTTGTGGATTTCTACAAAGGGTCTCATACACCAAATTGGTGTTTTGCTTAGCCTGTGAAGTAACAAGGAACACTTTTCTTTTACCATTTGCTTGGGTCTCATTAACTTCTTTTGGTTATCAACTGGGATGGGTTATAAATTAATAGTTTGGATTTCAGAAAGGTATAGGGAGAAATAAATTGTTTCTGGTATTAGAAATGAATCCTAGATGGTGTTTATATCTCTGCTTCAATATCTTCATGTTATAGCTTTGGCACGATGACATAATTCTTATTGAATCACAATAAATTTGCATGTGCCATCTTATGCTCAAGTTAATATTGTTTTAATCAAAGTAGATTTTATCTGTGAACTTAACTTGACATGACATTTTCAAAACCTCATACATTTACCCTGAACGGTATTATCAGCAATTTTAATTTACAAAATGGTTGATATTATCTGACTATTTTTGCTTCTCTTTCTTTTATGATCTTTACTATGGCTAACTTGTTTGGATTAACATGCATTTGATGAGGGAAGAATTGCATTCTCAAGTAGCCAACTTGGAAATGACTTGTGTGTCTTACAATTATTTTATAATATAGTATGTTTGGTTCAAAATTTGTTGTAACATATTTTAATGCGTTTTTCTGATCTTATTGAGGTTATTGCTTACAGGGAACTAGCGAAGGATTTTGTTGTTGCTGGTACTGCTGCAGAGTCACTTTATGGTGCATGCGAGTCTATGTACAAGCCTGACATGGTTTGTATTTTTATAAAAATACTTAGTAGAAGTATATGCCAAAAGATTGAGCTTTTTAACTTACGTAACTTTTAAATTTCAAATGCTACAGTTAACAATGTGTTGATGCCAAGATTATTGAGACTTTATGTTTAATATTAGGAACCGGAGGAGTTATTTGAGACAGTGTCACAGGCTTTATTGTCATCCGTGGACCGTGATTGTTTAAGTGGCTGGGGAGGTCACGTTTATGTTGTGTAAGTATTGTGTTGTTTTCTATGATGCAAATCTTTCAAGTTGTTTACGTAGTATGTCAAAGTTTCATATGTAGTTCTTATAAATCTTTTATAACTATTTTTTCAAGTACACTATATATTTGCATCTCTCCCCTGTCGCCTCACTGTTGCACCCCTGCTGCATCCAAACTCAGGTCCCTTATGATTCTCAGCCGCTTTTTGAATAGGTCCCTTATGTCATTTTGAAGTGCACTGAGCCATTCTAGTTGGTTGCACACTCAGTTGCAGTGTTGATCAGCACAAGAACAATTTAGGAGGAGATGGCTTGTAGTCTCCTCATCTTTCAAACACAATGGGCAACACAATGGATGCTGTATACCAATAGACTTGAGATGGCTGTCTGTCAGATTTTTTTGTGTAATGCTGACCATGTGAAGGTGCCTTCCTTGGGCAAACAATGTTTGTTCCAGCATAGAGCTGAAGGTCATAATTATCAATCAGTCAATATCCTCAGCCAACCTGTCTCACATGCAGCCAAAACAACAGCATTCTACATTGCTTCTGTCTAAGAGAGAGCAAAAGTCTTTTTTTTTCATGTTCACCCAAGATGTTGCATTGGTTTTAATACTCAAGATATGTTCTGTTGTTGATTTCTTGCCATCAACTGATCGAACAAAATGTAAGTCTGCATAACCAACTAGTTGAAAATCATCAAAAACACCATATCATATTCCATAATCTAATTTGCTTGGCAATGTTAGGAAATCTCTCAAGAAAGTGTAAACCCAATGTTGACTATTGGAGTGTAATGTCCCCAATATTTATGGTGACATTAACTAAATTAATTTTTATCAAGTTGTCAAAAGTAAAGCAAATATTTAAATGATGGCTTAGTATTAATTAATTTAATAAAATAATAATATATTATTATAAGGTCACTTTATTAAATATATTTTTATTTCTCCAAGTTGGCCCAACTTCTAGATGCTTCGTGGAGGTCTTTATAAAGGGGATCTTGGGGATGTTTTTGCATATGCTTGGATTTGATATACAGCTTGGAATTTTATGAAGACAAAAAATCTTCATGTGTTTGATAGGAGAGCTGGACAAAAACCTGGTTCTTCTAGAGAGGTGGATTCACGGCAGAGTCTACAGCTGTGCCAAATTTCCAAAGTCTATTAGAGACAATTTGTAAGGTTTGAGTTTGGAAATAAAGATTTTGACATTTATTTCTTATTTAAAAATAAGATTAGCATTTTCTGAAAGTCACATGCCCGTGGAAGTCTGAGGCTATCGATAATGTCTAAACATTAGTGAATTTAATAAGTGAATATCTCTTCTGCTTCCTTCATGGAGGTAATTAGGTTCACATTTGCAAAAGTCTCATAGTGCACTTATGATAGCGGCATTTATAATTATTTGCAAGTGATATCAGGGAAGCCAGTTCGATAAAGCTTATTTTCTGAGAGCATATTATATTGAAAAATATTATTTGGTGGGTTCCTATTTGACCAAATTCTTCAAATGTTTGGTGCATGTAATCTATATTGCCATGAGTGTATCAATAGTGGGCCTGTTATTTAATAGCGGTGACATATAAAGGTTGAATATTAATAAGACTATAGTTGGGGAAGAAATCTTTCTGTGCGCAAGCCTATTCTGTGAATCGCGCTTTGCTTTGATTTGCCAAGGTCTCAGAGAGGAATCATTGCTGAGGAAGAAGACAGTGATCGCTGCCAGTTATGTCTCATTTGCTACCGGAATCTTGGAGCCATAGAGATTGGGAGTGTCGTATCTGAGCTGTATGGTATTCCTGCTTCCAGAATCGCTGTGCATCTAAGCGGCAGCAAGCCTGCACAGGTGGGCCATTTTCTATGCAAATCTGATTACTGTCATGATGAAAGGAGTCGGAGTCAGAGTCGGAGTCTAAGGTAAAGACACGAACTTGAGCATTAGTCTGTGAAGAAACAACACTAGAAGAAGTATTGTTTACTGATTTGACAGATTGAAAATTGGTTTATTTTTGAGTTAGGCAAATATTTGACCTGGGGAATTTCAGTGCATAAATCAGTTTTTGGTTCAGATTTGCAATTACTTCAGTCTGGTGTATTGCAACAGTGTCAGAGCCTAAGTCCTTCCAGCCAGTGGGATTTGATTGATGAGCGAAAGGGAGCAGAGATACCGGCAGAGGGAGAAAAAGAAGGGCACCATGAGTGACACAGGTGACGAAGAGGCTCGGGCATTCTTTAGGAGGTCCAAAGAGCTTCATTTCAGCATGTCCGAAACATTAAAAGAAGTGGCCCAAGTGTTGAGAGGATTCAATTGGAATCAAAATGGTGATAAGCTTGCAAATAATAGGAGTGAAGGGAGCAATTCCAATGAAGGAAAGTCGGTTGTAGAAGTGGAAAGAGTTCCAATCAAATCATTTGGGGCAAAATTTATGACAAATGAGGATGTTGGCGAAAGCCAGCCTGATCAGATTAGTGAGGTGGATCACTTCATGCTGAATACCATGCTTTGAGTGAAGCAGTCAAGAATGATATGACTTTCTCTGAATATTGCGGACTAAAAGGAGGGCATAGGAGGAAAAGTTATGAGAGGAAGGATATTCAACATCATTTGGGAAAGATCACACTCTCAAATTTTGACGGGTCTAGCGGTGCGTCAGCAAGGTCATGGCTGCAAAAACTGGATACATATTTCTCTCTGAATCCCATGCATGAAGAGGAGGCTATTAAGTTTGCTACCTTGCATTTGGAGGAAGTCACTCACAAATAGTGGTA
Source organism: Thuja plicata (assembly GCA_018584345.1). Lineage (NCBI taxonomy): Eukaryota > Viridiplantae > Streptophyta > Pinopsida > Cupressales > Cupressaceae > Thuja > Thuja plicata. The sequence continues at coordinate 7,956,949 of MU227026.1, forward strand.
TCATGGAATGGTGACTCAGGGGCACGCCTCTATTTCCACCATAGAAGAATTCAATAAAAGGTTGATTGAGAGATTTGATAGGACAGATCTAAAAGTTCATTTCAGAGACTTAGTACGGCTGAAACAAGAGGGCAGGGTGGAGGACTATGCAGCAAAATTTCAAAGGTTGGCAGTAATGGTTCCAAATGTAATAGATAGAAGACTCATTGTTCTATTTGTTGAAGGCTTAGCTGATCCTCTCAAGGGATTTGCTAGGTCATTTAATCCAAATACCTTACAACATGCCATTAAAAAAGCCTTTGATTTGGAGGACTTAGTGGCTAAGAACAACTTTTTCTTTAAGGTGAAATTCAATCATGAGGATAAGCGGAAGAAGGTAATACAAGAGGAGTCCCAAGTCCCACCCAAGTCAAGTAAGGAAGATAATAAGAAGCCAGATTCGTTGAGTAGGGATGAGTTGTGTAGGAAGAAGTTGTGCTTCACTTGTAAGAAGCCATGGGTGCTCGGCCTTAGATGTCATGGTAAGGGTCAATTGCATTATATTGAAGTTACTTCTGATATTGATGATGCTATTGATGATACTCTAGAAAGTGACAACGAGGAGAAAGATACTATAGTGTTAGTACATGGTGCCACAACTTTACCTTCATGAGCTCCTAAGTATCAACCATTTAGAGTAAGGGGATTGATAGTACCTTAGCTAAGCTATCAACTTAGCCACCTATTGACACATGGGATGATCTCTTAGAGTGTGGGTTGTGATGGTAGTGTAATGTCCCCATAGTGTAAATACCAAAATTTTGCTCTTGGTCACAATTTCTAATTGAAACTAGTAGGGTTTAGAGATACCTTTCACTTTGATTGAGACCCTACAAACAAGCTAGGAATAATTTATAATCATAATTCATAAAATAGATCTCTTTAGTTAGAAGTAAGCATAGATTAGAAGTATAGATCTAATCACCAAATGACTTAATTCAGTTTAAGAAGGCTCAACTATAGAAGAGCTAAGATAGGGTGACTCGATAGGGTGCCCTTGAGATCCCCTACCCTAGGCCCAAGAGCGGATATACCATCCCTCTTGGCCTCATGTGACATGTGCCATCCATATGAGGTGGAGTACCTAGTGAGGTGTCCTACAACCGTTCCCCTCAATCTTGCGACTTCTATCCTACTTTTTATGATTAAACATCATTAATGTATCCACTTACCATGATAGAGAGGATGAGGAGTATTTTCAGCATGAGTAATATTTACAATAGGGTGCCCTGAAATCCATCCTTTGTAAGCCCAAAGGTAGTAGTACCCTTTGTACCCCTTTGGCCCCAAGGGATTCCCCGGTCATATACCATGAGGTGGCGTGCCTAAAAGATGACCTCATCACCACTCCCCTACTTGCCATGATTGAATATTCTTAAGACATTCACTTACCACGATAGAGAGCATGAGGAGCATTCACAATAGGGTGCCCTGAAAGTCCATCCTTTCCAATGCCCAAAGGAAGTACCCTTTGTACCCCTTTGGCCCCATGAGACTCCCTGGTCATATACCATGAGGTGGCATGCCTAGAAGATGACCCCATCACCATTCCCCTACTTGTGATCCCTCATTTCCTAGCATTCACAATAGGGTGCCCTGGAAGTCCATCCTTTCTTAAGCCCAAAGGCAGTACCCTTTGCACCAGTTTGGCTGCTTGGGACTCCCCGATCTTATTCCATGAGGTGGCATACCTAGAAGATGACCCCATCACCGTTTCCCTACTTGGCTGACCTTAAGAAGCAATCAGTACATATAAAGAATTCAATCTTATGCATGTATTCTGTATATGCGATAATCAGTTATCAACAACATATGCTAATCAGTAATGAGCAGATATAGATAAGATTTATTATGGTATGCTGAGTAGATGTAACAACAGTGCATCATCAGTCAGTCTTGTGCAGATATAAATGGTACTTATCATGTCATGTACAAGGAATTCATACCAAAGACCACAGTATATGTTCGAATCTGCTGTGTGTTGTATAGATTAGTAATGCCAAATCTGCTTACTTCCCTTGTGATTCGATGCCCTTCTTCGACGAGGTTCTTCTTTTTTATATCTCCTTCGAGTGTAGGGAGTCACACCCTTCCATTTGTAAATGCCCTTATGAAAGGGTCAACAGCCTTTGGTTATGAAAAGATACATCTGTTTGACAACAACTGCTGCCCCTTTTATTTCTTATTATTCTTCACCTATCTCTCACTTCTCAAATCTGTCTTTACTGCTTTTCAAATCTGCAGATCCCATTTAAGATCTGCATATCTTCGTCTTCTAGATCTACATATCTTATTTTCTTCTTTCCTTCTCATTTCTTATTTCAGATACCTCCTTATACTTTGCTCCGAATCTTCTCTAGATCTTCTCTATTCCCTTTCCTTCATTCCATATGATTCTTCTTCCCCTTTATATCTTCCAATGTGAGGGAGGGTTCACACCTCTTCATCATGTCTGCCTTTTGGTAAGAGTCACAACCCTTTCGAAGAGTCACAACCCTTCATCATTGCTGCCCTTTGAAGGAGTCACTTCCTTATCTTCGTCCACACCCCCTTTCAAATGAACTCTCCTCCGTTTTATATCGTATGTTGAGGGAGTCGCAACTCTTCATTATGTATCTCTTGACCTTTCATTAACTCAGTTAACTTGTAATTATATTATATCTAATTGTATTATTATTTATCTATTTTTTTGTTTTTATATTTCAATTTTTTTAATATTAAAGATCATGTACAAAAAAATCGGCACATTATAAGGAGCTACTGCCCCAGTCCATAGTTAGTCTAGATCGCCAAGAAACTATATGCATCAAAATAACAAGAGACAATCTCAAACGGTTCTAAAATATACATAACAGCAGGGTCATAATCAGTCCTACGACCCAATGCTATTGTTGCTACATTCAGCTGCATCACTCACCCAAAGGCGGATCAAGTTTGGGGTCTAGTGTTGTATCCCGGCTAATCTCATGTTTCTTCCTTATGTCTCTGTTAATATCTTCAATGTCTTTCTTGGAGATCTTCTTCTCCTCTAAGTAGCTGTTCAGCAGTGTCACTTCTTCGTTCAAATTGTTCTTCCCATCTAGAAAGAAGTGGGCAGATAAATGTCCTTTCTGTACACTAGCATCACTTCTTTAAGCAGCAGCATGAACGTATCTTTTGGAATCTCCATTGTTGCCGAAACCTTTAACATGATCATAAAGTAGGTGAGTTTGCAATTAAACTCAGTAAGGAGCCTTCTGTTAGACTGAAAGACGTCTTCATTCCTCCTCTTCCATAAAAACCAAAGCACTTCATTAGTCAAAACAAACTAAAATCTGTTAAGGGTAGCATCAAAAGAGTCTACATAACCAGCAAGGATTTCAATCCAAGAAAAACCTTCATCAGCAATCCACTTAACAGGCAATTGAAACAAAAAGGACCAAAAAGCAACAACATATGGACATTCAAAAAACACATGCTCAAAAGACTCAGGAACATTAAAGATATTACAAAGCCTGGTAGGGAGGCCATAAGAATGCAACACATTATCAATAGCCAGATTCTTAAGTAAATGCAACCAACAAAAGCAATTTTTTTTGGTTCAGCAGGGCTATGCCACATCAAGTTAAAACACTTCAGCCACTTGGTGTCTGACCAGCATATATTCCAGGATTTGTTAAGCCACTCAGAAATTTCCAGAGTTAATGAGCATTCAGTAAATCTTTTTGACACTGACTTCAGTAAAAGGAGATCCATCTTTCCATTTAATCTTCTACATAAGATCAAGATCTGTCATTATATTGCCAGGAAGGCCTTCCCCCACAACATGATAAGTCATAGTATATGTCTTCTTATGAGAGCAAGGCAGATCAAACTTCTGTCTCAATTGCTCCCATGTCCCAAGCTTGCCATCAATCAATATATCTTTCAAGGCCCCAATTTTCAAAGAAAACCAGTGTTTATTAGAGCAACCTTGAGTCAAGGCCAGAGGTTTACCATTGTTCTCCAAATCCCACCAAATGGATCCATCAGCAACAGCATATGGAGGCTCATTACCAACAGCTGCACTATGTGAGACTAACATCCTCACTTGGCCCTGTGTTTTCCAGAGAGATGAGAATACCTTCAAGCCATGGGCTCTGACCTCAAACTGACCAAAAAGGATATCGAACATGGAGATAGGTTCCCAGAGTTTCCCTTTTTTTTGGCTTAGATAATGCCAGATTGTTTTTGATTAGAACCTTCCAAGGTTCAGCACCTTGGACAGCTTTAAAGATCCATTTAGAAGCTAAGGCTATGCTCTGTACTTTAAGATCTTTCAGACCCAAGTCACCAAGAGTTTTGGGAAGACAACATCATTTCCATGATACACAATGTCTCTTCCTGTTACCATTTAAGTACTTTGTTAAGTTTGTTAAAATGCACATTAGCAAAAGCCAAGTAGAGGAATGATAAACATCATGTGAGGACAGAACCTTCTGTACTATTTGGGCTCTCCATTTCTCACCCTTCTTCTCAATTTTCTTGAAAAGCCATTCCCACATCTTTTAATAAAGGAGAAGCAACAAATGGAATGCCCAGATATCTCACCACTTTGTAGGGGTCAGACCACCCCCAACCCTTAGAAGCAAACCAAGTTGGTGGAGCATCAGTCCAAAAAATAATAGTAGATTTGTGAGGAGCAACTTTAGAGCCAGAGGCAAGGCAAAATACCTGGGCCTATTAACAACATTGTCATTATTGCTTTTAGAGAATTCAATGAACAAGGCAGTATCATCTGCAAATTGGGCATTGAGAAGCAGTTCATTATTAGGCAAGGTTATCCCATTTATTGGGGGGGGGGGGGATAGATTCTGTCTTGAGAATATAAGGAAGAGCATCAACAGAAATGACAAAGAGGGCAGGGGCTATAGGGCAACCTTGTCTAATAGATCTTTGCAGTGTAATTGGGGAAGAGAGCTCTCCATTCACATCAATAACTGTGGAGGAATCTTTAAACAATATGTTGATCCACTTACAAAATTTAGGGGGAAATCCAAATGCTTTTAACATACCTATCACAAAAGGCTATCCAATCCTGTCATTGTCCTTTTCAAATTCCAGCAAAATCATAGACACATTCTGTCCATCTTGTTTAGCCCAACACATCCCTTCCTAGCTGGTGATAAGATTCTCAAGAATGAATCTTTCCTTAAGGAAACCAATCTGGGTTACTGATATTATTCTCTACAAAACACCAATCAGCACTTCTAGCCAGTACCTTTGCCAGAATCTTATAAGAGATGTTGAGCAGTGTAATTGGGTGTCGTTTTCTGGTTTGAGTTCTATCTTATCCTTGGGGATAAGTTTAATAAGCCCTCTATTAATATATTTACTGGTACCCAATGTGTTGGCCTCAAAGGCAGCGAGATATAGGTGAAGGAGTTCCACACTAATCCAGTTACAATTCTTTTTTGTAAAACTAAACAGGGAGGCCATCTAATTCTGGAGATTTCCCATTTGCCATAGATTGAATAGTATCCCTAATTTCTTTTATTGTAATATCTTTTTCCAAACAGATAGCATCCTCCTTTGAGACTTTCTTAGGAATCAAATTGAAACAGAAGTCCACGCCATTCTGACTTTGGGAGTTCTGCTCTGAAGATAAAAGTTTCTGAAAGAAGTCATGAAAAACATTTTCGAGAAAGTCCTTATCATTGGAGGCCTGACTATTGAATTCTTTAAGGTTAATAAACTCCTTTCTTGCTTATACTTAATTAGCTTAAAGAAATATTTGGAGCCTTTATCACCTTCTCTCAGCCAATTCATCTTGGCTCTAATTTTCTCGCTAAAATTTGTAGTTCTGAATCTTTCTAATCAAAGATTTGGTCCTTATCAGTTTTGCTTCTATGCACTGATCCGACCCCTTATCTTGCATTAGCCCTTCAAGGGAGAGGAGATTTTGATGCAAAATAGAATCAATTCTATTCCCGTCCTTAACTCTCTTCTTACCATCAAACTGAAACAAGTTCTTCCAAAAAGAAACCAAGGACTCCCAATGAAGAGGATGAGGAACATGCTAGTTAAGGGATTTCGTGATACAAATAACAGACTGTAGAGCCCCTAAACAATCCTCATCAAGGAAGCATATCATATATAACTTAAAGATTCCAGATATATGGGTCTCTTTAGCAGTAAAGGAAGCATACCATATCAAACTGGCAAGAATAGGGGAGTGATCAGACATAGAGGTAGGAATAACTATAATGTCATTACCTTCACTGGGTGGGCTAAAAGAGAACACTGATCTGTTCACATGCACCTTATCGAATCAACAATATATTCTGTTATTCATTGATTGATTATTGCACCATGTATACCATATGGTTGAAGAGTCACTCTTCTTCCTATCAAGTGGATCCATTAGATTAAGTGATCTCTTAAATTTAGACCAGAAGAATAGTTCATCATCCTTCCATAAATCATCTTTTCCTCCTTTCTTATCTTCTTTGAATTCAATCATTTTAAAGTCCCCAATGGAAATCCAAGGGACATTGGGAAGATTAGTAGATAGCCAATTCCACAATATGATCTCTCTCTTTAATCATTTGAAGCACATAATGAGCAGATACCAAAAAGATTGTCCTCAACTTTCAAGACGATCCAGATCACTCTATTACAGGGGGAGGATCTAGATTGAACAATAATTTAATGCCATTTGGGGTGAATGAGTATAGCAGTGACACCCTTACCTCGCTCATGCTCTATGATCACTGACTTTGCATTGTGCCAAATGAAATTCATGACAAATTGAGCTTGGAATCCAATGACCTTGATTTCTTGCAGGCATATAAAGTCAAGATTTGGCCTTGCATTACAGAAGGCTCTGACAACATATTTCCTATCTCCAAACTCTAAGCCCCTCACATTCCAACTACATATATTTAAATTCATTCATTATTGGGGGGGAGATTTGTCTGATTTTTATACAATCTGCCAAAACATTTTGGGATAACCTTTTTGTTGTGAAGTCTTTCACACATCGCCCCAATTCTTGGGGACCCCCTGTTTTTGTGAGTAAGTTTGGGGATTTGACAGTATGTCTGGTAAGTTTGTTGGCATGTAAAGGCATCCCACAAAGGAATTTGGGAAGAAAATGTTTTTTGGGTGTCTTTTGACCTTGGGGCGGAATTGTCCATCCCCTTGGACATTTCCGCCATGATGCTTTGGCCAGCATCCTTCCCTCCATTCTGTCCTCTTTGGCTGAAAGGAGACGAGCCCTGAGTTTAGCAGCAAGTTAGGTTGGGGGGAGGTTGGAGACAAGTGTTCCAAGTCTGCATGAAAACATGTTTTTGAGGGAGGCTGATCCTAATCATGTGTTGGTTGATATTATGATGGCCCT
>MU227026.1:7970100-7997535 GCA_018584345.1 Thuja plicata
TTGCTTCTCAATCATTGTTGTGTTTTGCTTGGTGATTAAGAACACTTGGTGTTATTGCATGGTTTCTACTTCCAATTGTTAGAGTTAGATTTCATTGAGTTGATTTAGAATAGATTTCATTTCAAAAGGTTGTTAAGTAAGAGTAGAGTAAATGGTTAGTTGCATGGTGATGTTAGTAAGTGTTTGATAGGGATTTATATACTAGGCCACTAGCATCCTAGCGGCTCGTTAGGAAGCCTTGTGTGGTACTTTAGTCTTGTTTCCCTTGAATCATTGCATCTATGAAGGTAGCACCGCTGGTAAGCTTTCATTAGGTTTGATCCCCGTCCACTTGCTAATTTCTTCATCCATAGGAGTAGTATTAAGGTAGTGAATAGCTTAGTAGTGAGAGTTTGATGAGTGAAGTTGGAAACGATATAAGTTAAGGAGGAGGAATCAAGGGAATATACATTGAAAAGCTAAGTCCTCATCATCATCATAGCAAGAACTGAATATCCTTGAAGGAACAACGTAAGCCCGCCGACGTGATTACCAGCAAATCACATCATTATAACTGAGTTAGGATCCACAGGTGTAAAGAACCTTGGAGTGTTTCCTCACGTCCTTCGTGAGTATACACTTTTCAAGAGAGGGTTGAGTGTTTGATACCCAGTATCAAGTGTTCAAATCCTATATGTTATGTAGTGGTACTAAACTCACATCAACATTTTTCTTTTTTGCTTGGTTTCTTATCAAAACCTGATTCTGAATTAATTTGTCTATCTCTAAATTTCCTCTTTTTCTTATCATCCTTGGCGAGAACATTTCTTAGGTTTCAGGAGGGGGTCCTCAAACCATCCACATCCAAATCAGGATAGGGTTAGCCAACACTATCTCTTTCCCAGATCCCTCATTAGCCCGTTTAAGTTCAGAATCCATGTCTTGAAGGTCATCAAAGCTCAATGGAATAGAAAAAGCCATTATTTGTCGAATTCTAGCAGCTTTTTCTTGAATAGAATCTAAAGCTAATTGCTGTGCACTTTTCTTCTGTACCATGGAATTAGAACCTTGATCAAATTGGTGACAAGGGTTGGAAATAGGAGCAACTGTATCTGCTGCTGGGATAACAACAAGTCCTTCAAACAAAGGATCAACAAGAGATACTTTGGGCTTATTAAGGGTGGAATCTCCAGAATCATTTTTATCCATCACAGGAGGGCCAAGGATTTCCACCATATCAATATCAATTGGGTCTTGCAGATTATTTTGCCGGCAGTCCATAACCAAGCCACTGTCTCTTGGTTTCATACTAGAAAGGGACTGGTTATTTTGATTAATATTGGGCTCTTTTTTATCTTTGTTAGTGTTAAAAGTCCCAATTTGCTTGAGTTTAAAGCTAGGGCAACCCCTTTTGAGATGCCTATTCTTTTTGCAATATAAACAAGCATTAAGGTTGCCCAACAATTCAATATGCCACATAAAAGTCATATCTTCCATTTTTAGGACAATCTTGTTAGGGATATAAGCCTCTGGATCAAGTGCAATCAAAACCCTAGCATTTAAATGGGGCAGGGTAACACTAGATTCTTCAATTTGCATTACATTCCCAACAGTCTTTGAAATTGGAGGAATAAATTTCCAATTTTTTGGTCTGGAGATTTTTAATTTCAAGCCAGCTAGGAGATGTTCTTGCAACCATCTTGGCAAGATTCCCTTTTGGAGACCAAGGGAAAACCCTAAATAGGATTTGCCTTACATTCTAAAACTCTTTCTCTAACACTATCCTGCATTGAGTGAGATTTAAAAATGACAACAAATAGCTGTTTTTGAAGCATTTAACATAAATTAACATATACACCCATTTTTTGAAATGCTAATCGATTGATATTCAATGAGTAATTACCAAGGAGGCGGAAACTTCTTAAATAAGGAAATACAAAGACGATGTTTCTAAAAGAAACAATTGTTAACTAAGAACTGAAATAGAAATATACTAAGCTATCTAATTGACTAAATACATTAAGTAACCAGATACATCTAAAGATACATTAAGTGACCAAATACATCTAAGTGACTTAAATGACTATTATGAGGTAAATAATACAATATTATTCTAATACCCTCTCTTAATGGTCAATTTATTAACTAACTACCCTACAAAAGACTGAATCTGTAAGTCATTTGGCCATGAATGCATAAAAGGCTGCCCCCTTTTCATCAAAACACTTAGCGAGAACACTTAGCGACATGATCCTGTTGTTGAGATCCTCCTTGGTGCAAAGAACTTCTGGATATGACCAAGTTTACCATAATCCTTCCAACATGATGTCGGGTAACAATGCTATCCCTCCCTTTATCTAGAGATACCGAGATCAACTTAAAAAAACTTCATAACTCTGAAAAACAACGATTTTGCCAAAACATCGTCAAAAGCAACAACACCCTTGAACACCAGTAAACTCCAATACATTTGCAGGAACAATGTTCACCCTTGAAACCCGAGGAACAACCCAAAAGACTCCCCAAGAAACCATGATTTTTAAAAAAAAATTGTCTAAACATTTTGTAGAAGACAGAAAGCCACAATTTTGTGAAAAGATTGTCAAAAACTTGCATTTTGAGGAAAACATGAAAAAAACCATGAATTTTTCAAACAATTTTCAAAAAAGCCCGTAAACCTACAACAAAAAACCACGATTTCTTTTTGGAAAAACCGAGCAAAAACCCTATTACAAAACATCATGATTTCGGTGGAAAAATCGAGCAAAACCTTGAAAAGAAATAGGAAGTCTACTTGATTTTTTTGGCAAAAAATTGAAAAAAACCATCATGATTGTTTGTGGAAAAAATCAGAAAACCCTCATGGTTTTTTGGGGAAAAAAATCAGCAAACCCTCCATCCACGAGCAAATGCGGAAACTCTGCAATGTGGCAAAAAAACCCTCCAAAAAGCGTAGTTATGAGACAGAAAACCCTCTCGCTCGGTAGAAAAACCTTCAACATCTTCATAGATTTGCAATTTGAAAAACCCTTATATTTGAAACCTTATATTTTTATTAAAAAGATGGAAAAAATGGAAAAAATGGAAAAAATTTCTAGTATTCTACACAATTTTTCATAAAAAGTAGTTAAAAACTTTTGGAATTTAATTCCAAGTATAAAACTACGAAAAGCTAACCTATGGGCTTTGATACCATGAAGTGATAATCGATTGATATTCAAGGAGTAATTACAAATGAGACGAAGATTCCTTAAATATGGAAATACAAAGACGATGTTTCTAAAAGAAATAATCGTTAACTGAGAACTGAAATGGAAATAAACTAAACTATCTAACTGACTAGATACATTAAGTGACCAGATACATCTAAGTGACTTAAATGACCATTTTGAGGTAAATAATACAATATTATGCTAATATTCCCCCCCCCCAAACTGTGTGGCAATTAAACCATCAAAGGATTTCTTGGACGAAAGTATGCTTGAATCCAAATAGACAAAGAAAATAGCAACACTTTTAAACCTTGACTGTTCACTTTTGATAGTATTAATCTTACCCTGATTAGGAGAAATGACAAGAATCTTTGGGCCTGAAGAAGACTCCTAACCCATTTCTCTTGAGCTGCGGTCACTTCCTTGGATGAATCCTCCATTTTCATTGCCCAATGGCTTGGTCCGCAGAAGTTTTTGGCCTCCCAGGAAGTTATCCATGGCCACTTCGAGTCTTCCATCAAATGCAGTGGAGGTGGGGCACTCAAAATCATCCGAATCTGCAGCGAGGGCTTCTCTATAAGAAATTTTACTACCAGTAACCACTGTGCTCTGTTCGTACTCTTTGCTGGGAAGTTCTGAAACAATATGTGGACAATCTTTCTTTTTAATGTCTTCATCTCCCTTATTAATTTCTCCTGTGATCCAAAGGGTCCGGGAGGTATCATTCACTGGAGGCAATAAATGCCACCGGATATCAAGGTCAAAGAAGGCATAAACAAATACGGGAGAATACACAAGACAACCAAATTAAAACAAATTTGCCTGCAAAGAAAATAAAGATAAAAAAATACCAATCACAAACATGAAAAAGAACCAATCGAGGAAGAAGAAGGATGAGGCCTAAATGAAGAACACCAAACCAGTTTGCAGTAGCAAAGGCAGCACTCCGAGGTTGTCGATGGCAGGAAACCGTGGGGCTTCCTACTTTATATATTAATTTTAATATAATTATTTATTATTAAATCCTATTTTAGAAAGGGGACATTACATGTAGAAGTCAACCTCTAGTGAAGGTTGGTTCCTATGCCTAATCACCTAAAACTTACTTCGAAACTGATAATCTGTAAAGAAAAGGGTAAGAGTACTTGAAAATGAATATATGACTGTGTTGATGATGCACCTAATTTGTACCAGGCCTATACTTTTGTTGCTCTAGGCTCGCAATAACTCAAGAAAAACTCTTATTTTGCACAACTTTTTGATTTACATTACAAACATCAGTATTTCATAAAGAGGACACCTATGTTTTGCTGTTTTGAAGGAAACTGAGCATTTTCTTCGCAACATTACATAAGTATTTCATAGTTTACATCCTGCAAGTAGATGTATTTGTCTGACCACATGTGTTTCTTTGAGACATGCTTCAATGGTTTTATGCTCAAACCACAAGAAAGCACACATTCAAGTTTTCAACAATAAAAGCAATATAAAAGGGGTAAAAATTGAACTTTTTTTGCAATAAAGGAACTTCTACAACAGCATAAGTATAGAAGATTTGTTCTCCTTTGTAAAAATGACACAATGAAAACCATTCCTCAAGTGACTGAAAATGAGTTACAAATTGTCTGTAGTGTCTTTGCAAAAGTGAAAGCAAAAACTAACTAAAGGAAGGCCCAAAGCTGTGCTTTATAGCTGAGCAATAGTTTGCTACAATTTAGGAATATGTGTGAAGAGAGAAACTTTTATCACTTTAGTTGTTAACTTTTTGGTTGTTCAAACTCTTTGTTTCTACTTTTCAGCTTTCAAACACTGCTTCAAAAAGATGTCTTCATGAAGAAAAGTCCGCCCTTTTGACTCATCTATTGATGAGACTCTTTAATCAGCTCTTATATGCTTGAAAATACCTTGAAAAGAGTCCAAATTGCCCCCCCCCAAATCTGCTCCATCACTTGAGCAGCCCATCCACCTTCTCCTAGATGCTCTCCTTATGTTGCAACAGCTGATTTTCCTCCTCCAAACTGCTTGGAGTTGGGTAAAACTGATGTTAGGGAATAAAGACCCTTCTAACTGCTTCAAAAGGTGTAATGGCCTACAACTGTCATCCAATACATTTATTGATCTTTGAGGACACTTTGCACATATTATGAGTCTTAAAACTAACCTCTTTGCTGCATTTTAGAGCGGTGCATCGTGTTTTTCTCATGGCATTCTTAGTCTAGGCCACTGTCATTTCTTACCCTGTATTTTTGTCTTAGCTCCTTGCCCATTTTCTATCTCAAGATTTAGACAACAAAAAGTCCATACATAAGCTTCATGAATGTTACTATTTGACAATGATTATGACTTTTGACATGGTTTTGACTGAAGTCTACACTAACACAACAACACCATGACAGGCTTGAAGCCTATCACAGGCCTTCATGACATGCAAACCTTTGCAGCTCTCATTGAATGTCTGGTATTCATTTACCATATCTTTGTCTCTCTACACCCATACATAACTATCATCTGAGACTTCTGCCTCTTATCTTTCTTACAATGATTGTATGAGTGCCATACTTCAGCCTTTTGCTGGGGGCATTATGGATGAGATACAGATGCCTTAACACCTTCATTATGTTACTTTGTATTCTGCAGCAATAGTGCTTTGTTCCAGTTTGTCTTCACATGGTCTTTGAGTGTCATGTACTGGACACTCATTATGTTTGCATGTTCTTTCTGCTGTCCACTTCTAAACTGCCATAATTACAGTCTTTTAAAGCTTTTCTTTCATGACAAACCTGCAACTCCTCAAATTCACACCAATATCTCCTCCTTTCATGTTGTTCATCTGCCTCTCAATTATGTTGGGATTGATATAGGTTTGGTGAATGTCATATGTGTATAGTGAGGACACTTAGTGATCTCTGAGGAATGAACAGATGCCGCTGTTATGAATAAAATGATAAGAAGCAACACAACACTTTTGCCTTGAGAATCTTCATATATTTTGATCCTTCTCAACTTGAAATTATGTTGCTTCATTTAACTTTCATTATCATTGTCATCAGAGTTCTTTCCTTCAACGACATTTCGCATGTATTGTCATGAATTAGTGTTTGCATAGACAGTCTTAAAGACCATTGAAAATTATTTGTAGGGGTGTTCAAACATTTATAGGGCAAAATGGTGTCTGTTTTTTAATCTATTTTTTCCTGCTGTTTTGTGTTCTTAATGTGTTTGGCAAATTTTCTTGTCAAAGTCTTGCCAGAATCTTGGTGAGTTTGACTGGCCAGTCAAGTCGCAAGTAACTTGAGGTGTAAAACTTTTGACTTTTGAGTTCTTGCTGAGTTTGCAAACTATGGTAAAAATGACAGGCGTACAAAGTAATGACATTGACATTTTGAAGCTATCCTTTGAAGTATACTTGTGAAATTTTCATCTTAAACTGGCCCAAAATTTGTTAAATTTTAGATAAAACGGTGTGCGATTTACATTTGAGGCTGAAATGCCTCATTTATTTCCTGCTTTTATTATCATCTATTGCATCCTTTAAGAACTTTTCAGAAATTTAAAGGTGATTTATTGACCGAAGATGATCCTTTTGGCATATGACAATTGTAATGAAACTTGGGCCATTTCTGATGTTTGCAGAACCTCATTCTTCTTGGCTTTAGTCAGTATACTTTACTACCAGTTTCGGGAGGCCTAAATACTCTTCTAAATATTTGTTGATATGTCTATTCCATTACCAATTTCAGCAGATGTCTGTGCACACAGAAGGGTTACTTTTATCTTTGTGGCAGACCAATTGTCTTCTGGGGCCATTGGTTGCTAATTTGTTGTGATATGATTAGAATAATTGGATAGAAGCAGATGCTAACTTTCTTCAAACAACATTGCAGGTCACCAGATCAAGTAACCATACGTACTTTGAAGGGACGCATGGACTGAAGTAACTTAGATGCTATAAGTAACAAAGGATTTTCATGTGGGATAATTATATGCACTTTGTATTTTCCATTCCATTTATGAGATGATTGAGAGCAGCGATTTTTTCTTTTTGTTTTCATCATCTTGAAGCTTGTGACCCAAGACCACCAGACTCCACATTCTCAAACGGTATTTGAAGCCTACTTGGATTGAAATTTTTTATGTTATTAGTTTCTTGTCACTTTCATAACAAATGTTACCATGCTTCGGGGCCATCATTTCATGGACTGTTCTCTCTTATCATCTATTATTTCGTTCCATTCAGTGTGTTATTGCTGGCTATTGAATGGATGCAGGTGCACATTAGTTACCTACAATAAATGAGTTTATTTCTTTCATTTGTAGGTTTTAGATTCTCTAAACGCTATATTAATTTTTTAAGCTGTTGTCTGAACCAATTTTGCATGTAAATACTCTAAAGAAAACAATATAATAAGAACTTTTAGTTGAGTGGTTTCTAAACAAGGAATCATTTCCATGTATATAATTGGGATGCCACTGCTTTTTCTCTTGAATCTGATTTTATTTCTTAATTTGCAGGGTTTAGAGGCTATATTATATTTACTTGTTTCTTGCTTAGATTATTACTTTTTTTTAAAGCTTCTGCTTTTTATGAGGTAATTTTGCACATGAACAACACTCTAAAGAAAGTGATACACTAACGATCTTTAGCTGAGTGGTTTCTTTGTCTGTTCGAACAGGGATTCATTCTATATTCATCGGAAGCATGTATTTGTTCCTTTGAGTTCTAGTTGTTCCCTTGAATCCTAGTTGCTCCCTTGAATTACCTCTGAGAAGTCATAGCCACAATGAGGAGTTTTACCATTAGCACCTTTTTGGTTAGAGTCACCTTATACTTGAGGTTTATATATTAGTTTAACTACTAATTGGTTTCAATTAGTTGGTGATGTTTGCCTTAGTACTAAAGATGTATGGATTGGGGAAAAAAATCCACAATTAATACAAATATAATTAATTTTTTGATTGGTCAACGAGGCTCAATTGACTCAGTCCATGGGAATCACAGGCGAAGTGTGCATAGAATTCATTTTTCACTTACTATATGAATGAAACAGGGGCTTGCCTAGTGGATATTGGTGGGGATTTTAACTTGGGTCTTCTAGTAACATGATCTTAAATGCTGAAGCCCTGCTCACTGAACATGCTATTGGTTAAGATTTTTTTTTTCTTTTCTATTGGCTAGCTTGTGGCAAACAACAAACATAAAGACCAAATTTTGTGGTCTATTGCATTTTGTTTTCTTCATGTTTGAATGTTGCTATGGTTGGCACCTTCATAAATTGCAGTGGATGTAATACCCTTGAGATTTATCATGATTCAAATAGTAAAATTGACAATGCATAGTTCAGTTAATCCAGACCACTTAGATAATCAACCATATGTGAACATCTAATCTAACCTCAAGTATGTCAAATACAATTATGCAGTTATATTAATCCAATCGAGATGCTCATATTATAAGGCCATGGCAACATGATAGCAAGATGTATCAAATTAGTGTCACCAAATTACGGTAAGAACAATCAAACTATTCTAGGGGTCAAATAACATCAAAATGCAAAGTCACAATGGACAACCAGGATACGAATTGAATTAGTCCCTTATTAGGAGGTGGGCATCACATCCTCCCCTAGAACTCGACTTCCTCTTGGAAGTCCTAAGGTGAGAACATCGTCATTACTCAATTTGGCAGGAATTTCATCTTTGTGTGCGATGTTTTTGATTAAGGTAACTGCAGGTTTTGAAGGGGCCACGAAAGCCTGTACAAAATAGTCACAAAGATATTCAAAAATGCCCTCTAAATGAAACGGGTCAAGACAACATTGAGAGTTTTACAATAGGGACCCACAACCTTGAACAAACAATGCATGAAACAACCTTCATGCAAACCCAAGCTAAAGACAAATCCAAGTCTAGGATTTACCTTTATCACCCTTCTGATGGGAGTGAAGAGTCGTATCAAAAGAAGACATCTTGAATTTTTTTTCCTTTTAACAATATTCCAGCCCTTTTCAGCTCTAGCCGCCTCATCTTGCCAACGCAGAGGATCATCAATCACACCAGAGCGATCAAAGCTACTTGCAGAGGCAACCAAAATATAAGTAGAACCAGTAAGAGAAGCATCCACAAAACCATTAGCAACCACCACCCCTGCAACACCAGGGGATACCAAAGACGTAGCAACCCCCACCAAACCAGGTGATGGTACTACCGGGGAGCCATTCACAGGAGAGCTCTTAGGAGCCACAACCAAACCAGCAAGAGGAGGGACCTGCGCAACCACCTGGGAAATTTTTTTCGGTGAGACAAGCTTCTTTTCCACCAAATAGTGTTGAGTAGAAGCACCGTTCCACCAAGATGCCGTAGTTTTCTTTTTACCCAATCCACATTGAGCAACCATATGCCCAGTTTTAAAACACCTTCTGCATCTGAAGGGAATCCCTTCATAATTTGGAGACTGATTCCATCTTCGTTTAGAGGAGTTGATCACTATCTCCGCAGGAATACCCTTTAGAAGGATCAACATCCACAAGAATGCGAGCATAAGTAGAGTGGAGAATGTTAGAAGTATCACCATCCACCAATAAAAATTTCCCAAGAGCATTACCAATCCCCTCAAGCAGAGAGTCGATACATAAATGTAGAGGAAGATTAGGAAGATAGTCCCATATAGGAAACTTGATGAAGGAATCCGAAATAAGGTTAAAATCAATATGCCAGGGCTTAACCATGAGCATAAACTGATCCTCCCAGCTGAAAAAATGTTCGCACAACATATTATTTCTGTTCAAAACATCTTCAAATTTTGCTATAAAATGCCCCTTAGCCAAGGGAAAGATGTGCACCCTATCCACGACGATAGGCTCCCAATGACTAGAGATCCATTCATGAATCTTCGAGAGACTAGGCTGAAAACCTTTGAACCTGCAAATCAAGGCATGGTAAGAAAAAACAGAGATATTGTGATCTATTTCCTCCACATCCACATCCACATCCACATCAACCACAGTAGAGATTGGATTAGATACAAGAACAAGTCCGCGGTTTGCTCCTAGATTCAACGCAGCATCTGCCCTAGCAGCATAGGAGGGGTCCGCAAACACCACACGAGGGCCCTTAACCCCACCCTTCCTTACGGAGGCAGAGGCCGAAACCCCCGATTCCCGCAAAGAAGCTTCTTCCGCACTCCTAGCAGAAGCACCAGTCACAACAGGCGTTGCACTCGCACCATTGGAAGGTAGACCACAGGATGGCAGAGGCTGACGACCAACTCCATCTACAAAGGCAGCAGCGGCGGCAGGAGCCCAGGCACCATCAACCAAGGCATTGTCGGCGGCGGCAGAAGCCCTAATCGCAAGAGTGGCAGCGACATGAGCCATAACATGGGACACTGTGTGCGATGTTAATATTGCTTGGGGAGTGATATAAGGAGTACCTTATTCTCCTTTTTTATTAGTTACCTAGATTATAAACATTCCTAAGATATTCGGTTCTTTAGCTAAGTGAAGAAATGAGTTAAAAAGCATATTAAATAAATTAAAGAGAGATTCCACTTCATTTCTATTTAATCCTCTCGAATATTTTTTTCTTGTTTGTATAAAAATGCTAAAATAATTTCTAAATAATTAAATTTGGTAAGAGAATTTAATTATGGAGTGCAAAATTATTCTATGAGATTTTTTTTTTTTTTTCAAACTATATCTTTAAGTGGTATAAAATGCCAGTATGATATTTAAATATTGAGAGTAGGTGAAAGTATATAATTTTGAAGTGTAATTATTTCATGAAAATTACTTTGTGAAATTGATTTTCTTGTTTATAGAAAGAAAAATCTTACTTTCTAGAGAACTTGATTATATAATTTTAGCAAGATTCTTTTTAGGGTGATCAATTAAATTAAGCTTCAACTAAAAGAAGACAAAAAAATTAAAATTGTATCTTATGAGAATATGACACTGCTGCCAATTCATTTATGTTTTTGCTTAGTGAAATGATTGTTCTATTATGGCAAAATTTATATGATGCCAACTTGTGCTAAATCTAGAAACCCATCAGATGCAAATGAGTCTACAAAGTCAAATACAAGGTTGCTGGTACTTTAGATAAGTACAAGGCTTGTCTCGTTGCCAAAGGTTTCTCTCGGCGTGAAAGAATTGATTATGAGGAGACCTTTGCTCCGACACCAAAGATGAGCACCATCAGATTAGTCCTAGCCATGACAACTCAATGTGACTAGAAGGTCCATCAAATGAACGTCAAGAGTGCCTTCCTGAATGGTGAGTTACATATTGAAGAGGTCTATATGATGGAACCTTCTAGATTCAAGGTTGTCGGTAAAGAATACCAGGTACTCAAACTGGTGAAAGCACTCTATGGCCACAAACAAGCTCCTCGTGCATGGTACATGAAAGTTTATAAGTACTTCACAGATCAAGGTTTCCAGAGGAGTTCTTCTGACTTAAATTTGTATGTCAAGACTATTGGTAGTGACATCATCCATCTAGTTATTTATGTTGATGATTTGATCATCACTAGTAGCTCAACATCTTTGATTCAGGAAATCAAACAAAATTTATGCCAATCTTTTGACATGACTAACCTTGGGCTTCTGTACTACTGCCTAGGTGTCGAGGTTTGGCAACAGTCTCATGGCATCTTCATATCTCAGTGTAAGTATGCAAGGGCTTTGCTAGACAAATTCAAAATGCAGGACTGCAAATTTGCATCTACACCATGGAGTTTGGCTTGAAGAAGTTGTCAGCCAAATCTGGTTCTCCAGTTGAAAATGATTTTGTAGACAACTAGTGGGCAGTTTAATCTATCTCCCCACCACTAGACCCAATCTGAGCTTTTCAATGAGTTATATGTCACACTTCATGACAACTCCTACTTCAGAACATTGGGCTACAACAAAGTGCATCCCGCGCTATGTCAAGGGCACTTCTGACTTTGGTATCCTCTATGGATGTACCAAAGATCCCACACTCATCAGATACACATATTTAGATTGGGGAGGCTCTGTTGATAACATAAAGTCCACTTCTGGGTATGTCTTCAGTTTGGGCACATGTGCTATCACTTGGACCAGTGAGAAGCAACATGTTGTATCTCTTTCCTCGATAGAAGCTGAATATCGAGGAACAATCCAAGCAACTTCTGAGGTGGTTTGGCTTCGAAAGATGCTTTTAGACATCCAGTTGTCTCAGGCAGGTCCTTCACCCCTCTTCTGTGACAATCAAGGGGTGCTCAAACTCGCAAAAAATCCAATTTTCATGAGTGGACCAAGCATATAGCTTCACTGTCATTTCATACGCCAACTGGTTGAAGATGGATTCATGGATTTGTAATTCATTGCTACAGGGGACCAAAATGTTGATATTCTCACCAAGTCCCTACTTCTAGAGAAGTTTGTCAAATTTAGAGGGCAACTTGGTGTAGTTGATAGGTTGACCATTAAGGCAGGGTATTAGAATAATATCTCTTGAGTTAGATTGTTTCTATATTTAATGGTCACTTCTAGATATTGTAGATATTTTGTATGATAGATTCTTTCTACTATTCACATGTTTCTTTTTAGAAACATCTCTTTGGTAAATTCTATAAGAATGTTTTGTTCTTTATTAATAATCATTCCATTATTTTACCATTTACCCGTGTAACAGTATATAACGAGTTTAGTTTCTTTTACTAAGGTCTCGGACAATTGATTTTATTCACTCCACCATTTCTTTACCAATCAAACCCGTGGTTGCTAAAAAGTTGACAAATTATAACTCAAAAAGATTTTTTTTCCCTCATTCTCCTGACAGATATTTAGGGTATTCCAATGGATGACTTTCAAATCTAAGAATAACTTATTGATAGCCATGTAGACAACATTACACATCTTGTAAACATATTTAGAATGAAATTAATTTTGAATAGAAATTTAGAATGGAATTATATCATTTAAATTCAAATATAGTTTTAATAAGGTGCACCTCGATCCTTTAGTCTTAAATAAATCTAACTTTGATTTGAAATTGATAATGCTCTCTATTTTGAATTGAAATTTAAAATGGAGTTTCATTCGACTTGTATTATTTAACTCAAATATACGAGCTTCCTAGATATTATTATTCAACAAAACTCATCTTGATATGAAATTCTCAAAAGATGAATTCTCAAAGATTTTATGTACTTTACAAGAAGATCCATTCCTTAAGCCAAACATTTAGAGGTAATAAAAACTCAGGAGAACAAAAATAAGACAAATCCACTATCATGATGACAAGCAATCAATTAGTAATGGTTTTGATTGTAGCCTTATGTCCAAAATCATCACAGATAAGATATCCATAATTTAAAATAATTGTATAAATATATAAAAATACTAGATAATAAATTGGGCATCTTTTAAGTAAATCGAGTATATTCTGAATAAGTTGGAATTAATGAAACAATTTGAATTAATAAAAACTAAAGAGAACAAAACTAAGACAAATCTACTATCATTGATGACAAGCAATCCATTACTAATGGTTTTGATTGCAACCTTATGTCTGGAATAATCACAGATAAGATATCCATAATTTAAAATTATTGTATAAATATATAAAAACATTTAATAAAAAATTGGGCATCTTTCAAATAAATCGAGTATATTCTGAATAAGTTGGAATTAAAGAAACAATTCAAATAATCCAAGTTGTATTTTGAATTGTGTTTCAAATCATATTGATAGATTTCAATTAAAATAGGTATTTTCAAGTTATATATAAAAAGTATTTGAAAATGAACAAACTCATTTTAAATAAGCCATACTTATTTGGAGCACATCATTATTTGTCCAAATTATATCATAATTATTAGTTGGTTTATTAGATGCACTTGTAACTGCACTACGTGAAGAGCACCATAATATTTGAAGCATGGGTCGACTCATAAATAATCTCTGTGATTTTGAAGGCAAGTTCTTTGTTAGATTCAAAATATGTTTTTACCAAATTTGTGTTGCAGAGAAAGAAAAAGAGTAATATGTGTTGCCAAATATGTTTTTATCAAGATTTTATATTAATTGCTGAGATATGATAAACCACTTAATTGAGTACATTAATAATTATGTGGAAGGTAAATATTCAAATACAAGTTTGTTAGGAAATATTGTTTCATATCTAGTTGTATTTAATTCATTTTCTATATAATTCATGAGAGAAAAACATGCATACAAGTTCATATAATAACTACTACGCATAGATCAAACAAACAACACAAGATATACTCTACGCCAGAAAAAACTTCTAAAAGTATCCATATGCAGTGTCTTATTCAATAGTAATGCAATACAAAGCACTTAGAGTACAATGAATACTTCTAAAATATCAAGCCTCTCTTGTGCATCCTTCACATGTCTAAGCATGAGTCCACACATTCCATGCCATGCTTCACATACCTCAGAAAGAATCAATAATGATAATTTATTTAACTAGCCAACCTAGACTACTAAACATGTGCTTGTATATATAGATACAAGATCACACAAATACAACCAAGTGGTAAACTAAACCACCATAGACACCTAAAATTATCCCATCATCTGTGAATGACATTTTTACCAATATTGATCTTATTTTATCTAAATGATCTTTTATTAATTAATTAGTTTGTGTCTTTCCTCTAATTCAGATTTCAAATGTAACTTTTCCCTCCACTTCTCATAATTAAATAATTTTAATTATTTACTTAACTAATATTCCTCTAATTTGCGATGTCTTCTACTACTGCCGCTAATGTCCCTGCTTCTCGCTCGACGAGAATTTCAAAATCTTCGATTGTGCTGCCTGCTATGGGGGTTGGTTTGTTGGCTTTGCAAGATGCGTCTCTGCTCGCCGCTGGAGTCTTTGGGGGCTCAGGCGCTGGGCTGTAGCCATTTGCGGGATCTCCTTCCCGCTCTGTGTCATTTTATGACACACTTCAGGGTCCTGGTTCTGCAACAAGATTTGGTGCCTCGCTTTATGGTGTTCCGATGCTTGCCATCTGCCTGGAGGTGTTTCTGCGTTCTCGGGGATGCTGCTGTTGGGATATCCTATCAGAAAGCAGTGGGGCTTCCGATGGGTGGTAGGGGCTCTTGTGTTGGGCATCGTGTGGGAGCTCTTCCCGCTGCTTTGGGAGCTACGGTTTTGGCTCCTTGTGGAGCCGTTGGTCCTGATTTGGGTGCTGGTCCTAAGTGTTCTTCTGGGTTTTATGCTGGGTACCTTTCTACTGCCTCCCGTTTTGGGTTAGGGCCTGGTACTTCTGTTGGTAGAGCTGATCGTTATGATTCTCGGACTACCAAGGATGGAGCCCCCCTCGAAATCTGCTACCAATGGTGGTCGGAGCTACACTTGTGCTGCCAAGTCTGTTGCTACCCATTGCTCGTGCCAAGACCTCCCCTGTGGTGTTTTGTGGCCCATATATATTGGAAAACATGGATTAATACCAACGTAGTGGACTGGTTTGTAGTTTGCAGGCCTTTGGCCCCCCTTCCAAATTTACACTATTGGGTTGCCAACTCTTGAAAACCCTTAATTTTTGATAACATTGAGCTCTACCCTTATGCTAAGGGTTTTTTTATTGTTTCATTTTCTTCCTCTGATTATTGTGATTTGGTTTTGAATAAGTTGTGGGTTTGGGGAAATCGCTCCCTTTCTGCCAAACTCTGGACAATCTTCTTCAACCCTCTTACTGAACCACTCAATGTGCGTTCAGTGTGGGTTCACTTTCCTAATCTCCCACTCCATTTTTGGGATATGTCTTGCTTTTAAGCCATTGGAAAATCTCTTGGTCGGTTCCTGAAGGTGGGTGAAGCTACGACTACTATGGGCCATTCTACTTTCGTCTATATTTTGGTCGATACGGATATCTCCCAATCGCTTCTTGGGGACGTGGTGCTCATGGTTGGGGAAAGGCCATGGACTCAAACATTGGATTATGAGGGTCTTCCCTTCCATTGTCGGCGCTGCTTATCTATTGGGCACATGGCTACTGACTGCTCTCTTCTACGTCGAAAAGGTACTGCTAATAGGTGGAAGGATGCAAGTGATGATCATTTGACAATCTACGCTTATGATTCTTCCTTTGAGGATTCTCAGGATGATGAAGAACATGAAACCCCTTTCAAAAATATAGACGAGGCCCCTGTTGCTGACCAGGATCGGGTTTTTGCTGCTAATCCGAGTTAGGCTCCTGCTGCAACTCTGATTTCTGACCCCAATACTGCTGATACAACTCCCTCTAGCCATGTTGATCCTCTATCTCCTACTGCTTCAACTTCTATTCTACACAAGGTTTCTGCTGACAACGTTCAACTTCGTTAGCACCCTGGTCGTTGTGCTATCAACTGCCCCAACAAAGTTTATTTTGTTGGGGACAGTATTGCTTGGACAATTGTCCGATGAAGTAGGAATAAATTTTCTTCAAATTCTCGCTCATCTTCTCTTGTGGCGTGAGTTTGGCCCTGTCTTTTAGGGCTTAGCCTTTGTGCTTTGTGTTCTTTATAGTCAACATTTGTTGTGTTGACTATGTGTTGTTGGTGGCTTGAGCTTCGCCTCGAAGCCTTGTTTATGTAAGGGTCTTCCCCCTTGTCAGACTACTTAATTAATCAGAAAATAATATTCCTCTGAATATTAATTAAATAATTTGATCATTTAATTAATCCCTTTTCTCAATTTCAAATTTTTAGTTAAATTAACCTTTCTTGTTCTTGTCACCCATAATTAAATAGTTATTTTAATTATTAAGTCAATTAAAAGTCTCTTCTTTAATAAAACAAGTTGATTAATTTATTTAATTATTCACTCTTTTCAAAGAAAACTAATTCTTCTAAAATAATTAAAATTAAAATTTTATTTATTTCCTTCTCATGCACAATTAAATAGTTTTTTGATTATTTAATGCTAATTAAGCTCTCCAGTCTCACCTCCCTAACTGTCACTGACTAGTTCAACTCACTAACCAAATCAATCTACTAAGCAATCAATTCACTTATCAATTTAATTAATTTAGTCTTTAATCCAATCAACCCAGTCATCTCTTAATCAATTCAGTGAACTTGTCAATCAATTTTGTTATGCAACCAATAATTTGTTAGTCAGTCTAAGTTATCTCTTCAATTAGTCCAATTCTATCAAATCCTGACTATCCATTATCAATCAACGCCTCTAAATCTGAACCATCCACTTGAAGTCCTAAATTATATAAAATGAACCTTGTTTCCTCATTATTTCTTTAACCACAGACTTTGAATCTTTGTGCATCATACATTGAATAGGCGCAAATTTTAGAGCCCATATTCCAAACACAAAGAAGACAAGGACAAGGAGATGATCACAATGGAAGGGTTTGCATTTATGTTTGATTGAATTTATCATGTGATTTAATTCCTTTTGATTCTTTCTTTCTCCAATTGATAGGGTAGGCTTACTTGCTTTGAGATTTAGATTTTGTGGTTAACTAATTAATTTCTCATTGCTGTTTATAGCTATGTTGACTTTTCTGCCTCTACAAAATGGTAACCTCGACATGAACAACCCTTAATGAATATTGATTTTGGTGTTTTTAAGTTCTATGCAGGTTACCATTTGAAGTGACATAATTGTAGAATCTAATGCCAAATATGTCATATTTTGAAATACATTTGACAATGATCATACACATATACAGTTTAATCTGACTCATTTTGTTTATTTATTTCTAAGTAGGTTATATGAAGAAGAAATATAGTAGCACGATATAGAGAGACATAAACAAAAAATAGAGCCGCATACACTGCTTTGTTAGCCACATAGACAGAAAGTAGAGACATATACGAAAACAAAGGCCACATACGACTAAGAAAAAAAAGGTATAAGGATTTTGCATTTTGCATTTTAATTTCAAAATTTTTGTCAACTTTTAGTTTTTAGACTAGGATTTTTGGTTACTAATCTATGTTTTGAGTTGTGTGGTGTGGATTTGGTGGACAAAACAAAAATATTTTTTTTCTAAACTTGTGTGCTTGTCAAAATACTTAGATTTTATAAGGTTAGTGAATCAATGCATGTTTGAATTGTCTTGTGCGATTTCACTTTATAGGGTGGACTTACAGTTACGATTAGTATCCTCTCCCCTTGCCTTCAGGATTCTGGGTGTAAGAGAAAAGTGATAGAGACACCCACATTTTTTCTTTTTATAGTAGGCCCGCCCCTTTGTGAGAAGTAATCACTCCACAATGGATGACCAGAGTGGATTTTCTTTTCGAGCCAATATAGAAATGGGTAGCAGGTGAAAGCTTTTTCAATTTGGTGCATATGACATGGGTGCAATCTAATCTTGGTACCTTTCAAAAATCAAGGGTTGATAAGGGTTGTCAAAGCTTTAAGTATCTTTTATAATGAATCTGTATTGGGCTTTGTTCCTTGAAGAATAACTATGGACCCCTTACTTTAAGAAACCCAAATCTCATACTTGTTGGCTTAGGGAACGTGTATCGTACCCTATAGAAACCCCTCATGTACCCTCTTAGTGAGACAAAATATTTCTTAGTTCGTAATGTTTTTAAACCTTCACGGAAAGAGAAAAGGCGTGCCGACACTATGTTGGGGAGTGAGTTCCACCTGATCTCTATCTATCTACTTTTTTTGTGGTATTTCTATGTAGCGAGGACTTTTCAACCTAGGTAGTATATGCTTACAAGTGTTTGAATTTTTTTTAGTAACATTGAATTCAATTGGGCTAATCTAGGCCATAATCCCCATACTTTGATTTTTCAGGGTCAAACAACCATACTATCTACTGTGTCTACAGTGTGCTTGTAATAAAAATATGACATAAACACCCAAAATTTGCAAAACAAAGTTGTAGAAAATGATGTAATTGTTAATCATCCAACAGATTTTCTAGATTATTAACCACATTTGACAATCATTCAACACATCTACTTGACCTTTAGACACATTTGCCCAATTTTGCTGCGCATTAGCAAAAGCATTAGATACAATTATAGACAAATTTGATAGTCTATAAACTCAAATTTCTCAAACTATTCGATGTATATTCTTGACAAATATACCAATCCAAACAATGTATTTGATGCTTGTATCAACATAATTACTATTTCCAAAGACAAATCTGTTTGTGTATGCGATGCAAGTGCATGATTTATCACCACATTTGCTGATTATTTGACACATTTGCCTAATAGACTTAGCGACCAAGACTAATAATTGCAAACAAACATTAGGGTTCAAAGTGAATAATTTTGAGACTATCTAGACCACTCATCAATGTACTTGGCATTAGGAAACATGCACCTTCGCTTAGGTTAAACCTATCTTGCTACATTCTACATTTAGGAAAAGTTCATATTTACCCTATGGAAAAAGGTTTTTTTATTGCAAAGTTTGAGGATGCTCAAGACAAAATTAAAATTTTGTGTGATCATTATTTTAGCTGGGAGGGTAGATTTTTGTTGATGATAAAACCTTGGCACTCTGATTTCAATCCTTCTTCCGAAATGTTTAATAAGATCCCGATTTGGGTTTGAATTCCTAATCTCCCCCTTCATCTATGTGTTGATCCTCTTTTAGAGGAAGTGGGAGATTCACTTGGGGATTTTTTGATGGTGGATGATGAATCGAATGATATTCTTGATTCTACCTTTGCCCGTATTCTGGTCAAAATGGATGTTTCAAATGGGCTGCTTGTTGAGATCTTAATCAAATCTTCAAAGGGTTGCTAGGTTCAAACTTTGGCCTATGAAGGGATGCCCTTTAGATGTAGAAGATATTTTAAATCTGGTCATGCAACTGCACAATGTGGATTAGAGAAAAATACAACGACAAATTCGTGGTGGAAAGGTGCTTCATAACTACATTATACGATTGAGAACAAATATGAGAAATAAAGGAGTTTCTCTTAGGTGGTTGCGATGGATTCTCAGTGTAATGCAACATCCCCTTAGGATGATCTGGATATAAATGGAGGGGTTGCTGAGACTAGAGTGCAATGTTAGGAATAACAGTCCACCAACACAACCGAGAGGGGGGGGGGTGAATCAGTTGTGAGACAGATTATTAAACATTAAAATTTATAAACCAAAACTTAAAATCAAATGATAACACAGTAAATGCCAACACAATAACACAATCTTTTGTTGTTGAGGAAACCCTGTTAAAGGTAAAACCACGGTGGGAATTAACACCCACAAATGATGTACTGAGAGTATAGTATCCCTGTTAAAAGATTTAGCCCTGTTAAGAGCTTATTACAACATTACAATACACAGTCCTTGTTAAAGGAAAGACCGTGTTAGGAGTCAAGAGTAACAGTGGGCTCACTGCCCAGACACACTTCCCAAAGAAGGTTAATGCCACCCTCAAGGATTTACAATATGAACAAGTGTATATAAGAAATATACAATCCAATAAACTGTCTGATAACAACTGTCTTTTCTTGGTCAGTTCCAATGAAGTACAATGAACATATCCTCTGCTCTACATCTAGCAGATAATCAAGATCACAACTTCCACATACATCCATCTTTTCAAAATAAAAGATCTCTCATATATACCCTATTACAATAATTGATTAGGTCGGCCAATTAAGCTTTCCTAATATACAATAAATATTTAACCCCTTTCTTAGATACACATGGTACCTATAAAAGTATACATCAATTACAATACATAAGATATAATCCAAGATCCATAATCCATGCTTGCAATCCACAATACAAGCTACAACTTAGAAGTCAGCCCCAAATAGGTCTCCTCCAAAATACACGCCACAGATGACATCACCAACAATGATATAAATTGTGACCCATACCAAACATTCCTGAAAATATCTTCTGTCACCCCTTAAGCTTGCATAACCTGAATCATCATCGCCTGTAAGATATACTCAAAGCACAGAGACTCGCTCTGTCAATCATCACAGTCATAGCCCAGAAACTAATCTTCACCAAAAAATCTGTAACTCATCCAGTATGTAATATTAAGCCAAGAGACATTAGAAATAAAATAATAATACATCCTTCTACATATCCCCATCTTCGCCCATTCTGATTCATCCGTATAGTATTCGTAAAATTCTATCAGTCATCATAACCAGTCTGTACTTCCTTCACAAAAACATATGTTGACATCAGTGACAAAACATGAATTCCAAAAACATCAGTAGTACCCAATTCCAACATCATCCAACATGCAATTTCAAGATCTTCATGTTGAATCCCAAAAAGAGAGAGGGAATGTGCCTCGGGTTGTAAATTCCTGCGATAGTTTTATGGTTATCAATTCTGGTGGCATCTGTGATAATGCATTGCTTGTAGGGAGGAAAAGTGACGATGCCCTTGTGTTGGTGGACGTTCTCTTTATAGAAAATCTTTCTCAAGATGAAGGTGGACTGAAGATGGGTTTGTTGGTTTGACTTGGTGAGGCAACGAATGTAGAAGAAGGATGGATCACTGTTAAGGGTAAGAAAGATAAGTTTTCTATGCCCTCTTTTGACATGACTCTTCATTCCCATAAGAGTAGTATTAAGTTTAAATCTTGATGGTTCTAGGTTGGGGGAGCTTAGGTTGGAGTTTTTTTTGGTTTTTTTCATGATTTAGGCTGTTTGTTGGCTATTTTATTGCAACTTTTGTTTTACTTTGTGGGAGATTTCTTGTAAAACCCATGTTTTAGGTTATGGGAGCCTTTAAAACCCATGGCTGTTTGGTAATTTCATTTTCCTATCTTTTGAAAATATTTTTGTTGTGGGTTCTAGATCCATTTAAAATTTGGTTGTAAAGGGTTTTGGGTCCCTTCAAAACCTATTTTTACCTTAATAAAAAACATTCTAGATTTAGGTTATCCTTATTTTAGGCGTTTAATCCTTTCATCTATCAATCATCCTTAGGTTTCCAATTCTTGCATCATTAATCCGTCATCTAAAATTCATTAACCACAGGTCTTGCATATTCTAGGATTTGCCTTTGATATGTAGGGTATCTTTTGAGTATTAACGAGCCTATCAGTTGAATCATCCTTTGGTCATTGTTAGGACATCTTAACCTCTTCCATGAATTATTCCTTTTTTAAAATATTCATCAATATTGAACTCTGACTCTCAAGGTAAGGCCTTGTCACCACGTCATCTTGTCCTTGGAGGTTTTAGATTCCTTTTTCAATCACTTTAGATGTATTCACAAGGTTGCGCTTCTATCTCTTTAGTTTTC
Organism: Thuja plicata; assembly: GCA_018584345.1. Classification (NCBI taxonomy): domain Eukaryota; kingdom Viridiplantae; phylum Streptophyta; class Pinopsida; order Cupressales; family Cupressaceae; genus Thuja; species Thuja plicata. The sequence continues at coordinate 7,992,502 of MU227026.1, forward strand.
CTCATTATCAAATTATTCCCTATTTTTACTATAGTCAAATAACTTGTCATCCTAGTCTTGCGTTGTCCTTAATCATTTTTTCAAAATTTCCAAACAATCATAAAAATAGTTTCCCTTCCTAGTTGTTACTATAGTCAAATCATTTTTCATCTTTTCAATGTCCTTAATCATTTTAATTTTTTTCCAAAAAATATCAAAATAAAAGTTTCCCTTCAAAATTACAAAATATAGTTTCCCTTCCTAGTGTTACTATAGTCAAATCATTTGTCATCACAGTCTTGCATTGTCCTTAATGAATGTTCCAAAGAATTTCCAAAAAATCTCAAAAAAAATGTTTCCTTTCCTAATTGTTTCTATAGTTCAATCATTGTCACTAGCCTCAATCATTTGTCATTGTAGTCATATTGTCTTTTCCAAAAAATGAAAATTCTAAAAAACAAAGTTTAGCCTCATCCTTGCATTTCCACATGCCAATTACACGTTCCTAAAAGGAAAAACATCATATTGAATCTACACATGATCCAAATTCAATCCCACTAGTACAATAGAATTTAACGTACCAATGAGTTCAAGATGACCACCTAGAGGAGGGGCTACAATGTCCCCACCTAATGACAATCTCAATGGAAACTATCCAAGGCAATTGCACACTAGAAGAAATAGACAACACATCACAAGATCCTAGGATCCTTGCCATCATGAATTCACTACCATCCACAAATCCTAATAGGTACTTCTATTTACTTGCCCAAAATGGGGCGTTTTGACATACCTACCATTGTGGAAAACTAAATAAATACCCAAACACATTCAACCGAGGTTACCCACCCAAACATTATCTACCCAAAGTGTCCACAATCATGCCTTCAAGTAATGTGTCCCATAGTACCACTTATGGCACATGTTCAACAATATATATCCAAACACATTTAATTGGGGTTACCCACCCAAACATCATCTACCCAAGTGTCCACAAGAACACCTTCAAGTAATGTGTCACATTGTGCAACTTATGGAACACCTTCAACAATATCATATGGAAATTAATGCACCAACCCACTATTTAATGTGACACCATCTAAAAACAACAAGTTCACATCAAGAAGTCAAAATCAAAGTTCCAATGTGTTATCAACCTCATCACAAATGAACACAAACATCGTTCCTCAATCTACGACAATAACTACCACTAAAAAAGTGCCAAATTAGGAACACACATCAAATCCCTTGGGATCTACCAACACACATGTCCAAATAAACATAATTTCCTAAGGTATGACTTAAAATTAGAACCCTAGTGGTCATAATATTGTCCCTCAAGAATTGAGTGTCTACAAATAAGACCCATAGTGGGCAAAACATCAAATCCCAAGAATCAATACCCTAGCGGACAAAAATCTAGCTTCGAAGGGATGTAAAATTTGAATCATAGTGGACACAATTTTGGAGCTAAACCAAAATTTAGTCACATGAATCATTTTTCTCAACCACCATAAGTATTCACATATTTCACACCGCAGAATGTCACAACACATGCCCCATCTTATGCATCTACATATAATATAAATCTGACATATCAATATGCTTATACATACAACCAAGTCTTAACATACCAAATTGTAAATCCTTTTTTCGAACCTTACCTTGGGTTCAATGTACAAGTTCCATTAACACCAATGGAGATACTAGCATAATAGGTGCAAAACATCCAACAAAAAATGTCTAGTCTACAAACTAGAAACTCGAAGAAAACATACTCGTTAGAGGATCTATGCCCATATCTATTTGATAAAGCATTAAACATGCCACCCTTTCCTCCTAATTTTAAGACAACCAAATTTGATAAATATAAGGAGAAAGGGGACCCACGTGATCATATCAGAGAATTATTTATGGCATGCATAGAGGTTTCCCATATGACACATAATTAATGCACCTCTTCCCAAAGAACCTTAGTGGTCCAACAATGGAATGGTTCTCATGATTTCCCTCAGGCTAAAATCATGGAATGAGCTAGTTGAAAAATTCATCTCACATTACTGCCACAACATAGTCAAACAGGTCACAATCATGGATCTTTGTAATACAAAACAAATAAATGGGGAAAGTTTTGCCTCCTTACAATGATGGGGAAGTCTTGTTTCTTAAGATCCATGTCGTATTCCTGAGAAAGAAAATATTCAAATGTTTATGGAAAATTTCACTCTTGAGATGATGTGCATTTTACAAATGCAATGATTGAACACCTTTTTAAAAGTCACAAAGAAAGGGATCAAAGAAGAGAAAGCCCTCCTAGTCAAAGACCAAATCAAACTCAACAAAGAGACCAATGGAAATAACTCGTTTAACCAATATGACGATAAATACAAATATTGGTCCAAGAATAAAAAAGTCACCAATGATGGAATAGTTGATGCTAAGGTCATTGATAGAGGTCAACCTGTCATATGTCTTAAAGAGGTGATGAACTCTAATGCTTCCAATTCCAACACTAGTTTGCCTCATAATGAAAGCTAGTTAGCCAACATAAAAAAAGAAACCATGTTCCCTAAGAAGACAAACCCTGTGATACATATACACACCTCTTATGAAACCACTTGACATGATCCTAAAGATGTTAACTTACTCTAGTGCCATAATATTGCCTGAAGTGTGACATTCTGATCTTGGTCCTTTCAAACCCATACAGTGGAACAACAATTATTTTTTAAATACCACTGCACTAAAGGACATAAGACCACACATTATTACTTGCTAGTAATAACTGAGAGGGGGGGGGGTGAGTCAGTGGCTTCAAAAACTTATCCATAAACTTAACCACCAATCAATAAACCTCAGATTATTAAGCCCTACAAGATGCATGCCATGAAATACTAATAATGATTTAACTGTCTGTCGGTTTTCCTTTTCTGACCTTATGCTCCTTGATTATCGATAAGCAGTAAAAACTATTTACTGACACTTAGTAAATATGTAGAGTATACCGATCAATCCAGAAATGCATATGTGAAATGTAAAAGAGTAAAGTAATAAACCATACACACATAACACATGGGTTTTAACGTGGAAATCCTGTTAAGGGAAAAAACCACTGGGACTGGTACTCAAATTTTTACTCTTCTGAAGTGAGCCCTGTTAGGAGCCAACCCTGTTAAAGGTTACAAACACACTATTAGGTGTGACCTTGTTAGAGGATTTTATACATAGAGGTTGTCACTTAGTATCGGGCATCTATTTGCTACCATCCTTGGATCAACCTCCTTCTTAGACTGTCAATAGGCTTTAGGAAAATCTTGCTACCATCCTTGATTCAGCCTTCTTCTTAGAATATCAATAGGTATCTGGAAAGTCCAATGCTACTTTCATGAATCAACCTTTTTGGCACTCCTTGGGATGTACCTCAATATATAGAAGACTATTAAGTCCTGCTCTGATAAGAGACTTGATGCTTCAATGGTTAAACTGAAACATAATGACCTGTTTCTAATGCAACTTGAATTGTAGATTTTCAAATCTATTTAAGCACATTACCTCTCTGATCAATGTATCAATTCAATTCTTTGTGCTCCACACTTTTTGCTTTGTGATGCTGTACTTCACTGTTCGTCGGTGTCTGCAGAATTCTTTAGCTCTCCTTCAACTTGATTGATCAGGACTGAATGAAGTTATCCTTCATTAGTTTCTCTTCAACATCCTCTTATTATTCACTCCCCTTTCATGTGATGCAGAAATGAATTAAGCCTATCTCTTATATAGACATGATATTCACCGTTTCTTGATTCTTGGCATGAAAAACAATCGAGCCAATCTGATTTAAAGCATAACTCCTGATTTATCTCGTAGTTATCTTTTTTCCAACTGTACAAATCTTCTTTAAATCAATCACTTAACTTTGGTCGAATAAAACAATGAAAACAACCAGTTAAGTCTATCTTTAGCTCTTGCCAGCTAGATATTTTATCATTTTCTGAACTCTCTATTCTATCGGTCAACTCTGCAATTAGTTGTCGGTGACAACTGCCATTTCCATCGGTGTGACTCTAGTCAGCTTCAGGATCTCCGTCCGTCGGGCATCATTAGATTTTACTCATCAGGAAACTCTGTTCTCATCTCGTCGGGCATCCTGTGATTTTGCTTCATCGGGAAACATTGTCTTCTGCTCGTCGGGTATCACTGTGACTTTGGTTCTTTTCCTTTACCGATGGTGTGCACTCCGTCGGTGTTATTTGTCACTTAGTGAATACTTGAATTTTATGCATTGCTGAAAGCATAATCTTTGTTCCATTGATTCTCTAAAGTCTTTGACATTATATACATGATCGTACAGACGATATCAAGTTGACATCAATGAAAATACAAACCATTAACTGATTTAATGTCTTGCATTATCTTCAACTTAACATTATCAAACATTCAATTAGTTACATGTCATCAATCTCTCCCTTTGGCATTGATGGCAAAAAACTTATATTATCACACTATATTATTTCTAATACAATATGAAATACAATTTTTGAGATTCATCAAACTACCAATCTTTGTTTGATAACCGATAAAAATGTCTGACCACCGATAAGCTCTGTGTTAGCTTAGGTTTGATTCTTGCAGCTTTCTGTGTTTTTTTTTGTTCTGATGTGTTTTGTCCTTTCCTTGTGTCAATATCTCTCTTTTGACTGTTCTTCTTCTTTGATGTCTATGTATCTTTTTAGCAACTCTCCCTATGGATATAATCTCTCCCTGTTGGAGTAATCTAATAATGGATAATCTTTCTTCTTTTTCTGAAGACTGTGATAATATGGAAACTTTCTCTCCCTTTGACAACAATGCCAAGCAAATATCTCACAGATATCTGACATTAATGTCAAGTGACCTTTTCTCTCCATCCATAATATATTCCTTGAATTTACCTTATCCATCAGCAATACAACAATATGCTCTGGTGCTCGGTTCTGATATATACCTTTCTGTATATAGATGTAGCTTTGAAGTTCATCTTTTTGCTTGCATCAACATGAATGATATTATGATAATATA